>JAPWDM010000001.1:112358675-112516175 GCA_035578155.1 Brachynemurus nebulosus
TGATTGAGCCAGACTGAAAGTTAAAAACACGACTGAAATAAAAAGTACCTCGAGTGAGGTACAGATAAAATGTTGGGTACCGACCGACCTATGGTGGGACCCCTGGCGGTGCCAGGTCCCGGGGAGCGTCGTAATCCATAAAAGCATGGTATATTTCGATTGAGCAACGGAACGCAGTTAGTGACATGGTTAGGAGGGTCTTTTTGTCCGTGATGCCCAATTGGGAGAGTGCTTTCATGGTAGGCTTGGGCAGGGCTCCCCTAGTCCCGAAGACTAATGGTAGAACTGTCCCTGTTTCTGCACCAAGCCTTTCGCAAAGATGCGGAATTAAATGTTTATATTTGTCAATCTTTTCTTGCCGGCCGGTTTCAATGAGATTTCCATCCTCGTGGCGGACGGTAACGTCGACCACGTAGACCCGGGACCCGCTCTTTACCACGAGGTCCGGTTTGAAAATCCCATTTACTTCCAGCCTTGGCTCTCTTGTTAATTCCGCATCTTTTAGCCGCTTGACTCTCTCCTCCACCAAGTCAAGAAGCTCGTCGTGGCGGCGGATCCTGGCCTGTTTGTTAATGCTGCATTGTCCTAAAATGTGTCCCAATGTTTCAGGCTTCTCTTTACATTTGCGACACATTGGATCCGCCTGGGGGTGCGCTCGCCTTAATGAAGTTCTGTTCGCTGCCACATCAGCTCGCAGTTTAAAGGCGGTTATGTACCTATTTGGCTTCATTAAGGTAGGTGTATAAAATAGCGCATTGGAGATGGGGCTATCTTCAAAATGCTTCACACCTTTCCCCATCGTCGTTTCCCCCCATCTTCGTAGCTCTTGCTTTTTCAATAATTTCTTATGTTTATAAATTTCTTTAATGTCAGCGACCGGCCAGTTAAGGCGCAATGCGCGGGCCAGGCTCGTTAATCTGCCCGAGAGTCCCGAGCTGACCCCAAGAGCTACGATTGCAGGGTCCGGGTTATTTAAGAACTTATAACCCGCCGCCAAACTGGATAACGCGGCCACTGTTTCCAGTTTGGGGAATCCCATACCTCCATCTCTCTTCGCACTATAGATTAAACCATCGCATGTGGACGATGGCAAGTGCATTATATCTTTTATTGCCACCCGCAGATCTTGATCTATTGATCTTAAAATAGTGGCGGGGGCAACCCCAAGGACTAAGGGGAAGAGATAATGGGGTATGAGATAGGTGGATATTAGATCTACCTTTTGGTGTGGTTTTAAATTTAATCTTTTTACTCTTTGGATTGTTTCATATATGTCATCTTTTACGTTTTTGATGTTTATTCCCGACCATGGCGAGATCTTTGCACCAAGGTAGTCTAGCGTTGATCCCGGCCCTGCATACGGGATCAACTCTCCATTTATATCCAATCCAGGGTCCTTTATACACCAAGAGCGTTTCACCGGTGTAATATGAAACGCCCGGCATTTAGTTGGTGATAATGCCATCCGGAGGTTGCCGAAGAAATCGTTCGTTATATTTAATAGATGCTTTGCATCATTTACATTGTTCGCAAACAAGACGAGATCATCGGCAAAAGCAATACTTGATATTTTGATCTCTCCGGATATGGTGTATCCTGGATTGTTTTCCAGTTCTAAGAGGAGCGGCTCCGTAACACAATTAAATAAAAAGGGGGACAATGGGTCCCCCTGTTTCACTCCTCTTAGAATCGGCACCGAAACCTTAAATTTATCAAAGTCGGTGTACACACCCTGGTAGGAATTCACGATCATTTTGGTTATGTGTGACGGAATTCCCACTCTACGTAGTGCGGGTTCGATCACCTGGTGAGGAACTGTGTCGAACGCTTTAGCGATGTCTAGTTGCACTACGACCAGGCTCTTTTGTTCACGTTTTGCGGATTGTAATAATTCCGCAAGGATGTGTACATTGTTAAAACACCCGCCTTCCGGGACAAAGCCCTTCTGGCGGGGGGAGAAACGAACGACCCTCCTCAGGGATTCATCAATAATGCCCCAATATATTCTTGATACAATCGATGAGATGGTAATAGGTCTATAATTTCCAACTTTAGTGGGGTCTTTTCCCTCTTTGGGGAGGAGTGTCGTCCGGTTCCCAGTCCATCTCACTGGTGTCTTTCCGGTAGAAAGTAGTATATTGAAAAAGAGATGGAGCAATCGTAGGACCACCGGGTTGTTGAGCGCTTTCACGGAGATATTATCTGGCCCGGCGGCTGTGTCTTTCTTCGTGCGGGCGACACGTTTGCGCACCTGTTTTAAAGTAATACGGGGGCAAACGTCGTCAAGCTGCATCGGCGTATGCTCTTGCAGCTTATATGAGGCAGGAACAACGGGGTCGGAAGTCTTACCCCAGATTTCGTTGTAGTGCTGTTCCACCTCGAGACCAGTGAGGGGACAAACTGGCCTCTCCCACACGGACACATTCTCGCGCACCAGCTTCGCGAGTTGGCCTGGACTTTTATTATAGATGTCCTGTGTACGGGCATAGATAAACTTTCGTTGCGCCCTTTTGCCCGTTCCCCTTTTTCTTGGACGCCGCTTCTCCTTGTTGTCAGGGTGTTTAATTAAAATCTCGTGTATTGCTTCATACGTGTCATCGATTAGTCTTTGAGATAAAAAGCCGTTGTTCACGCTCATAAAATCTATTAGCTGGAGTAGCTGACGTCCCACAGGATGTAGCGAAGGCTTGGTAGTATCGTTGTTATATTCCTCCAAGGTGGAATTCAACAATTCCACGGCCCAATTGGTAGTAGATTGGGCCCCCTCGTCTACATCTTCAACCAATACCGTCGGGACACCTAAAGCGACGGGTGGTTGCTTCCCTGCAGGTCCGACAGGAGGCTCTGCTGGTGGGTCGGTACCTTGAGGTTCGGCAGGGGGAGGACCCTCTGGACCTAGGGTATCCTCGCCAGACGCACGCCCCAGTGTGCGCTGGTCCTTTTTCTTTATCTCTGCCCTTTTGTCCCTTATTTGTTGCGTTGTTTTCGTTATTAAAATTTCGCCAATTTTGGCATTAATGTTTTTTTCATTAATGAATCTTTTATCTAAATCGTTTAATAATTGTAGCTCCTCGTCGGTCCAGCTTCGTCGACGATTCTGACGAGGAGCAGGGACGAGCACAGCCTGAGGTAACTCTTGTCTTGCTATGTTTCTTTCCTCAGGGTGTGCATGCCTCTGGTGTGTACTAACAGCTCTTTTACTAACAAATTTAAGTTCACAATTGGGACATTGGACGCCCTCCAAGTTTCCAATGTCCTCACCAGAGCATTTGGGCAGGTGCGCCAGCGCGGCATGCCTCCTTAGATAAACCTTGCCGCAGGTCTGGCAGACGTACGTCACCCTCACCAGTGGGTGACGTACTTTTAAATGACGTAACTGTTTTAAATGACTTTCTTCGTCTACCAGACTCAAATGTATATAGTTCCCCTTGTTATTGCTGACGCATATGGAACAGTTTCGCTGTACAAAGGGAACTTTAATTTCATAGCCCGCGTCGTCAACCATGTCCCCCTGAAGGTCACGAGAAGTACCGGGGACAGGGTCTTCTCGCGCTGAGGCCATTTTATCATTGTTTGGAGCCAGAATGGACTCAGAATGGTGGATGGCTAATCCCCCATCTGTTCTCTGCCTTACGCTTGCCGGACACATGCCGTTGCCCAGGTCTCACCAACGAGGAGGTGCCAATCGCCGTGTGTGTGCGTCCCCTCATTGGCGACGCCGACACACGACGATTAGCTGGTGCCTAGGAGAGACTCCGCACCGAGACCCAAAGAGAGTCATAGTTACTCCCGCCGTTTACCCGCGCTTGCTTGAATTTCTTCACGTTGACATTCAGTGCACCGGGCAGAAATCACATTGCGTCAACACCCGTTGGGGCCATCGCAATGCTTTGTTTTAATTAGACAGTCGGATTCTCCTAGTCCGTGCCAGTTCTGAGTTAACCGTTAAATGGCGGCCGAAGAGAACATTTACGCATATATATTTTTCATTTTAATATAATATAATTAAATAAATAAAAATATAAATATAAAAATTATTATGATATATATGTTGAGTAAAGTCTCGCAGCAAGAAAGTTCCGTAGGTGGCCAAGGCACGGGACCGAGTTCGGATCCACAAAACATATACCCAAAACTAATTCATTAAATAGCATACAAGTAAATAATAATTTAAAAAATTTTCAATAATTACATAGATATGTAAAGTATTTTTCGAACAAATCAAAAAAACTTTTAATGAAATTATTATAAATAAATCATATTTAGTTTTATTATATAAATAATGCAGCCTTTGTATATAAAAATTTTATCCATCATTTTACATAAATGATTATTATCAAATATATATTAAATCCCCAAATATTCATTTATTATACACATAATAACTAATTACTTAGAAAATTATGTAATTTATAAATTATTCTTATGGAGTACATATTAATAAAATAACAAAAATAAAAAATCAGATTTTTATATATCAGTACTGTACCATACAATAATTAAATATAATTACAAATAAAATCGATTTTTCCAATAATTGTTCTATATAATACATAAATACACACATTATAATTATTTATTATTTTAATAAATAAAATTTACAAAACATATGTATAACATTTAGTAGGTAATATGGTATCACCTCACCCAGGCCCGGCACGTTAGCCATAACCTACATCCCAATCAAGCCCGACACGCCCCGGTCCTCAGAGCCAATCCTTATCCCGAAGTTACGGATCTAATTTGCCGACTTCCCTTACCTACATTATTCTATCGACTAGAGGCTCTTCACCTTGGAGACCTGCTGCGGATATGGGTACGAACCGGCGCGACACCTCCACGTGGCCCTCACCTGGATTTTCAAGGTCCGAGGGAATGATCCAGACACCGCCGCAACTACGGTGCTCTTCGCGTTCCAAACCCTATCGCCCTGCTAGAGGATTCCAGGGAACTCGAACGCTCATGCAGAAAAGAAAACTCTTCCTGGATCTTCCGACGGCGTCTCCAGGCCTCTTTGGGTTACCCCGACGAACACTCATATACACATATATAATGTGAATGAGGGCCCGACTTATATACGGTTCCGCTGCCGGGTACCGGAATAGGAACCGGTTTCCCTTTCGCCCAATGGATGTAATTATTTATTATTTATTTATTTATTTTATAAAATTTTATTATTTTAAATAATAATTATTTATAAAAATAATTATATAATTTATTAAAACACATCAACATTAACATCGGTTTTCACCTAGGGCTTAGGATCGACTGACTCGTGTGCAACGGCTGTTCACACGAAACCCTTCTCCACGTCAGTCCTCCAGGGCCTCGCTAGAGTATTTGCTACTACCACCAAGATCTGCACCGATGGCGGCTCCAGACAGCCTCACGGCCAATCCTTCCGCGCACACCATCGCGACCCTCCTACTCGTCAAGTTTTCATGATATTTAAAAATTTTTATAAAAATAATAAATATCTATAATAACAATTGACGATAGAGTATAAGCACGACGCTTCAGCGCCATCCATTTTCAGGGCTAGTTGCTTCGGCAGGTGAGTTGTTACACACTCCTTAGCGGATTCCGACTTCCATGGCCACCGTCCTGCTGTCTTAAGCAACCAACACCTTTCATGGTATCCCATAAGCGTCGATTTTGGCGCTTTAACTCTATGTTTGGTTCATCCCACAGCTATACTAAAAACTATTACCATATATTTTAAGTAATATAGTTTTATTGAAATAATTCAAACATTTGCTCATAACTCTTCGCTAGATTGTATGCGACAATTTTTAAATATATAAAATATATATTTATTTAACGTTCGAATAACACACTTCATTCGCGCTTGGTATGTAGTGAGTTTCTGCATTATAAATTTATTAAAAAATTTATTTTATAAAATTGTTTGTCCACATAAGAGCCTAAGGCTTAACACCTATAGCCCATGGACTTGCTTTGACATAATATAGGATAATATTAAAAAAATTATAAAAATTATATATAAATGGTTTTGGGTTAATAAAAATATATGTGAATTATTAATAAAAATCATAAAAATTTTTAATAAATAAAAACACATATTTTTTTTAATACCAAAACACTTACTTTATATATTTTCATAATTTTTCGACGAAGTACCTTTACGATGTTACTGTAGTAAATAAAAATTATTTGAAAATATCTTAACAAAAAATAATATTTTCAAAAGAGCAGCACTTAGTCAAAATAAAACTATTAATGTAATGGTCTTACACACATACATAATAGCTATATATACTTTGACCGAACCGTTCACAACGTTTAAGTCAACTACACACATCGATATTTAAAAAGGTACCATCATCATATATAAGTTTTGGATTTTGCAGCGTGGTAAATTTTACTTTTTTTTTTATATTTTTTTGTTTTAATTTATTATAAAAATGATAAAAACTATAAAATATATAATTATTAATGAAGTTTTTTAAAGTTTATATTAAAACATAAGAATTTTTTTTATATTTTTCATTTTTTTTTCAATTTTTTTGAGTTTTTATATAGATATAGGTAATACTACATACAACCTAGTAGAGTAACAACACATATCGTATGATATTTGTACCTAATATAAAGTAGGATGATTGGAACAACATCGCTTAGATACAAAATAAATGTATATTTGAACTTTGAAAAATTTTTACACATTAATAATAAATGAAACAAATTCTTTAAAAATTCATCTAAATTAAAATTTTTTTTCAAAACATGATGAATTTTGTTAAAACAAACGAATGTAGATTTGTTTTTTATACATAAAATTGATAGTTTAGGAGAAAATTAACATTTTGTTATTTATAATGTACGTTATAAACAACTTTTATGAAAAGTATAAAAAATCAAAAAATACATTCTCATATACGAAGATTTCAATATTTTTACTTACATTGCGTTAAAATATTTACACAAACTTGACTTACGTTTACGTATTTACAAATTTCGTATCCATTTGTATTTTAGGTGTACAATATTCATACTATATCACAAGAATCAAAATCACAAAAAATTCATATATTTCAAAATTTTTTTTCAAAACATGATGGATTTTGTTAAAATAAACGAATGTAGATTTGTTTTTTATACATAAAATTGATAGTTTAGGAGAAAATTAACATTTTGTTATTTATAATGTACGTTATAAACAACTTTTATGAAAAGTATAAAAAATCAAAATATACATTTTCATATACGAAGATTTCAATATTTTTACTTACATTACGTTAAAATATGTACACTAACTTGATTTACGTTTACGTATTTACAAATTTCGTATCCATTTGTATTTTAGGTGTACAATATTCATACTATATCAGAAGAATCAAAATCACAAAAAATTCATATATTTCAAAATTTTTTTTCAAAACCTGATGAATTTTGTTAAATAAACGAATGTAGATTAGTTTTTTATACATAAAATTGATAGTTTAGGAGAAAATTAACATTTTGTTATTTATAATGTACGTTATAAACAACTTTTATGAAAAGTAAAAAATCAAAAAATACATTCTCATATACGAAGATTTCAATATTTTTACTTACATTACGTTAAAATATGTACACTAACTTGATTTACGTTTACGTATTTACAAATTTCGTATCCATTTGTATTTTAGGTGTACAATATTCATACTATATCAGAAGAATCAAAATCACAAAAAATTCATATATTACAAAATTTTTTTTCAAAACATGATGAATTTTGTTAAAATAAACGAATGTAGATTTGTTTTTATACATAAAATTGATAGTTTAGGAGAAATTTAACATTTTGTTATTTATAATGTACGTAATAAACAACTTTTATGAAAAGTATAAAAAATCAAAAAATACATTCTCATATACGAAGATTTCAATATTTTTACTTACATTACGTTAAAATATGTACACTAACTTGATTTACGTTTACGTATTTACAAATTTCGTATCCATTTGTATTTTAGGTGTACAATATTCATACTATATCAGAAGAATCAAAATCACAAAAAATGCATATATTTCAAAATTTTTTTCAAAACATGATGAATTTTGTTAAAATAAACGAATGTAGATTTGTTTTTTATACATAAAATTGATAGTTTACGAGAAAATTAACATTTTGTTATTTATAATGTACGTTATAAACAACTTTTATGAAAAGTAAAAAATCAAAAAATACATTCTCATATACGAAGATTTCAATATTTTTACTTACATTACGTTAAAATATGTACACTAACTTGATTTACGTCTACGTATTTACCAATTTCGTATCCATTTGTATTTTAGGTGTACAATATTCATACTTAATCACAAGAGTAAAAATCACAAAAAATTCATATATTTCAAAATTTTTTTTTCAAAACATGATGAATTTTGTTAAAATAAACGAATGTAGATTAGTTTTTTATCCATAAAATTGATAGTTTAGGAGAAAATTAACATTTTGTTATTTATAATGTACGTTATAAACAACTTTTATGAAAAGTATAGAAAATCAAAAAATACATTCTCATATACGAAGATTTCAATATTTTTACTTACATTACGTTAAAATATGTACACTAACTTGATTTACGTTTACGTATTTACAAATTTCGTATCCATTTGTATTTTAGGTGTACAATATTCATACTATATTAAAAGAATCAAAATCACAAAAAATTCATATATTTCAAAACTTTTTTTTCAAAACATGATGAATTTTGTTAAAACAAACGAATGTAGATTTGTTTTTTATACATAAAATTGATAGTTTAGGAGAAAATTAACATTTTGTTATTTATAATGTACGTTATAAACAACTTTTATGAAAAGTATAAAAAATCAAAAAATACATTCTCATATACGAAGATTTCACTATTTTTACTTACATTACGTTAAAATATGTACACTAACTTGATTTACGTTTACGTATTTACAAATTTAATATCCATTTGTATTTTAGGTGTACAATATTCATACTATATCAGAAGAATCAAAATCACAAAAAATTCATATATCAAAAATTTTTTTTCAAAACATGATGAATTTTGTTTAAATAAACGAATGTAGATTTGTTTTTTATACATAAAATTGATAGTTTAAGAGAAAATTAACATTTTGTTATTTATAATGTACGTTATAAACAACTTGTATGAAAAGTATAAAAAATCAAAAAATACATTCTCATATACGAAGATTTCAATATTTTTACTTACATTACGTTAAAATATGTACACTAGCTTGATTTAGGTTTACGTATTTACAAATTTAATATCCATTTGTATTTTAGGTGTACAATATTCATACTATATTAGAAGAATCAAAATCACAAAAAATTCATATATTTCAAAATTTTTTTTCAAAACATGATGAATTTTGTTAAAACAAACGAATATAGATTTCCTTTTTATATATAAAATTGACAGTTTTGGAGAAAATTTCTATTTTGTTATTTATAATGTACGTTATAAACTACTTTTATGAAAAGTATAAAAAATCAAAAAATACAATCTCATATACGAAGATTTCAATATTTTTACTTACATTACGTTAAAATATGTACACTAACTTGATTTAGTCTTTTATGTGGGGTAATTTTGACATGATTAATTTACCTCTCTAATGTGTTTAGTTGGAAAAGAGTGACTTATTTAAGTCTTTTATGTGGGGTAATTTTTACATGATCAATTTACCTCTCTAAAGTGTTTAGTTGGAAAAGAGTGACTTATTTAAGTCTTTTATGTGGGGTAATTTTTACATGATCAATTTACCTCTCTAATGTTTTTAGTTGGAAAAAAGTGACTTATTTATGTCTTTTGTGTGGGGTAATTTTCTACTAAGTAATTTAATCTACTTACCTCTGTTGTGTGTTTTGTTGGAAAAGTGTAGAATAATTGAGTCTGATAATTTGGTCATTTCTATTGAATGGGGTTATTTTTTCATGTTCATTTTACCTCAATATACCTCAATAAAAGTATTAGTTGAACAATAACGGTAAAGATATTTTTTAATTTAAATAATTATTCTTATTATAATATGTAATTGAAGCGATTACTATAAGAATTTTATCTAATATTATCATTTTCCTATTCTTCCTATACTAATTTCAGTTGATGCTATTCAAATTTTCCCAAAAAATTGCCCAACTAACCCCGGTCTACCCTACTTACCTCTGTAGTGTGTTTAGTTGGAAAAGTGTAGATTAATTGAGTTTGATAATTTGGTCATTTCTATTGAATGGGGTTATTTTTTCATGTTCATTTTACCTCAATATACCTCAATAAAAGTATTAGTTGAACAATAACGGTAAAGATATTTTTTAATTTAAATAATTATTCTTATTATAATATGTAATTGAAGCGATTACTATAAGAATTTTATCTAATATTATCATTTTCCTATTCTTCCTATACTAATTTCAGTTGATGCTATTCAAATTTTCCCAAAAAATTGCCCAACTAACCCCGGTCTACCCTACTTACCTCTGTAGTGTGTTTAATTGGAAAAGTGTAGAATAATTGAGTCTGATAATTTGGTCATTTCTATTGAATGGGGTTATTTTTTCATGTTCATTTTACCTCAATATACCTCAATAAAAGTATTAGTTGAACAATAACGGTAAAGATATTTTTTAATTTAAATAATTATTCTTATTATAATATGTAATTGAAGCGATTACTATAAGAATTTTATCTAATATTATCATTTTCCTATTCTTCCTATACTAATTTCAGTTGATGCTATTAAAATTTTCCCAAAAAATTGCCCAACTGACCCCGATCTACCCTACATAGATGGTTTATTATATTTTTTCCTAAAAAATCACCGAGTTTATTTATATAGCGAATTTTCTGCTAAAATCATTGAAATTAAAAACCCCGATTTATCTATGTTTAATATATCATGTCCAAAAATATCAATTTTAAAAAAATTGAAAGCCTATTTAGAACAAATTATTGATTACAATAGTTCACATATTTCTGTTGATTAAACATCATAAATTTTTGTAGGACTTAATTATAAAGCGGTATTTTGAATAAACAAATAAAAATATCTAATTAAATGCTTTTAGATAATCATATATCTATAATACATACAACGTCGGCGACAAACACGATGTTATAATTATGGTGAGTCTAATTTAAAAATATAAAAAACCGAGAGATAATTTTAATTTTATTTCTAATTAAAAAATATTCTCATTGCTTATATTATTTACACATTGTAGCTATGTTTAAGTATAAATATATGTGTCGACTCGGGTAAATTTTTAACTTTTTGAAAAATGAGTGTTGAAGTATTATTTGCATCAACAATCTCTATCGATTATAACTGCTGTTGTAATATTATTAGCATTTCAAAAATTCCGTTGTGGGCACTAAATTTGTATGAGGGCGTGTCAACAAAAATTGTCTTTTATCATAGTGTAGGTTATCAAGCTATTGGCGAAATAACTCTAGCATTAAATTTTAATGGTGCAAAACGATTTGGTGATTTTTTCATAATTAACGGTATGTATACATATATTTATTATATTGGTGACAGCTAATTTTTTTGTTTTTTCTCAGAGGAACTTTCCATTGTAAATCCTGGGCTCACCTGGCTAGAGTGATGGAAAAAAAATCTCCTTAAATCTCGCAAATTAATAATTACTTATATACACACTTTTTGTATTGCCAATTTTTTTTCACTATGTACATTTAAATATTAAAATAAAAATGAACTGCTTCTAAAAATAGTTTTTTATTTATTTTCACCTTTAGTCAATCTTTCCTCATAATGCTTACTGGCTTCGCTAATTTCGTGCTGCAGCTCCTCCAGGACAGTGTCAACCTCACGAATGGTTTCAATATCCTTTCGAACATTGATACCTTCTTTTATTACTACTAGACAAAACGTAAAGCCTAAACTTACATATTATATAAATAGACATAATATACTTATCTCTTTTAATTCTTTTTGTTATAAAATTATTTTTATTCTTATCTGTTGATAAAATTAATATTTATGTATACCCCGAGCCTACAATAAATTTGCTTTTAAAGCAATACACCATGCATACATTAACTTCGGTCTGTTTAAATGCGCATTTTGTATAACGAATGAAAGTATGGAACAATACCTAGAGCTGGCGGCGTTGTAGAAACAGATTTCTCGATTGTGGGCGTTTGCAAACAATTGTTATTTGCTAAAAGTAGAAGCAGATTTCCGATCCCGCGCTCTCATAACAAGTCTTAACGTGTGTGCTAAAAATAGAAACTGATTTCCGATTTAGCATTCCGCTAACAAGTTGTAACCTGCGTGTGGATAATAATTCTAAAAATAGCTATGATATCACAATTCCGAAGTCCGGAATGTCTTATCAGCGCCAATTAACTTTAATGAGCGCGCAACGTTCAAAAAACTAGCCAATTAATTTTAATGAGCATAAAAACCCACACACAGACCAATTAACTCACCCAAACAACAACGGTTTATCACACACAGACCAATTAACCGACTCAACAAACAACATCGGCTTATCGCACGCTGATAATAACTATACAGACCAATTAACTCAACAAACAACAGCGGCGCGCTGATAATAACCACAGACCAATTAGCCGCCGGAAGTCTGATAACACAAGTACAGTACGACACAAAATTATTCGGCCACCCATTATGGGGGTCTATACTTTTGACGTGCAGTGTGCCCCCGTTCTCTTATAGCCTATCTACTCTTTTACTATATATATATATATATATATATATATATATATATATATATATATATATATATATATATATATATATATATATATATATATATATATATTACATAAAGTCCGCCTAGAATACTAGAATATACGATCGAGCTGATTTTTTAACGAGGTCCACCCAGAACTAATTACGCAGCCGATTTTAAAAATTCTTTTACTCTTAGAAAGCTAAACTATTTTAAATGGGTACAGGTCTTAGATGAGATCCGCCAGTGCCCAATATTTGGAAGTTCGCAATATTATGCAGATTTTCAATATAGCCTTCTGCCACTGTCGAAGATTTCCACTCTCCAAGTCGTTTGACAATGTCGATGTTTGCCTCCGAATCTGCCAATAAAGATGCAGATGATTTTTTATATAAAAAGAAAAAGAAAACAATATTTTTAAATTAATTCAATACATAAATTGTAAAATAAGTAACTTGGTATCTATAAAATAACTAAAATTATAATTACAAAAAGAAAGAAGAAATAAAAATTCGTCAAGTGCGTGTTTTTGACACGCACTAAGTAATGTCACCTCAGTGAAAGTGTTAATTTATGATTTTTTGGCTTGTTTTTTTTAGGTACAGTGAGAATACGTACAAAGTCCGTTCGGGGTCTTGGGTCCCAAATATACCAAAAATAAATTACCTAGCCGATTTTGAAAATTCTTTTACTCTTAGAAAGCTAAACTAGTTTAGATGGGTATATGCGCCAAGCACCTTGTGCGAAAAAGCGCCAAAAATTAACTACTCAACTGATTTTGAAAATCTTTTCACTCTTAGACAGCTGAATTATTTTAAATGGATACAGGTCTTAGATGAGATCCGCCGGTGCCCAATATTTCGAAATTCGCTATGTTATGCAGATGCTGCGACAGGGGTATTTATGCATATTGTAGAGTATGTGACAATGAGATAATAATAAGTTCTGGAAAACAGCAATTAGATACATACGGACATAACTTTTAAAAACTTTTAAATTCACTGTCATTATTATTTTGTATTTTTTTTCATAATGTCCGAACTTTTAAAAACTTTTAAATTCACTGTCATTATTATTTTGTAATTTTGATTTTTTTGGAGCATCGTTGTTGAGAAATTAAACTATTTAAATTTCACTAACGACAAAATTTCATTAACAAACAGTAATAAATTATTTAAACTTTTTGGTTAGGTTAACATTCAATTCAAGATCAACATTCAAAAACCATAGAACACTAGACGCAAGGGGTGAAACTAGAATGTCTACCAAATTGTGCCCGCTGTAATCAATGGGTGACGTAATACAGCACCCATACAATCACAACACACGATGTATGGACACGAATATACCAATGTGTTAGTAATATATTTTGATGATTATATATGAAGGGCCGGAGGGAAAAAGGGAGCAAGTCACATTTTTTTGAAAAATGAGTTATTGATTGATTGCTGTAGTTCTTCAAGAGTATTATCACGTGTTATAACAATTTATGGGAAAAACGGGTCAAGTCACCTAAAAAAACCCGTTCGCAACTAGAGGCAAAGAGGGAACAAGGGGTCAAGTCGAGCGCGCAGAGGGAACAAGGGGTCAAACGAGCGCGTAGAGGGAATAAGGAGTCAAGTCCACAACTTTTGTGTACTGTTGCTGACTTGGCTTACAGCTGTTTCTCAAATAAACAACACAATGTTTATAACGTTTCTTTAAGTTTTATTGATCTCCTGAAAAAATTGATTACAGTGACTTAACCCCTTTTTCTCCCTGGCCCTTCATATGCAGTTCGCATACTATATACTATGATGGCCACCGTGAGTTACCACCAGTCAACAATTAAAAATAAATTTATTTATTTTAAGAAAGATATCCCTTTATTTTGAGAAATTTTTTATTCAATAGAATTTTTACACTTAAATACGACACACTTCATATTTTTTTCTGTTCAAATTTCACGAGTTGATTAAAAAAACATGATTTTTGTTTTGACGTTAACACCACGGCAGTCAGTAACAGACTAAATCAGTAATGGTGTAAATTGCTAGTTACTGCAACTTTAAGATTTCACTTTTTTAAATGTAGGCTTGATCTGTCTCATCTGTGACTGGAAGGAATACAACTATCTCTTTTCTGCAATCACTTATGGGTATTTATGTGCATTTTGCAGAACTATGTTGTCATTCACTTACAAGTAAAGGTCCCGAGGCCGGACCTATCGATTTTGATGAAACTTAAATATGTTGTAGAACACTAAAAACTAAGGGACACGTATTTTTTTTTATCTGCGGAAAAACGGTTTGAAGGGGTGAAATCGCCATCCAAAAATTGGGGTAAAAATTTAATTTTTCAAATATCTCGAAAACAGTAAGAGATAGAGCAAAAGTTTAAATTGGCGATATTACTCTTTTTTAAAGAGCTATCTATTGATATGCAATTTGTTCAAATTACATCAACAGGGGTGGTTGGGGGTTAAAATTTGGGGGTTAATTTTGCAAAAAGGGGGAGAAAAATAAACAATATAAAAATTTTGTTTACAGATTTGAAATCTACGTCAAAAAATCTAATTGACCTATTTTTGCTCAATATCCTAATATCAAGTCTAGGGGTAGTTAACTAGAGGGTGACTATGTCGAATAATCGTACAATTTGGGTATTTCAAGAAGTTCTTCTTCATGGAAAATAGCTTAACACAATTAGAATAACGTAGAAATGAAATTCTCGAATTCAAAATTGAGTTTGAGCAACATTGGAGAGGGGGTGAGTCACCCTCTTAAATTACATACTAGTTTATATACACTAATTTTTTTGCTATTAACACACTGATAATGGGTAAAATAATGTCACAATAAGTGGTTCTGAAGTTGGACTAAAATGAAATTCTCGAATTCAAAATTGAGTTTGAGCAACATTGGAGAGGGGGTGAGTCACCCTCTTAAATTACATACTAGTTTACATACACTAATTTTTGCAATTAACACACTGACAGGGGGTAATAATGTCACAATAGATGGTTTTGAAGTTAGGCTATCGTATGTAAGAGTTTTATTAGGTTTCGTTATTTTAGGTTAGGTTATGTAATTTTCGGTATCGATAATTTTCGATAAGGAAAACTATAATATCCATTAAAAAACAAACCTAATAAAGACCTTAGATATGATAGTTCAACTTCAGAACCACTTATTGTGACATTATTTTACCCACTATCAGTGTGTTAATAGCAAAAATTAGTGTATATAAACTAGTATGTAATTTAAGAGGGTGACTCACCCCCTCTCCAATGTTGCTCAAACTCAATTTTGAATTCGAAAATTTCATTTCTACGTTATTCTAATTGTCTTAAGCTATTTTCCATGAAGAAGAACTTCTTGAAATAACCAAATTGTACGACTATTCGACATAGTCACCCTCTAGTTAACTACCCCTAGACTTAATATTAGGGCATTGAGCAAAAATAGGTCAATTAGATTTTTTGACGTAGATTTCAAATCTGTAAACAAAATTTTTATATTGTTTATTTCCCACCCCTCTTTTGCAAAATTAACCCCCAAATTTTAACCCTCAGCCACCCCTATTGATGTAATTTGAACAAATTGCATATCAATAGATAGCTCTTTAAAAAAGAGCAATATCGCCAATTTAAACTTTTGCTCTATCTCTTACTGTTTTCGAGATATTTGAAAAATTAAATTTTTACCCCAATTTTTGGAGGGCGATTTCACCCCTTCAAACCGTTTTTCCGCAGATAAAAAAAATACGTGTCCCTTAGTTTTTAGTGTTCTACAACATATTTAAGTTTCATCAAAATCGATAGGTCCGGCCTCGGGACCTTTACTTGTTAGTAGCTACCAATGGGTGTGTTTCAATTGTTGTCATATTGTTGCCGTCATGTTGACACGATATACGTGCATGATGCGTGCTACATGCATGTTATGTATATGCGTATGCAAGACACCCATACACACAACCATCCATCGCACTAACACACACAATTTCGCGTGCACATATATAACCAGTGATGGGCGTTTACGTGTAAACAGTCGGTGTTTACGTTTACCTTGTAAAGAGATGTAAACAGAGTAAACAACCGTAAAGTAAAGTCAACACGGTAAACACGTAAAGAGTCATAAATTACACGTAATTTAAATTTAAAACTAAAAATAAAGTAAAAAATGGCAGTTCCCAAAAGGAATATATATATATATATATATATATATATATATATATATATATATATATATATATATATATATATATATATATATATATATATATAGATAGATAGATAATAGTTTATTGTTTTGAATAATACATATTCATACAATCTTTTTCTACAGATTGGTAGTATCATAAGTCCATAATACATAATTTAATTACAATTACTACATAAATAGTAGATAAATTACAATTAGCTACAATATTTCAAATTATTTTGATTATGTTTTTGTTATTATTTTCATAAACAATCAATATTTCATAAACAATCTAAAAATATAATTCCTATACAGTAGGCTTTAATTTGTATGGTAAACATAGTTACAACAGAGACATTGGGGTTCTATATGCAAATTAATAATTTGTAATTTTTTGTCTTATATTTAGACATTCCTTTATAAATTTATACAGCCTGTTTAATTGTTCTGTGTTATGGACGTCCAATAGGTATATAGATGGTTGTATATTATTATCATAGAAGTATTGATTGCGTATTTCATCATATGCAGGACATTCTGTAATAATATGTTGCACTGTTTCCTTTTGGCCATAATTACATAAGATGCAAGTATCTTTTGTAAATATTTTAACTTGGAGCTCTTTTGTATAGATATTTATGAAGTCGTCATTCGATATTCTAATTTGACTGATTAATTTGTACTTTTCAATATTATTAAGTAATGTCATACGTGACACTGTACTGTTGTTCATTATGATTTCTTTATACATGGTATTATAATTAGAATTATATATTCTATCTAGATCCTGATCAACTAATTTGTTTTTATACTCTTCTAATATTTTTTTAAAATTTAGTCGAGCAAGATCAACATTTTGTTGTTCCCATATACTAATATAGTCACTGCTAATGAAATAATTTTTAAAATAAGTTACCCAGTTAAACTTCATTTTTGTTGCTAATAAGTTCCTATCCAATTCAAGTTGTTTTTTATAGCATATTCGTGGCCATCGATTCTCCTCCATTTCTAATATTTGCATCCAATATTTAAAACTTCTTTTAAACAGATTCAGTTCAATATTATCAATCCCTATTTCATATCTTACCAGATAATTTGGTGTATTTTTCGGCCATGAAAATAATAATTTAAAAAATGTTAATTGTACTTTTTCGAGTAGGCTAGTACATTGAAAAGCCCATGTTTCCGTTGTGTATAGTAGAACTGACATTATCATTGCTTGATAAACTTTTATTCTGCCTTCCCATGAATCAATTTTTTTAATAATACTCCGAATAGCACTGGCTGCCCTGTTGCTCCTCTCCACCACATCATTAGCCATCACCGAAGATGCTCCTGTTGAACTGAACTTGATACCTAAATAAGTGAAGTTTTTGACGATCTCTATTTCTGTTTGTTTGTATGTAAAATGATAAGATTTCTCTCGTAATTTTCCTTTATGAAAGATAAGAATCTTAGTTTTTTCTACATTTAGTTTTAAACAATTTTTATCATTAAATTTTTCGAGTGCTAGTAATTGCTTTTGTGCATTATAATGTGTAGTGGATAGGAGCACCAAGTCATCCGCGTATCCTAAGTAATATAGCATATTATAAGCATCGACATCAACGCCATTACAATTCGCCAACTGCAATTCCTCTCCCAGGTCCGCTATGTATATAGCAAATAGCAGTGCGCTTAAGCTATCCCTCTGCATTAAACCCAACCCTGGTTTGACATATTTTGTATACTCATTGTCTTTTTTAATACACATCGCTATACCTTCATAAATATTTTTTATTATTCTTATAATTTTACTACTTACTCCTATATTGAATAGTTTCTTCCATAGAATCTCTCTGTTAATTGAGTCGAATGCACGTTTATAGTCCACAAAAGTTGCAAATAGTTTTGATTTTGGTAATCTTAACTGCTGATTGATAACTGAGTATAATACAAATATATTATCTCTACAACCTCGATACTTCCTAAAGCCATTTTGCTCTTCCGGTAATAATTTATTAATTTCTATATAGTATTGCATTCGACTGTAAATAATAGAAGTGAAAAGTTTCAGTATAGTATTAGCTAGTGTGATCCCTCTGTAGTTATCTGGGTTTTCCGGGTTTCCTTTTTTATGTATCATAAATAATAGGGATTTCCCCCATCCTTCCGGTATTTTTTCATTTTCTAAAATATTATTAAATATATTTAACAAACATTGAACGCCAATGTTTGGTAAATTTTTCCAAAATTCATTTTTAATTAAATCAGTACCGGGACTTTTCCCATTTTTTAATTTTTTTATAGTATCATTTAATTCTTCCCATTGAATTTTCTTATCAAAAAAAGGATGTATACAGTCTTGGAATCTAATTTCACTAGATAATATTTCTTTTTCATACATTTCTATTAAATATTTTTCCCATTCTACTATATTTACCTTATTAATATATTTCCGTTTACCTTTAAAATATTTTAAAGCATCCCAGAATTCTCCAGAATTTCTCACACCAGCCAACCTATCTCTCAGTTCCCTATAATATACATCCTTTGCAGTCCGTATTACTTTATAATATTCCTTTTTTTCTTTTATATATATATCTAGTGTATCAGTATCGAAACCGTTACTCCTACATATTTTTAATGCGTTTTTTACCTTAATTTTGTGTTCCTTACATAATATGTCATGTTTATTTTCGTTTAACATTTGCTGGCATAAACTTTTAACTTCTTCCATTTCTTTTTCTGACTTGTTCATTTTTTCTAGTATTTGATCTATTTTCTGTTCCATTGTACACATTTACACAATTACAGATACGATAACCACTCTAATAATTAATTTATTCACTAATTACAATAACTATTTTAATATTTACTAAGTATTTGTTTGTTTATATTTTATTTTTATGAGCCACACTGATTTATATAATTAATTAAAGGTTATTTTTTTTTTTACAATTAAGGTGTACCAACATGTATAGATTTTTTTTTTTTTTTTTTTTTAAATTTTTAAGGTTATTATAAATTTTTAATTCCTTTTTTTTTTTTTTTTTAAAGATATATATTGATTTGAAACCGATATTATGACTTTCTTGATAACTGTTCCCTTCACTTTAATAAATTTACAAATACTTTTTATCTTTAGGCTACTATTTATCAATAAATTTTATATTTTTCTTAGGATATAATTCATTCGATCCTATCACTTTCCAGTCGTACTACCTATCTCTATATATATATATATATATATATATATATATATATATATATATATATATATATATATATATATATACAGAATTAAATTTTCAATTAAAAAAAGAAGGGAGAAAATATAGTGCTTTGTGTTTAATTTGTAAAAAAAACTTTGTCCAATGTGGCCATCCAAAGATTAGAAGCGCATAGGTTAGAAAAAAATCTGATATTAAAATTTTAATTTTTCATTTCATATTTTGTTCAATTGAATTTTGAATTTGTTAATAAATACGAAGTTGTGAAAAATAAATATGAAGTTATAAAACAAACATTTTTGTGTTTTGCTTATTAAGTAATGTAATTCTTTTATTATTACAATTTACAATCTTATTTTTAACCTGTTTACGTTGTTTACGCTGTTTACATATTTACATCCAAAAAATATGTTGTAAACAGAAGTCGTGTTTACGTGTAAACTATGCTTGTAAACACTGTAAACAGTTTACGCGCCCATCACTGTATATAACATATTGGTGGGATATCTTCTATCCTTTGTCGTTACACTGGTTCCAGTAGTGTAGAGATAGATATGTTGTCTCTATTACTCTATGGTAGTATCTCTATACTACTGAAACCAGTGTAACGCCAAAGGACAGAAAATACCCCACCACTATGTCATATATGTGCACACGGAGTTGTGTGTGGTAGTGCAATAGATGGTTGTGTGTATGGGTGTCTTGCATACGCAT
The DNA here is from genome assembly GCA_035578155.1 of Brachynemurus nebulosus. Classification (NCBI taxonomy): domain Eukaryota; kingdom Metazoa; phylum Arthropoda; class Insecta; order Neuroptera; family Myrmeleontidae; genus Brachynemurus; species Brachynemurus nebulosus. The sequence goes on from JAPWDM010000001.1 coordinate 112,379,507, forward strand.
ATAACATAACATGCATGTGGCATGCATCATGTACGTGAGGTACGTATACCACGTACACCGTGTATAACAATATGACAACAATTGAAACAAACCCATTGATAGCTACTAAGTGAATGGCAACATAGTTCTGTAAAATGCACATACCTGCTCATAAGTGATTGCAGAAAAGAGATAGTTGTATTTCTTCTTATGTTCTATGGTTTAAACCAATAAGTATGTATGGTATGTATGTATCAAATCAATAAGTATGTATGCACACACTACCAACAACACAATTCTTTAAAAAAAATAATTAAGTATGTACGTTTAAATTACGTATCAAAGCTATGGTTATGATTTTATATGATAATGTATGTAGGTACATACTTAAAAAAATTCTTAATTCTTTCTCATCACAGAACACTCTTATTATTATCACACAGAATAATTATACACTTACATAATTACGTATTTAGTATACATACATATAATGTCATACTCAAAATTTTTATCATTGAACGAACCGACATTAATTCTGTTTAAACGTATTTCATGAAACCCGTGAAGAGTTTGACTGCAAATCCATTTTTTTTACAGTATAGAAATTCTGTTTAATTAGGTAAGTATTGTTACATTCTCGCATTAATTGTTAATAAAAATATTTCAATTTAATTAAATTTCTTCAAAACGTTAATTTTAATATACAGTACAATGTGTCCCATTTTACTGTAATCCGAGTTATCCGCACATACGGTGTTTCTTTGCCTAGTTATACTATGGCCGTGTTCCATTAAGGACACAACGACACTGTGTAACACAATGCATTTGTTTTTTTACAAAAAACTAATTTTTTTAAATTTTATGCTAGACTAACCTTTTAATTGCATTTAAAAGCATTTAAAATGTTAGTATTGCAATAAAATTTTTTAAAAAAGTAGTTTTTTTTGTGAAACATCAAATGCACTAGTAAGTGTTGTTTGGGATTTCTAAATGGAACACGATCGATATGTATAAGTAATATTTTTTATTTTCATTAGGTTGCACAGACTAAATGTTAATAATGACAAGCGAGATAGATTATATATACAATTGATCTATATTAGAAGGATAAAAGATACAATGTACAAGGCGACTGTAGATTCATCAAGTTAATATACAATAAACAAGAGCACAATATAATTGTTAGTCAAAAAAAAAAATTAGCTTTCTTTTATGAAAACGCAAAATTGCTGTAGTCATTTCTTTCTGTATTCTTCACATATAATGGTGAAAGTGTTAATTTATGATTTTTGGCTGGTTTTTTATTTACTTTCTAAGTGCAGTGAAAATGCACCCCTCTTGCGTTTATTAGTATATGCATGTGCAACTCGTTAATTATTTTTTATATATTTTATTATTATTATTACTGATTGCCACCTCTCTCAAATTTTTGATAACAGACCCGTGTTATAATATCACCGAAGATGATGTCATCCTTCGGTGACATAAAAAGGACAAAAAATACATAACATAAACATTCTTATTCTAACAAGGATAGTTTTTGGATTCATATTCTTAAACTGCTACATAGATCGTTTGTGGCATGTTCTAAATAAAAGTAACAATAAAAACAAAGGACATCGTTTTATCAGTGGAGTAATTTCATCCATTTTAACTAGAACATAACTCAATAAATTCACTCGTTCAATACAAATGCTCTCAACTGTAGTGCATTCTCTATGAAAGAAAATACATCACTTAGCTGGTGAGCATTTTTAAATATGAATAACAGTTCTGAAAATTTTCTTCGTTTAGCGCAGCAAAAATGTATTTATTGAGATAAAAATTACGCAGGTGGTTGTAAATCGGACATTCAATAAAAATATGAAATAGCGATTCATTTTTATGCAAATTAGATAAAGTACACTCCGAATTAGGGTAGATCTGATATGCATTACCATTAACGTATAAATTAATTTGACGATTATTAGAAGTTCGGATCTCATGTAGTATTCTCGATTTTCTGATTGATATATTATTACAAAGTAAAAAATTATCGTATACGCTAATTCTGCTGTATACTGGGGTATAAGTTGAATTAGTAATTCGATTATTGTCTTCTAAATTGTAATATGATAACAGATCACAACAGATGGAAAAAATATTTCTTCTAATAAGTACTGGGTTTTGACTGTTACATATATGTTCCTTGTGTACAATGAGGCTAAAACTTTTAATTTGTGAAGCCCAGTTATACTTTTTCAGATTGTTGTCACTACTATCTAGATTCAGCATTCGATTATAGCAAATATTTGGTAAACGGTATGAAGGCATCGATAATAATTTACACAACCAGTTCAGTGATCTTTTGATAACCGAAACAATAACTTTGTCTAAGTCAAACTCATTTAGGATCACGTAACCGGGAGTGGAACCATTTAAGAAAAATAGTGATTTAAAAAATTTCACTTGAACCTGTTCTATCACGTCTGGATAGTTCAATCCCCATATTTCAGATGCGTATAATAAGACACTAAGAACCAATGCTTTGTACAACAGAATACGCGAGTTGTGAAAACTTTCGCCTTTACTAAAGCTGATTTCATATTTGACAAAGCAGAATTAGCCTTTTTGCCGTATTTTGAGCTGTATTAAAAAAAAAGTCCAGGTGAGCTAAAAGTTACGCCTAGATAATTGTATTCACTCAGCTGTAACTCTTTGTAAATCAGCTGATTTATAACTTAGTAACTCAGTATAACTTTGTAACTCAGTACTTTGTAACTCAGCTGATTTATAGAGAAAGCGAATGTTTTTACGAATTGGTCCGGCACGTCTAAAGATCAAACTTTTTGATTTTTCAACATTGACCTCTAGTAAGTTAGCATCACAATAAGTTTCTAATACGTCAAGAGCTCATTGTAAGTTAAACGGATTATTCGCTAGCAAGGTCAAATCATCTGCGTAAAATAAAGTTGTTAAATTAGTGTAGCCATCGATACTTCCGCCTTCGATATTATTATCTGCAATAAAATCTGTAAAATCTGCAATGAAGAAGGAAAATAAAAGTGGAGACAGTGTGTCTCCTTGTAATACTCCTTTAGTAATCAGTATGGGTTGCGAGTGTACATTATTTAATTCTAAAATAAATCTAGCGTTACTATAGAAAAATTTTAGTTTTCTAATTTTTTTAGAAAATATTCCAATTTTATGAAGTTTGTACCACAATAAGGAGTGGCAAACGGTATTAAATGCACGCTTAAAGTCAATAAAGGCAGAGTAAACTTTGCCTTTTGGGAGTCTTAAGTGATTGTTAACTACGGAGGAAAGAGTAAATATATTATCAATACAACTACGTCCTCTTCGGAAACCTAATTGATTTTCTGGCAATTTTCCATTATTTTCCGTCCAAGTAGAAATTCTAAACGAGAGAAAGTAAGTAAAAACTTTAGCAGTTGTGTTAATTAATGAAATTCCTCTATAATTTTCTGCCATCTGACGATCTCCTTTTTTGAATAGCGTAAATAATTTTATTTCAGACCAATTGCATGGCATTGTTTCAGTTGTGAAAATTGTATTAAATAATCTTAACATAAATATTTTTCCCTCTTCCGATCGATATTTAAGAAATTCGTGTTGAATTCCGTCTAAACCTGGTGTACTACAATTTTTACAATGATCTAAAACATTATGTAATTCTTTCATATCAAATTCTTTGTCTAATTCAGGTACAGACATCTCTTCACGGTATTCACGAGTATATTGAATTTTATAAAAATTACTGAGATGTTGCCATGTATTCAAAAATGTGGTGTTAGTTATATTTTGCCTACCACGGAATTTATTTATTGTGTCTCAAAAACTAGAAGAGTCGCTGAAATTTCCTAGCTTTATTGATATTGCCTGATAATATACCTTTCTATTTTTTTTCAATGTATCTCTGTACCCTTTTTTAGCGTCCAAGTAAATTTGAAGCTTTTGACCGTTAAATGCGTGTTTTCTGCATTGTTTGAGAGTTATTCTACATTTCTTTTTAGAATTTTTACACTCGGTATCATTTCATGGTTTGCTCGGCCGTTTTATTTTATTATTATAGCAAGTAATTTTTTCAATTATATTTGGGCTACCAGGTTGCCAGTACCTGAGCCAGTAGCTAATACATTATCAAAATCGTTAAATTTACTTGAAGTTTCAGTTTTATACTGATCTATCAAATTATTATTCCGTGAAAATTTATAGATCTGAAATGGTTTCCTACCAACTGAAGGTTGATTAGCTGAATTTCGAGTTTTGATATTTAGCACAATTGATATGGAAAATGGTCAGATAAATCACTTAAGTCATAATTGGTTTTTGAATCAATAATATAATTAATACAAGTAGTATTTATCCAGTATAAATCAATTACTGACTTTCCAGTGTTACTGACGTAAGTATAATTGGCTGGGTTGTCACTAATTTATTGTCCGACCATTAATGGTAAGCATACCAAAATCCTCCATAAATGCACAAAGCTTTTTACCTTTATTATTAATTAATTCATCCGCCGATCTTCTTTCAGAGTCTAAATAGACTGTGAACAAATAACTTCATCCAGCTGATTCAGATCTCCAATTCTTGCATTAAAATCACCTAACATTAAAATTTTGTCCGAAAGATTTGTTACCCACGACATCGTCTCATGCAGCAGTTCAATACAATGCTCAATTTTTTTATTTGGTGAAATATAAACAGTACCTAAAATAAAATTAAAATTATTATAGCTAACTCTTAGAATAATCCATAAATCAGTAGCCTCGATGATTTCAACACCGTATGCCTGTTTAACGAGGACTATAATGCCACCACTGGCTCTACCTTTAGATTTTTCTTTTACTGCTAAACTCAGGAAACTTTTATCACCATATTGTTTAACAAGTATATCATTTGTAACTACTGTAGATTATGTCAACCAAGTTTCACACAGGCATATGACGTCGAAGTCATGAAACTGAAATAGACTTTCCTTAAAGTTTGCAAAAACCCTGACAGTTCCATAAAATAATATTAAATTTAGAGGGACAATTTAATTCTTCGTTAAGTTTTTTGAGGTCCTAGGTGACATATTATCTTTAAGTTTCTTGACTTGTTCTTTAGGTCGTGATTCTGGACTACTTTCACTGGATGACTGGTGCAGGAGCCTTTTTTCCCATTTTTGCTAAGTAGTTTCGGTCGTTCACTATTTCTGATCCTATAAGCTAATGGAAGATCTTCATTAATGAACACACTCAACCCTTTCAAATTTTTTCTTTTATTTAAATTTTTTTGTTTTAACGATAAATTGAAAAGGCAAAGTTTAATAGGTCTAATGTTATTTAGATTTTTTCCCAAACGAAAAACTTTCACAACATCGGATTCTACAGTATGTTCAATAAATAGTTTTTCTTTAACTAAGTTTATGAAAGTTTGTTGAAGATTCTGTTCATTTGATTCATCACCGGTTTCTTTAATACCATGAATTATTAAGTTGTTTCTATTAACTTCTCGCTGGAGATAATTAATTGTGTCTTGTTGTTTCCTGACTGTTTGCTTCAATTCTTCATATTTCGTTTGCATATGTAAAGAGATATTCTTCAGATCATCAAATTTCTTTTCCAAATTGTTTTCCATTTTTGTCATTTGATTTAGTAATTTATTCAATTTTGCTTCCATTGTTATAATCACAAATTGAATGATAAAAAAAAAAATAAAATAAAAATAAAAAAATAAAAATGTCACTGAGCGGTAAGAATTAGATTTGATCCCATAATACTTATGTATAAAATTATAATGATGCAAACCGTTTGATGTGTTAACGACGACACCAGATGAATGTAATAACCACTATTAGTTAATCGAAGTTAGATCATGCGAGGTTTGTATGTATAGTCTATCTGTTTCTTTATTTTTCGGCTATTTGTAACCTCTAACGTTATTATGCACTAAATATAATGACAATAAAACTATTCACTTTTCCCACTTCTTTTCCACTTTTTCTTTAACTAAAAGTTAATGTTTTCTCTTTCAATGTTTTTCCTGGAGAAACACAAATTCAAAATATTTTTTTCGATATTCAATTTATCTTTAAGCTACTTTTAAAATATTTTCTTTAAAGAGCATAGCCGGGTAAGATAGGGAAAACGGCCCTTGACGCAAAATTGATTGTTTTTATAGGAAATAATACTTCTTAGCCCCAGATACATTCCTGCCAAATCTCAACCCTCCGAGGCTAATACTTTATGAATACACAAACAGACAAAAATTTTCAAAAAAAAATTTTTTTTGACGAAATTACTGAGTTGATTTATTTGAGTTTAATATATCTTGTGTACCCACCTTAGGCGAAGTAATAAAAAAAAATTAACGTTATTTCCCTTTATTATACCAATTTTCTTAAATTTTTAAATTTAAGAATTTTTTTTTTTTTGGCACTTACGGGTTAGCGACACCCACCATTTTTTGTTCAATAATTTGTCTCTTAGTACTCTATAACATATATTTTTATGGAAAAATTTTAGTTGGTAGAACACAGTAATATTCCAATACAAATGCATGCCATGTTCGGTACTACATATATTACTTATGTATAAAAAGGACCATAAAGTAGAGCATAAAGTCTTTTTTCTCAAAACACAGTAGAACTCTAAGGAATGCAATAAAATGTTCTCTTGCCCCCTGAGTTGCAGTTCTTGGAGTTCCTGTGACGGTATAAAAAAATATATATTTTGAGTTGTTATAAAAAATACGTTTTAACTTGCGAAAAAATAATTTCCAAAGTTAATTTTACCATGCATCTGAATATTTGAATGAAATCAATAAAATTATCTCAGCATACTTACTAATTAAAATTATATCTAACTCAACAAAAACTATAAGTTTTAGAAACTTTATTCAAATAAAGATAATAATAATAACAATAATACGTCTTAAATGTTATATTGCTTTAATAATGATAAACATTAACTTAATAAATTCGGAAGAAAACTTCAACAATGTCTAGTAATAACAACAATCCGGCTAAAACCTGTTGTAGTTATTACATGTACATATAACTAACTTGAAGAAAGTAGTGTACATTTGTACGCAATATGTAGCTCGTCACTCGCACTTGATGTTTTTGTTGCACTTCTTAAGGAGGTGCAGAAAGTGGATTTTTTCTGTAATAAAATTACATACGTTCATAACTACGACAAACAAGCTTAGACAAACGTCTAGCTTTATCTGCCGTTTGTCTTATTTTGTTAACAGGATGACGGGTCATGGGGAATTATAACGAAATGACAAACTGGTATACCATTTTGACAGCTAATCAACTTTCTATGAAATTGTTGACATCGTAAGACGTGGTGTATGAGCTAACAAAGTTTCACTTGACGTCTTACAAAGGAAAAAACTAACAAAAGAGAAATCAATGTCTATTTTGTTTTATTAATAAAAAATGACAAACGGCAAATAGTGTTGGACTTTTGTAAATTTAAACTAGTTTATAGTAGTTATGAACGTATGTAAATATATTATTTTAGAAATAGGGTAGATATTTTACTTTATAGTTCTTTTTATACATTAGTAATATATGTAGTACCGAACATGGCATGCATTTGTATTGAAATATTACTATGTTCTACCAACTAAAATTTTTCCATAAAATATATGTTATAGAGTACTAAGAGACAAATTATTGAACAAAAAATGGTGGGTGTCGCTAACGCGTAAGTGCCAAAAAAAATTTTCTTAAATTTAAAAATTTGAAAAAATTAGTGTAATAAAGGGATATAACGTTAATTTTTTTTCTATTACTTCGCCTAAGGTGAGTACACAATATATATTAAACTCAAATAAATCGGCTCAGTGATTTCGTCCAAAAAAATTTTTTTTGAAAATTTTTGTCTGTTTGTGTATTCATAAACTATTAGCCTCGGAGTGTTGAAATTTGGCAGGAATGTATCTGGGGCTAAGAAGTATTATTTCCTATAAAAACAATCAATTTTGCGTCAAGGGCCGTTTTCCCTATCTTACCCGGCTATGCCCTTTTATCACAGGTATGGAATATACACGTCTGTATGCATTGAAAGTCACTACCAATCTCCATATTTAGTAAGAAGTGTCTTCAACATGAAGTCAATTGTTATAAAATACCCCTGCAGCAAATTATCATATTTTCCTATATTTTCCGATATTTACAAATATACTTAAAGTTGGTAACAGTTAGACGCAAGATAGCAAAGATATAAATTGAGTTAATACATAATTTTAAGGGGGACCATTAGTGTGACCGCCTGAGAAAAAGGTGATTTTTGAGAATTTTTTTAAAGATAACTCAGCCATTCTTTTCGTTACGGACGTGACATTGTCTTGCACTTTTCACGCTTTCTCATAAGAAAAAAAAATAGAAGTAATTTTTTTCTTATAAATTTTCAATACTAAGCAGATATACAAATGTGTACACAATATTTGTACTGAATATAAAATACATAACATTATTAGTTTTAATGCTAGAGCTAATAAAGTTTGTGTTACGGACGTGACAAAACAGGCACTTTCTTGTCACGTCCGTAACACAGCTAACATTAAAGCTAACAATGTTATGTATTTTATATTCAGTACAAATATTGTTTACACATTTGTCTATGTGCTTAGTACTGAAAATTTATAAGAAAAAAATAACTTATTTTTTTTTTTCTTATAAGAAGGCGTGTAAACGTCATAATAATGTCACGTCCATAACAAAAGAATGGCTGTATATGTATAAGTTTGAATATTTTTAGGTAATTAATTTTACCTGTCAGTAGGTAACACGTCGGGAGCGAAGTAACCTACGACCCTTTTTCAGGATAAGATTAAAATCTGGTCGCGGGAGCGAACTAGAATGCACGATTTTGACTGCAAGGGGTACGTTTCAAAAGAATGGCTGAACTACTATATGGAATGTTTTAATATTTTAAGGGTATATTGGTTGATATATAATACATTCATGATAAAATTTTTGGACCAAAAAATTGAAAATTCAGTGAGTTATTCGCGATCTCACAAGGCTCCAAAAATAAAGTTGCCCCACTGCTGCAGTCATAGCGACCTTCACAGTGCCTGAAATCAAAATACCCCTGTCGCAGCATCCTACATAACATAGGGAATTTCCGTTTATAAAAATTAGTTTTTTTCGGAAACTAGTTGACTTAGAACAATAGTTTAAAGGGCTTTTTTATGTAATTTTTTCTCCTCTTTTAAATGGTGTAAAAAAATTTGGCAAAAATTTTTGAATAAGTGGAAATTTTGGCAAAAAACTAATTTTTTGCAAGAACAAAAACCAGTTTCATAGCACGAAGAAACATATATGATAGAAGCTGCAATCAAAATCAAATCGATCGGATGATTTGTTTTCGAGTTATAACTGCAGCAAATTTGAAAAATGTAGTTTTCTTTACTTTACCTTTTAATTTTAATCACTGAGAATTTTTACTAAAATTATTTACGATGTATTCACTATAACGGTCAAGCTTCTCCATAACATGTGACTGGCAGCCACGTCCAGAAACTCCCGAACTATCAACCTTTATACATTTCTCAATATCTCAAAGTTAACAATGAAAATCAGAATCCGCTCTTTTAATGGCTGTAACTCAAAAACTAGTTGAGATATGCACTTGAAGCTTTAGTATCTTATTTTTAAAGGTATAGACTATCAAAACAGGTAAAAAATTTCTCTTTTTTCAAAATGTCACACTAGTGGTCCCCCTTAAAATATTTATAGGTTTTGGCAGCTGATAAAATTATTTCTAGCATAAGAAGATCCAGTTTAAATGTAGTTATAACCAATCGTCTTAATTTTATTTAGTGTAAAGATACAAGAAACAGAAACAAGTGGAACTTCAAAGTCATTTGTTTGTGTTAAGCGTTATAATATTTCGAACAGATTAACATTATGAATATATTTGGTTTGTAAAGATAACATCTAAAGTAACTTCTTCATGTACTTGAAACACTAATACTATTAGCTATTACCTTGCAACATTCCACTGTTAAAATATTTTTTTCTGTGATCAAAACGTATCTTTTAAATGCAGAAATTAAATACAGTTTATTGAGAGAATGTTTTTCTAATATCGAAGTCAAATAACTAACAACCTTCTTGTAATAATTAATCTAGAAACATACACAAACTTTTTTTTCTTACAAGGAAAGGTATCCAACTGTATCTCTCAGAAATTTCTGAAACTTTGGTGGATTGTAGATCTTACTAAAAGTAATCACGAGCCATATTTCGTTCGTGCCCACAAGCGGTTTAAGGGGGTGAAATTCACCTCTGAAAATGTGACTTTTTAACAATTTTCGTAAATATCTTGGAAATGGTAAGAGCTTTGATAAGGAAAATATATATATATTTGTAAATGGCACTTTAAGATCTTCATTATGGTACCAAAATTAACGTTATAAAATCATTGGGGTTTCATCCCCCACCCCACCCCCTAATTTTACCAGGCACTTTTTGGTGAAAGAGGAGGCTGTTATGTGTAATTAAACGAAATTTTAATTAATATATTTTACATCACACCAGTTTATTTCTTTTTGCATAAATTCACCCATTATTAATATTAACTTAGGAAAAATTTTAACTTTTTGATTTAATAATGAGCAAAAATCTGGTTAAAAAATCTCGTATTTTAGTAATCAGTTGTTACAAACTTACGATATACTTTAAAATACATAATTTAGAAAGACAAAATGTGGGGCACCCCCTCTCCCCCTCCATGCTTTACCAGTATCTATACAAGTCTTAATTACTTATTCATTTATTTTTATTTATCTATAAAATTCTTCTTTGAAAAAGCAAGGTCAATATTTTAACTTCTGGATGTCTATGGATTTTGACTCTGGAAACAATTCATCAAATTATTTTCGGATAATGTAATTCTAAATGAGTATGATATCGACGATTTACATCGCCATAACAATATTCCTAAACTTCAGTCTCTAGCTCACAATTAGTTTTTATCGCCTTGTTCTCAAAATCTGTTCAAGTATGGATGGTATAAAAGTGGATATATTGACCAACGACCAGAAAGATTTTAAAATTCTGTAACCTATTGCTTTTTCAAAAAAGAAAGAGAAGTACCAAAGTATATGTGGTAAACTACCGCTTTTATAAGATGTGCTTAGTGTGGACAATATTTTAGTTTTGAACATTTTTATAACCATATCGTTATTGTGTAGATTACAGACCTTAAAATATTGACAATTGTATAGGCAAATAAATAAAAACAAATAAATAAGTAAATAAGATTTGTATAGCTATCGGTTAAACATGGTGGGGAGGGGGGGGGGTTATTGCAGTGTATTTTTTACTTCTAAATTATGTACTTTAAAGTAATACGAAATAAAATACGAGATTCTTTGACCATATTTTTTCTCATTATTAAATTAAAAAGTTAAAATTTTTCCCAAGTTAATATTAGCAAAAGGTGTGTATTTCTGCAACAAGAAATAAACTGGTGTGATGTAAAATATATTATTTAAAAATTCTTTCATTTACACATAACAGCCTCCTCTTTTACCAAAAAATAAATGAAAAAATTAGGGGTTGAGGGTGAGGGATAAAACCCCAATGATTCTATAACTTTAATTTTGGTACCATAATAAAGATCTTAAAGTGTCAATAACAAATATATATATATATATATATATATATATATATATATATATATATATATATATATATATATATATATATATATATATAGTTTCTCTACCAAAGCTCACGAATGAAATATGGCTCGTGATTAGTTTTAATAAAATCTACAATCCCCCAAAGTTTCAAAAATTTCTGAGATATACAGTTGGATACCTTTCCTTATTAGCGAAACAAAGTATATTTAGTGACAAAAAAAAAAAAGAAAAATAGAATAAAAAGGTACGTATCTCTAATAAACTTTGCAACTTTGAACGCGATTCATTACATAATTGGTATACGATGCGTTTATTTGATGTATATATTCAATTCAGTCCTTGGGCATTTTTCTATAACAAGAAACTTTTTTTATCGATTCATTTCATGTCTTTAGTACTATGAAATGTTCTGACTTCTACATAAACTTTATTCCATATAAGATAAATAAAAGGTAGTCAAAGTTTTAATAAAAGGAATAGTTGTCTACTACTTTTTTTTTTCATTTTAAAACTTTTTAAAGTTAAAAATGACTCTCTCCTACATAACAGACTGAATTTTCGATTACAGAAATTACTTTTTTCGAAAACACGTATGGTTCAAAAACCCACCTTAAGTGATTTTTTATGGTCTTTACCATGTTGTAAAAAAAATTACGGAAAATTTTTGAATATTGACAAATTTTGTGCGGGCACATAATATAATACATTTAGAAATAAGATATCAGGAAAATTAGCTTACAGGTTTATAGATCAGTTACATTTTTTGATGCATAGAACTCGCAGTTTTAATTATCAGAATAATCTGTAAACGCTTTCATGATAATAATTAATAATATAAAAAGTATTTTTGTATATTTTGAAATTTTTATAAATATAAATAAACTTATATAAATAGATTAATTTTTTAGAGGATTTCTTCATTAAAAAATAATGACAGAATAAAACGAAAAAAGAGAGATGGTAATTCCTCCTTTGTTACTAACTTTACCGCTTTTGGCCAAGACATTATTACTTACAAAAAAAAGGTGTTTTTCTACAGAGCTATAATATTTAAACTTTCTAGGATAAGTTGATGGTACTATTTTTTTTTTCATTTTAATATGTGACAATTTATTACCAATATGACAAGTTTTGAGAGAATGGACAAGTCAATTGGTATAAAAGAAAATACCCCTGTCGAAGCATCTGTATAACAGCGAATTTCCAAAGACTGGACATTGGTTTAAGTGTTAAAATAGTTTAACTCTCTAATAGTGAATATATTTTCAAAGTCGCTTGAGTAGTTAATTTTTGACGCTTTGTTGTCGCTGTGACGCTGACTTTAACTTTCACATGTCACAGTCGGATTTGTATTACTAAGGACCTTTCGTACTATACGACACGTCTTTATGATCACCGCCTTTTGTATAGTAACATATGTATATTTTGGGAGACCTAACAGACTCAAACTATTGTGTAGTGTGTGTGGAATGACTCCCTTGGCACTTGCACTATTGGAACGATGTGGACATGTTTCATTCGCCATTGTTGTTTTATTTCTTCTGCGAGGTCACTATATTTATTCAGTTTAACTGCGTGTAAGTGTGACGCGTGTCTTTTGGTAGAAAAATATTCTTGCAAATTACGAACCTGTTTGTTATGCATGTACCTGATATCTATAAGACTGAGACGCTCTTCGGCTCTTGGCAGCGTCAGTCGTTCTATCGCTGCTTTGGGATGATGAATTCGGTATTTGGTCATGAAGACGCGGGTCTTAATTTCGATGTCATGTCGGTAGGCGTCCATTTGATTACTCCAAACGAGTACATTAGCATCGGAACTGTGAGGGTATTAATTTTCTTGGCGGTTTTTTTTTCCATCAAGGTGGGTGTTCACTAATCTCCGTACACACGTTAAGTATAACTGCATTGGGTGTTGTTTTACAGCGCTGTGATCTATATGTTCATCCTGATTCATACTGACCGCAGCTAGCCCCCATACTTTGAGGGACGTCCCACTATCTTCAACCCAGTGGATGCGCCTGGTAGCCTTGTCATGAAATGACAGCTCATTTAGCGTGTAAGGTAATTTGCATGTCTTGTTGGCAGTTTTGGTGTTGTATTGCATTGATTTCATAATAGATTTTAGATCCATAGATCCCTTCTCTATGATATGTAAAGCGCAGGCTCGAAAAATACATTTGGTCTAGCTAGTCGCTGTTGTTAATTTGAAAAGGGAAGATAATTTTTAGTGGCGTCTAATTATTCATTTAAGAATCAATTCCAACCGAAACAATTTTAAGTAGCCAGTTTAAATATTTGTTTGAAATTAAATAATTAAATTATCAGTTTAAATATATTTTGTGGCATCTATAGATTATAAAATTTAATTGGGACTACTTTTCTTCCGCGACGCACATGGATTCATTGAATTAATACACATATAGCTGTACTGGTTACTTACTGTTAGAGGGACGCTATGTCGGTATATTCACTTTTCTCGCCAAAATGATGGAGTGCAATAGACATGTTCTTTATTCGCGCGGTATAACACAATTATAGCGAACAAGAATAATGGATTTTTATTTATTTTATTTTTGATTATTAGTAACGTAACAACACCAAAATTCTAGTCTTATAAAATAATATGTCGAGACAATAATTGGAATATTCTTCGTGTAATGTATCTTAAAATTATTCTTCAACATGGCGTCATACATATCATTGGATTTCGGAAAGACAAAACGTAAGAGTTTGGGTAATATCATAACCATTTATCTCTCTCTCTCTCTCTCTCTCTCTCTCTATATATATATATATATATATATATATATATATATATATATATATATATATATATATATATATATATATTAATATTTTTTAAATAGATTTTATATGGCTGTCGTTTCCATGTCAATCATATACTATCTTCATTGAAACGTTGTAGTGTTTCAAATTTAAAAATATCGCCACCTCAATTAGTGTTAATTAATCACGATTGTTGGGTAAAAAAAGGGTTAATATAAACTTTTCTCCTTTTTAAATTAATTACGTAATTCTGACGCCATTTCGGTGTTTAAATATGTTGCTAAAATTATCAAATTTTTAAATATTACGTAAATTGTTTGTTAACTTGAATCTTTTAATTCAAGGTTTCTTGAATATTTTATAACATTGCTAACCTTTTCAAACAATATTTATATCGTTAATTGTTAAATATTTGTTAACTTGGTACCAAAGCTAATTAAATTTAAATAAATTTAGATTTAAACTTATTGCTTACTTGTTTTCCTACATACACGCCATATATTTCAGAATATTACTTTATTTTCAGGGTGAAAATCGATTTGTAAAAGTACTTAGATTTTTGCTTTTACTAACAACATTTCTTTTCATATCGGCGTTATACCCTCCTGGTAAAATGGGCCCCACCAGTTTGTGATTAGCACGCTACCTCCGTAGTACAAAAATTTACAATTAAAATTTAAATAAGTAAAATTATGAGTAATCACAGGTCATCGACTTTTGTACAGGAGCCGAACACCCTTGCAGTCGAGGAGCCCCTGCCTTTCATTTTCTTTTTTTTAATTTAATTTCCAGTGTCACAATTAAATTAATTTTTTTTCTACCATTTAGCATTTTTTTTATTATTTATTTTTATTTTTATTTTTTTTTTATTCTGACAGCCTGAACCAGGTCTCAGACGGTAAAGGGACCTGCGACCACCTCTCTTGGAAAGGTGGTCTTGTTGAATGTCAGTAATATGAGGAGGAATTTGGATATTTATTCCTCTTACTGTAGTTCAGTCTCTTTGCCTCTGTGACACCCTGTGAAAACATCTCCGACAGTGTACATCCCCTCAGGAGTACAGTGCGCTAATGATGGTTGCATGATGACACTCGAAGAGTAATTTAATACTCTATTGGGGGGGCACCTTTATTGCGTACGGCCCTAAACACTTCAAATTTTGAATCCTCTCTGATTGTATGGGCGAGAGTGCTTCTACGGGAAATCCTTTACCCGATAGTTTCGCATCTTCAACCTACCCAGTGTGGCCCCCTACTAAGTTGGCCAAAAGGGAAGGGCTTATTTTACTCAAATTCCCTTCCGTCAGTTTTAAATCAAAAATGTTATATAATCAACTAACGATCTTGGGGCTTCCAAAAGCATTCATTGGTCGCCCACGATTTGTCTTTTTTTCTTTTTTTATCTTTATTTCAGTTATTGAACTTTCAGTTACATAGCTTATACTTTTCTTAAGGGCGTTGGCCCACATATTTTTAAATTATTGTACTAGTCAAAGGGATAGTTAACTTATATTTAATAAAAGAAAATAAAATTGAACTTACAACTATATTGTTCATAAAAAGATAAAGTATTCAAATATATATATTTGTTAAATTTCTGTATGTGATCACATATTTAACTTCCGTTTATTTTAACTTCCTTTTATTCCTATAATAAAATTTATTAAATTT
The DNA here is from genome assembly GCA_035578155.1 of Brachynemurus nebulosus. Classification (NCBI taxonomy): domain Eukaryota; kingdom Metazoa; phylum Arthropoda; class Insecta; order Neuroptera; family Myrmeleontidae; genus Brachynemurus; species Brachynemurus nebulosus. Next base: position 112,395,600 of record JAPWDM010000001.1, read on the forward strand.
CAATAGCTTTAAATAAATAATATTTGTTAAAGATTTAAATTTAATTTTTTATTTCTTTATTTCCTACATACACAGAAGTACACGCCGGAAATAATTGATGATCACCAGTTTGAATTCTTAATCAGTAGTAATATTTGAACCTATACATATTTTCCGGACTACAAAATTAAATTCATGGGCCCAGTACATCATTAAATTAATTATAAAATAATTGATTCATTATTCATGTCTTTTATTTCTCTTTTTTTCTTTTTTTCTTCTACAGCCTATATGAAAAACTAAAATTTTAACAATACTTCTGTCGCGGCATCTGAATAACATAGCGAATTTCCAAATATTGGGCACTGGCGAATCTCACCCAAGACCGGTACCCACTTCAGATACCCCACTATCTAACAGTGAAAAGATTTTCAAAATCAGTTGAGTAGTTAATTTGGGTCGTCAGAATCCTAGGGGATCTCAGATAGTGTAACATATATTAATTTAAAATAGTTTAACATTTTGATGGTGAAAAAATTTTCTAAATCACTTGAGTAGATCATTTTTATACCTATCTAAAATAGATAGTTTAGATTTCTAAGAGTAAAAGAATTTTAAAAATCGGCTGGGTAATTTAATTTTGGTATTTTTGGGGCCCTAGAACCCGAACGGACTTTGTACAGCACGTTACCATCCATCTAAAATAATTTAGTTCTCTAGCAGTGAGAAAATTTTCAGAATCGGTTCAGTAGCTTATTTCTGGCGTTTCCGGATCTGCAGGATCTCGTGGACCTCATTAAAAAATCAGCTCGAACCTTATGTCATATAACATGTATATATATATATATATATATATATATATATATATATATATATATATATATATATATATATATATATATATATATATATATATATATATATATATATATAACGTAAAAGCCTCCATTACCTAACACTATTTTTAGGTATTTCATTAAATTGGCTTATAAACATTAACAAATAAATGAAAAACCCATTTTTTTTTTTAATAAGCATGAAACCAAGTTTTTTTAATCCAATGAATATGTTTTTAAAAAAAATATAACCCAAAAATTTTGAGATATTAATGTTTTTCTCTTGTAAAATGTTGACATGTATAAAAAAACGGATAAAATATGTTAGTATCTTTAAAAAATCACCACAGACACCTAAAAAAATACACGTATGTAACCACAGAGAAGTAGAGACAACATATATATCTTTATATTACCGGAACCAGTGTAACTAGTAAGAGATAGAAAATGTTTTATCGCGCGTTTTCTGTCTCAACCTCGTATAAGGTTTTTTGACGGTTTTGAGTTAGAAAGTCATACATGTACATAATTCACTTCACCATATGATGCACTAAGAAATATTGAAAAATAGTTAATGGATAAAATTTTAATCCAATAAAATTCAAACCCGTATATAATGACCTAATTTAGTTTACTGACAAAACCTCTTATAGTTTGTGTAAAACTATTTTTTGGAATAGTAACATTTTTATCAGCATGCCCTCGTACTTGACCAAGACACAACTATGTGACACTAGAGTTCGCAGGTGCTGTACACCACAAATTCAATGGTACGTAGTGGTCGGTGCAAATTTAATGGGAAGTACGTAAAATCGGAAGATCAGGAGCGTCGGTAAACTTTTATTTGAGGCGTTGGTAAATATTATTTATTATGTAAACAAGTACATATTATATATAAGTAAGTACAGTACGCTCCAAAAAGTGATCGAACACTCTCACCCAGGGGAGAGGGTGCCCGCACTTTTGACGCCGCACTGTACTTAATGTTGTGGTACACTCTCGTGACACAAGTGTGGGCACCCCCTGTGTCAAGGTGTCCGATCACTTTTTGAAGCGTACTCTACTTATTTAAGCGAGCGCGTGTTGGAGTCAAATGTCAAGATTTGTACGTCCACAAACTAAGTACAGTACGCTTCAAAATGTGATCGAACACTCTCACCCGGGGGGGAGGGGGGTGTCCCCACACTTTTGACACGGCGATGTACCACAACATTAAGTACAGTACGGCGTCTAAAGTGTCCCCCCGGGGGGTGAGAGTGTTCGATCACTTTTTGAAGCGTATTGCACTAAGTTTTTTTGTGATGTCTACAATATTTCAATCCACTATGTTGTAGGTATTGCCACATTAATATATTTTTAATTTACAGAAACTTTATAGAAATAATTTTATAAAATACTTTTCACATTTAAAACATATATTACATATTAGTGACATTTACTATTACACTATTACAAATACTATTACACTTTATTAATAAGGACCATCAGAAAATAGCAAAATAATCTCAGCGCTCGTATACTTATGGATGTAACTGTATAAATGATAATTTTCTTAATAAGCATCCGGTTGCAAAGGTCACATTGTAATTAACACATATATTATTACAAAGCAATTTTTATTTCCACGTGCATGACATCGGTATGTCGCAACCTTCAACTATGATGACGTCAGCAATTTGATAAGTATAAATAAAAGTATGATTTTTTTTTCACTCACAATTTGATTTTAAACTTTGGTTAAAACATTAAAAACTTATTGCTGCAAAAAATTTTTTAATTGTTGTGTTAAAAATTAATTATTGTGAAAATGGATTCCATTACTACTGGTGCTTCATTTGGAAACAGTCTTAGTGCAACAAACGGCGGATTAAACTTTCTGATATGGGAATTGGAAAAATATATAAAATAATGGGTGCAAGTCAACTACCATCAAAATTCGATTCATCAAAAATGAAGACAGTTTTAGAATTGGATATCGGCTATATATCTTTGCCAGCAAGATTTGATAATCTCAACGAACAGATACTCGCGTGGCTACAGAACAATCCGCAATTGGGAGTAATAAACCATGGACCAATCGGGCTAGCTCATAAACTGAAATTCAAAACGTTGGATCTTCTTGAAATTGCAATTCAAAACGTTGGATCTTCTTAAAAATTCTAAATTAAAAAAATTTCATTATTTTTGTAAGAAATCTTATTATTGTTTACATGTTAAAAGTAATTATTGTATTTCGCCAATTAATAAATTTTTAACAGTGTACCTATTATTTAAAATATACTTAATAAAAAAAATTTTAAAAGAAAAAAACCCATAATTTTTATTTACACCCATCCCTAAAAAATAAATCAAACTAATTTTTAATATTATACCTTAAACTTGATCCGAATATAAAAATTCACATAATTTATGTTGTGTTCAATTAATTAACCCTTATGTAATTTAATTGCCTATATTCATGGGCCTGTAGGACTCACTCTCAAAGAGCTACTCCCAAAGAGTTACTCCCAAAGAGAGACTCCTTGGGAGTCACTCCCAAAGACTTACTCCCAAGGAGTTACTCCAAAAGAGCTACTCCCAACAAAGAGTCACTCCCAAAGGCTGCCTTTACACGATCAGTAATACTGTCAGTATTTCAAAATACTGACATTTTTATTGATCGTGTATTGACGATACTGAAATAATGATGAAAGTACTGAAGAATGGCTTATAATTCCATCAGTATTCACTTCAGACGTGGAGGGGACAGTGACATTAATGACAGTTAAAACCGCTAAAACATATTTCTCGTATATTATGTACGTTATATACCAGCGGTACCAGCCGAGATAAATACAAATCGATTTTATGTAGATCGTATAATGTGTACGTCATGCACATCATGGAAAAGTAAGCTTGTACAATGCTACATATATGTTTTAATTAATTGATTAGTATGTACGGCATTGTGTACAAAATGTACGATATGTACCGTATGCGATTACATGGGTATATGTATGGCTAAGCTAGAAAAAACATTACGAACGTTTTTTCTTTTTTGTTTTCTTGTTTTGATGTGCAAACGCTAGTACTATAGCTAAACACGCTTCTTCCATAATAATAACAATTCCAAAATTTTATTAATTTCAAAATTTCGAAAAATTAAATTTTAAAAATAATGATTCATTATTTTTATCAGTAAATACTGACAGTATTACTGATCGTGTAAAGGCAGCCAAAGAGTTACAAGAAATCAGACTTAAAACTCTCCCATGGGGGGTATTATAAAATAAAAGACTTTTATTTTTGTTAATATTATATATATATATATATATATATATATATATATATATATATATATATATATATATATATATATATATATGTTTTTTATTCAAAAAGTGTAATTAAAAAATAAAACTTTATTTTAATGATCTCCTTTACAAATATCGTTATTACAAAATACAAACGAATTCTAAACGAAAAGTCTTGAACAAGCGAATAAGTCGATCGCATTTATACAATTTTGAAAGGATGTACGTGTTTTATTGGTTTGTCCAATTCAGCAGAATTATCTATAAGATTTCTTTATTTGGTGTGAAAATATCTGATTTTACAATTACATGAAATTACAGGAAATGAATATTATACTTTTTGATGTACAATAATTTGATGCAAAAATGCTGAATATTGATTTTACATAAAATATAGAAAATGAAATAGGATCTATTAAATTTATTTAATTCTTAATAAATCGAATCCATAACACCTCCCCTCTTAGTGAAGCGCCGGCCATAGAAGTTTTACTTCGCCTGACGGTGCTTGTGGATGCTCGGTCGTAGTGGTTGTATTGGCCAAGACTGGAATTTCGTGTTTTCCTGACTTCTTTAAGTAACCAAATGTGATGACGGCTATAGCTATTATAAGTCCAAGTATGATGTAGGTGCTGGAAATGTGGATGATCCCGTGCGTTTTCAGTAGTTGAATTTCTTCTGTTTTCAATATGATAATTTTTTAGTTTTTCCATGTTGAGCGGTTCTTCAAACTTCGTTTCGTTTATGGATAAGTTATGAAGCGGTAGGATTCTAAGGTTGCTTTTGAATAGTCGTTCCCTATTTTCGTACACAATGCCATTTATGGTAACGGTGCACTGGTGGAATTTTATTAATATTGTCCCATTGATTTCACGTTCTTTGATACCACATGTCGTAGATAATAACGTACTTGGGAAATTGACTAAGAATAAGTACTCGTTGAACAGGTATTTAAGTTGTTCTTGTTTGAGATATTCGGTGTAGACACAGTGCCCTTCGTTGTTAAGTAGAATGTTTCCGAGACATCGGTTTTCCTGCGTTTTCATTAATGTTGTGAGATCGTTATCGCAGATGAAGATGTTGCAAATTTTTCGACATGCTTTTTCCATTAAGTACAAACATTCCCCGTTTACGAGTGCGTAATTTTTATTAAGTTTGATAGTTTTTTGATAGACATTAGGAATTGATTCGACGTAGTCGAGTTGAAAGGATAGTTTATGAAATATTGGAATTTGAACGTTGGAAATTATGTTGGTATTGTTATAGTATGCTTGGACGTTAAGAAATTCATAAACTTCTTCCAAAGAATTGATAGGAATATTTTGTTCGGTTAATAATTTTAAAGTATAGTCCAGTTCGTCAGGTATTAGAATATTTTTCGGCATAGTGTTCAGTTTAGCCATGTTAATTGTTTGCATTACATCTTTGATATGAGAGTTTAGGTATTCCATATTGTAAATTATTTGTGTCAAATACTGAGAATATTTAATTAAATGTTCCTCCGTTCTAACTTCATTTGCTAAATTACCGGAAAAATGATTTAAGTATGCATTAATTACATCTTGTTGTTGATTTATGTGTTCAGTTATATTTTTAAATCTATTAATCATTTGAGTGTTGATTTTTACTTGCTTATTTAATTGTGTTGCTATATTATCCTGATTATTTTTTAGGATTTCAATGTAATTGTTTATTTTTATGGCGTCATTATTGTCCATGTTTCCTGTTATGTATTTTATGGCTGATCCGAGCCCATTAATGAAACCGCGCCTGTACCTTTTAATTTTTCTTGGATAAATAATTTTAAAATTATTTTGCAGTTCATTAAATTTCAGTTGCATTGTAGTTTTTAAATCCTTAAATTTTATATCATTACGAATAAGATTAATATTAGAATTTAGTTTTTCGATATTTTCTTTATAATTATCTAAGTTAATAATGTGAATAAGGTTGGAGTGAGATTTGATCAATTTTGCATTTCCCAAATTAATCGCGAGAAGTCCCGCGTTGTGGGTCAGGTCTTGTATGTCTATTGTCTGCGTCGTTGTTGTCATTATTATTGTTAACCTGCAATTTTAAACGTCTTTTTAGTTTCTGTTTGTGTAGTTTTCTATTGTTTACGTCGATTAATGTTTTTCCATGGTCTTCTTTAACTTTTGTTTGTTTAAATTTTGGTGTTAATTTGTTGTTGCACCTTTCATGTATTTCAAATATTTTATCACCTGGGTTCAAAGCTATTGGAACTTCCCTATCTCTATTAAGTTTATCTATGAGTTTAATTTTGTTTTGTTCTACCCTATTATTTACTTTTTCATAGAGTTGTTCCTTATGATTTTGCATTGCTTCTGGGTTAGGTTCTAGGTGAGCATCATATTTCGTACCAAAAAATAACTCGAATGGTGTAAATTTAGTTACCGAATGAATTGAATTATTATAGGTGGCTATTGACATTGATAATTTATCTTCATGATTCATTTCTGGATTTTCTTTATGAACTATTCTATAAATTTCTAACAAGGTAGAATGAAAGCGTTCTACAGGTGAATTTGAATTTGAATTCCGAATTGATGTAACATATAGTTCAATATTTGCTTGGTTAAGGAATTGTCTGAATGTGATAGAATTAAATGATTTTTCGAAGTCGGCAAGTAGCAATTTTGGTGGACCGTAATTCGCAATAAATTTCCTAATTTGGGAAATTATGTGAATCGTATTTTTAGACTCTTTAGATGTATGCCTGAGCAAACTTGGAAAATTTGTCAACTAAAGTTAACATATATAAAATTCATTATTTAAGTAAAATATATCAATGTGAATTATTTCCAAAGGTTTTTTGGGTGTTTGTGTTAATGAATATTTTATTTTCGGTAGTCGTCTGTCATATTTTACGGAATTACAAATATTACAGTTATTTATATGAAATGAAATTTTTGATTTTAGTGAGGGAAAATAGTATTCGCGTCTTAAATGTAAAAACGTTTCTTGTATTCCGCGGTGATTACTTTTCTGATGGTATTCCTGAATAATTCTATCCTGTTCGTCTTCGTCCTCTACATCGATTAAAATTTTTGTGCAACGAATTAATCTGAATTATTTTGATCGGCTAAAATATTGAGAATAAATATCCTGTAGTCTAAGGAATGTTTCCTCGTCTTCACAATAAATTGCTGTTAGTTTTTTAGGGGAAAGGTAGCATTTAAATATATTAACGAGGATTTGATTGGTATATTGGGGAAATAGGAAGGTTTGTCTTCGTTTTTGGAAAGTGACTGAGATAATTCTATTCGGACGATTTCTACTGATAATCAAAACTAATTGTTCACTAAAATCGTTGAGTGGGTTTTTAGATATACGAATGTAATCGGTTTCATCTTCTTGTCCACTATGCTGAGTCTGAGCGTCGCTTGAGGGTGCTTCATTTTCGATGGAACTTATTTCGTTGTGTTCTTCGTTGATGTTTATTTCGGGTTTAATTCTTGATAGAACGTCAGCATTTGTATTGTATTCGCCGGAATTGTGGATGATCTCATAATCAAATTCTTCCAGCTTCAATCTCCAGCGAACCAATTTTGAGTTTGTCTCCTTTAACGACATGAGCCACGTTAAAGGTTTGTGGTCAGTAATGATTTTGAACTTTCTTCCGAAGAGGTACGGCCGAAAATATTTCGTTGCCGAAACGATTGCCAAAAGTTATTTTTCAATTGTAGAATACTTCTCCTCGGTGGATGTTAGCGTTCTTGATGCGAAGCAGATGGGCTTGTCCTGGCCTATTGGTCCTTGTGGAAGGATTGCTCTGATCGCATAGTTGCTCGCGTCGGTAGTAAGGTTGAAAGGTTTGGAGAAATCAGGATAGGCCAATATGGGATCTGTTGTTAATAATTTTTTACAAGTTTCAAAACAGTGTAGATATTTTGGTGTAGTTTTGATTTCTTGTCCCTTTTTAAGCACTTTGTCATCGGTTTTGTGGTTTTGGCAAAGTCCCTTATGAATTTACGGTAGTAGCCCAAAAGACCAAGGAAACCTTTTATCTCTTTTTGGGTTTTAGGTAAGGGATAATTGGTAATTGCTCTAATTTTGTCAGGGTTCGGTTTGACACCTGCACTTGTCACTATGTGACCAAGGAAAGCAATTTCTCGATGTAGGAACTCCGATTTATCGAGTTGAACTTTCAAATTTGCCGATTTTAATCGTTGGAATACTTTCTTGAGGTTCTCTATATGTTCTTGCAATGATGTTGAGAAAATAATGATGTTTTCCATATAGACGAGGCACATGGTGCCTTGTAATTCCCGGAGGACATTATACATCACCCGTTGGAATGTAGACGGCGCATTTTTTAATCCAAAGGCATCCTCACGTACTCATAATGGCCATTTTCGACTGAAAAAGCTGTTTTCGGATCCTTTGAGTTTACCTCGATTTGATGGAACCCACTTGCTAAGTCCAATGTCGTAAAATACATACATTTTCCAAGCTTATCGAGAATGTCGGTGATGTTCGGGATTGGGTAACGATCATCAATCGTCTTCTCGTTGATTTTCCTGTAATCGACGACTAGTCGCCATTTCTGTTTTCCAGAAGCGTCGATTTTTTTTGGAACTATCCAAATCGGCGATGTCCACGGTGAAAAGCTCGGTCGGATGATTCCCTGTTTAAGCATTTTGTCCAGTTGTTGTTTGACTTCTTCTTTATGGATTTGTGGGTACCTGTATGATTTGGTATAAACTGGAAAATCATCCTTTGTTATTATCCAGTGTTTTATTTGATTGGTGAAGGTAAGTTGTTGTCCTTTTTTGTAAAATATGTCTTCAAATTCACGACACAATGATATGATACTTCGTCGTTCTTCTGAATTGAGATGGTTTACTCTAATTAGAGATTCAGTTGGAGGTAATTCGCTGTATTCTTGGGTTATTTGGTGAGTGTTAAATTCAATTATTTCATGATGGAGTAGCTCAACTTTTAGTGGTTGTTCGACGAAGAAGGTTTGTTGAGAATTAGAAAGATTTATAGTAGGAGCAATTATATACCAATCTTTTGCTAAGTAGATACCGGCCAGGATAAGGAAGTTTTTATTTATATATGTGTCAGGAAGAATTACGTCACCATTTTGGATGTCTACGGGTAGTTTAGTGATAATTTTGTTATTAGGTGGAATTTTGTATTGTCCGCTCATAAAGTTTGGTTTGTATAGTAGTTTAATTGTCATGTGGGGTGTACATAAGCATTTGTGGAATATATCTATCTGTATTTTTAATTTATTTAAAATGTCAAGCACAAGTAAACAGTCCAAATAGTTGTGAAATTTAAATACAATAAAGTCTAATTGTCCTTGTGTTTTGCATTCGTCAAAGATTGGTAATGTTACTCGTTTATTAAGTTTATATGTCGTTAGAATTGTTTTAATTTCAACAGTCTGGGTTGTTTGTAAGTCGTTGGGGTGCACGTATTCGGGGTTTATAAAGGAGTTTGATGATCCTGTGTCAATAAGGAACTTTAATTGCTTTCCGGAAGGATGTAGGATATGAATATATGGGAGTTCTGAGCCACGTAAATTTTGATCTATGTATCCTCGTTGCTCGGGCAGGTCGACTGAAAATTTCCATTGTCAATTTCAGCTTCGATTTCCTATGGGTAGTCAGTTTCCATAGTCGTCCGTTTCCTCTTATTCAGTTTGATATCCGGTTACAGGTTGTTCCCAACTGGCGTTTTGAGGAATATTTTCATTCACGTATTCGTCCAGTTGATATTGAACTCCTTCTGTGTGATGAATTTCTTGACTGGTGAAAGTTGGTTTACTTTGTTGTCTGAAGAAGGAGTGTCCCATTGGTTTTGGTTGATTTTGTTGTGGATTTTTAATTGACATCCTGTTACTTCCGATGTCGATCGGTGTTGGAATGTAGTGAGATGGTCCAGATCTTTGCATGAAATTATTTTGTTGAGGTTGGAGCGGTGGTAGTTGCCTTTGCACTGGTTTAGGTGGTTGATATATAGGTTTAGGGAAATTATAATTGTTATGCCTAGCAGGTTGATGACAAAATTGAATTGGATAATTAATTGGTTTAGGTTTTGGTTTGACAGCAATTTGTTGTTTTTGAATATAATTACTTCTAGCGTAACAAATATTTTGTTCCTGAATACACATTGAAAATGCTTCGTGAAGAGTTTTGGGTTGGCGAGCCCTAATTGCACTACCTATTGGTTCTTTAAGTCCTATTAAGAATGCATCCTTACATAAATCTGAATACAATTTAATTTTTGCCCTAACTATTATCTGGTCTGTTTCGTGTAACTTTATAAAATTTGTCATGGCGGAAAATGTTTCGATAATTGAACCGTAAAATTGTTCAATGGTTTGGTTTGTCTGTCGTAAATTATGTAAGTCGCGTATTAGACTAGTCTCGTTTTGCTGGTCTGCGTAATGGGAAATAAGATTACTTTTAATTTCACCCCAATCTATACTAGTTCCGTACATGTTTAGTACTTCGTTAGCTTCACCTGTTATTTTATTTCTAATTGCCCGTAACCATAGTTTACCTTGGGGTGTCCCATTGATTCCGGGTACTAATGCTAATATTTCTTCTACGTTACTAAGAAAATCAAATAATTGACGTGGGTTACCGTCAAAAGGAGTTAAATCTTTAATAGTATCGAGTAATCTTAGAGCTTCTAAATATTCACTAGCTTCGTTTCGCGTCATTGTATTATTTGTATTATTTATTTCTAAATCTGAAGAATTATTAATATTTTCAGTATTTGTTTCGATATTTAGATTATCTGGTTCTAAATTAATATTAACTAAACTAAACTGAACTTCTTCAATCGTATTCAGCGAAGAGGAAGTGTTTTCAACACTTGTGTTTACTGCGCCAGGAGTGTTGGAAGACTCTCGTTTGTGGTAAGGAGAAAATTTTTTGGACATTAAACGCTCGCAAAAAGAGAAAGAATGTAAATAATATACTTACATGCACAATATTACACCTTTTATCGCTAGTGATATGTTGTTGCTGGATTGTGTGTTGATCCAATTGACCGTTGTCGAATAGTTGTGAAATCACTGGTCCAAGTAAGCCGCCTGGATTGAATTCGTTACTGGTAAACCGCCAATAATTTGTTCACAATTTCACAAAGTTTTTATGAAACGACCGGTTGATTTTTTAATGTCCGTGTAGGTTCTTGGTTTTGTTAAAGGATTAAACTCCACTCACTGTTGAAATGTGTATCACTCTTCTTGAGAAACCGTCAAGACCGAATTGTTGTCTTGATAACTCGTCAAAATACAATTCGCGATACCATAGTTTTCTTCAACAATGCAAACAAAATCCGTACGACTGCGCCAAATATGTTTTTGATTCAAAAAGTGTAATTAAAAAATAAAACTTTATTTTAATGATCTCCTTTACAAATATCGTTATTACAAAATACAAACGAATTCTAAACGAAAAGTCTTGAACAAACTTGAGATTTCTTTATTTGGTGTGAAAATATCTGATTTTACAATTACATGAAATTACAGGAAATGAAAATTATACTTTCTGATGTACAATAGTTTGATGAGAAAATGCTGAATATTGATTTTATATAAAATGTAGAAAATGAAATAGGATCTATTAAATTTATTTAATTCTTAATAAATCGAATCTATAACTATATATATTCTTGGATGTAAGGGAAATGTAACCAAGAAAAACACTATCGGTTGACGTAGCCTCAAGTACATATCGCGCGTTGGCTGTCTCTACCGCGTATATCAAAAGCTACATGTTTTAGGACACACAAAAAACATATTAAATACTGTATTTACATATATACTTATCTATATATATTTATATATATATGGGTAGCCTACATCAAAGGGTGTAATTAGCATAAATCTTAAGCTCATAGTGATGAAAACACGGATTTAAAATATGTTTTTTTTGTGTCCAAAAATTGGGAGTTTTCAGATACGAGGTTGAGACAGAGTACGCGCGATATGCATATTTTTACCGCCTAACTGATAAATTAAAGAAAAATTAAAAACTTAAGCTTGGGTAAAAAAATTTTTTTTGCTCATTTATGTTGTTAATTAACGTATTAGATCAGTTTTATCGAAAAATTAATATATAGTCCCATTTAAAAATATATAAGTTTGTATCATAGCTCGAAAACCATAAGAGTTATAAAACTCCTGACTATAGCAATCGGTTGCCCCCGTTCTTATTTGTTTGAACAATTTTTCAATTAAATCAACGGTTTGGCTATAATCAAAATGGCAACTCTCGAAAAACCCACACAGTATATATATATATATATATATATATATATATATATATATATATATATATTTTTTTTTTTTTTTTTTTTGTTAAGTTGTAGATATTTTATGAATTTTGAATATATTTTTTGTTAAGTTGTAAATATTTTGTTAATTTTGTTTTATAAATAGCATTTATTACTCTGTATTTATTAAGTTTTTATTAAATAATTCGTTTATAAGAATTAGCATAAAGAAAAAATAATAATGGCCATTATTAATTTAAAATTTATTTATTAAAAAATCAAAAAATACATGATAAAAATATTGAAATTGTAAAATTTTGTATATATCTAAGTAATCTTGTAAGTTTGTCGACGGCCACGCTCCCGTATCCGGACCACTTTCCCAGCCCAGGAGTGCTGATTGATTGGTTTCGCCTTTTTAATGTTGTGTGTGATCCACTTCAACAATTCGTCGTCTCCTTCTACACACTTTGGACTGAAGTATAATCGTGGAATGCCATATTCTTCCACAAGCTTCAATATACGCTCCATCAGTTTCGGACGAGTATACGCTATCGCTTTCCGCATCCACTTCGTAAGTTAACACGACGACATATCAAATCCGTCTAACAAGGAAAGGGCCAGAAGTCGAAAATTCAAAAAAATCTGAAACTTTGTTAGTATATAGAAAGTGGCTAACTAATAACATAAAAAATATCAGTTGTTGCTAAAAAACGTTTTTAAGGGGTGAACCACCCCCTCAAATTTGGAACACAAAAATTTAAAGATCGACGAAATTTTGTTTATACGTACCTTAAAAAGTTCTAGTAACAAATATAACATTATTTTTTGCATTTACATATTTTTGAGGGTTGAAACCACCCCTCAACTGTGTACTTAAAAATTCAAAATTGATGATATATATTGTTTATATATACTATACAGAGCGCTAATAATAAATATAACATTATTTTTTGCATCTACAAATTTTTAGGGGTTGAAACCACCCTTTTATATGTGTACTTAAAAATTTAAAAATTGATGATATTTTGTTTATATATACTATATAGAGGTCTAGTAATAAATATAACATTATTTTTTGCATCTATAAATTTTTAGGGGTTGAAACGACCCCTTCATATGTGTACTTAAAAATTTATAAAATTTTTAATATTTCGTTTACATATACTATACAGAGCTTTAGTAATAAATGTAACATCATTTTTTGCATCCACAAATTTTCAAACCACCCCTTCAAGTGCGTACCTTAAAATTTAAAAATTGGCGATATTGTGTTTACATAGACACTTAACGATAAATATATTATAAATATATTCTTTCACACAGTACTAGGGGGTGAAACACCTCCTCCAAGTTGTAAACTAAAAATTTCAAAGCTGACAAAATTTTGTTTACATATACAACAAACACAACAATCTTACAATAAATATAATAATAATGTGTGAAATTAGCAACACAAATAGCTTTTAAATAGTGTACTAGACTACTGTGTAGTACATGTAAACAAAATTTCGTCAATTTTTGTTTCTAGTTTCTAATTTGAAAAGGATATTTAACCACTATAAATGTATAGAAGCAAAAAAAAATTGTGAATCCATTTTTATGTGATATATTATGTGAATAAAATCTCGGAATTTTTTGACAGCTGAAGGGGTGGTTTCACCCTCTTAAAAATGTGTAAGTATAAAAAATAATATTATATTTATTACTAAAATTCTTAATGGCAGTTATATATAAATAAAATTTTGTCAATTTTAAATTTTCTAAGCACACACTTGAAGGGTTTCACCCCTTAAAATGTGTGGACCAAAAAGTAATGTTATATTTATTATTAGAATTTTGTATAATGTGTAAAAAGAAAATATCATAAATTTATAAATTTTTAAGTATACACATCAAGGGGTGGTTTCAATCCCTAAAAATTTGTAGATGCAAAAAATAATGTTATATTTATTACTAGAACTTTTTAAGGTACGTATAAACAAAATTTCATCGATTTTTAAATTTTTGAGTTCCAACTTTGGGAGATGTTCCACCCCTTAAAAACGTTTTTTAGCAGTGTAGCAACCACACACATACAGACATACATTCATATATTTCACTCTAATCAAGTTACCAAATGTATTTTACAATTTTTAAATAGGAAGTCATGAAAATATATGAAATGCTGTACATATTTTGTTTTCTTAAAAATAATAAAATATAGAAAAAATAATTTTTAAAATATGAATTGGTTATTTGTGTTCAACTTTAATTTTTGCCACAATTAATAACCCCAACAGATTTACGGGACAATCAAAACGACAAGCAACTACGTGCTCAAAAACAAGTGACATTCGAGTTTTAAAATAAGAAAATTACAACCGCATTAATTTCTCGAAGCAGCAACTGATATTTTTTATGTCATTAGGTAGTCACTCTCTACATACTGACAAAGTTTCAGATTTTTTTGAATTTTCGACTTCTTCCACTATCAAAAGTTTCCGCAGATGAATCCCATTCAACAACTAACTTTATTTTTTCAGGATGAAAAATTTGACGACCTCTTGATGCTCTGGATTGGATCATCTCCAAATCAGATAATTGGATGGCTTCAACAAACATCTTATTCAACAATCGATTTTTGGCTGTGGATTCCTCCATTGTTATAAGCTGCTGAAGATCTTCGCTCATTGTTATGTTTTTTTCACTTGGTATTGCTTCGCCGAAAAAATTCAAACTGCTCCGGCTCATCGTCATCATCATAATGATATGCTGCTCCATGTTGGTGGGGGATATTGCAACTGCTCCGGCCAATCATCATCATCATCATCGTCATCATCATCCGTATATGCTGCTCCATGTTGGTGGGGATATCATGTCAAGTCTTTGCTATCAATCCGGCTATTGGCGCTACTTGGAAAGCTGAGTTTAACGCCTCCTATAGGTTCGTAAGTATAACCCTTTACCCACAATTTTTTCATCATCGTTAGCGATTGTATTCTCCTCATCATCATCAGCTTCTCCTTCGTTCTTAATATCTTCGTTATCACTAGCAGATGTTTTTTCATCGCTGTCTTCGTCATCATTCGATATATACTTTGACTCTGGCTCAATAATGTAACGTTTTTCCAATTCGCTAATAATTGAGACAATCCGCTTTCCAATATCACTTTCCTTTAATTTATTAAAATGTTTTCGGTTTTTCTCATTTGCGATATAATCCACAAAACTGGGATTTAAAATATGACGCCTTTCCTTTAAATTGCGCATAGTATTAGCCATTTCTTCTCCAATTTGAGTTTGAGTCACTAAACTTCTTAATTCATCTACTAAATGGTTCGGATCATCAAAATATTTTTCTTCATCAACATGTTTCGAATAAGGCTAACGTTTTCATCATACTTCAGACGTTTAGCTTCTCCATTTATTGAATTTGATGTTGAAGGTCGTTCTTTTTCTGCTGAATTGTTGTTCTTCTTGTTGTTGATTTGTTGATCTTCTTGTTCTTCATCCTTTGCGCATGCGTTCTGAAGCTCTTTGATCATTAATATGTCTAGAGCAGTTTGCAAGAGACCAGTCACTTTTGGAGCGAAACTTGTTTCTTTGTAATTATCAGGTGATGGTAAATGCTTTCGTTCATCAAATCGATTATCTTCGACATTCACCGATTGTAGAATATTATGCGAGTTTTTTAAAGCATGGAATTTACTTCTGATTGCTTCTGTTGCAGCTATCATACTTTCATTAAAAGTATTCAAGTTTCTTTTAGATCCATTTTTGTCATCTTCGACCTGATTTTGAAATACTGGTTTATCTTTCTTCTCTTCTTCAATGTCATTTCTTGCTCCAAAGTAATATTCGTTTTCACTATCATCATCCTCATCATTAGAGTTTGACGATTCACTATGTCTTGAAAATCTCCTGTTCTCCGCGTTGTGCGTCTTTTTATTCGCTAACTGATTAGTGGAATTTTCAAATTGACTTATTCCATTTTTATCATTTTTATCATTCTCGGGCGAATTATGTTGCGTTCTTAAATGACGTGAGAGATTAAAATTTCGCGAAAATTTCATACCACAAAATTTACAACTATGCATAGCTTAAGAGTATTACGATTGCAACTTGTTAACGAATAGCTCAACTGAACTCGACTGAGTAAAGATTCCGCGGGTTGAGTCTTATATATACCTACGGAGTGACTCTTAGCGAGTGACACTGTGGGAGCGGCTCCTTGGGAGTAACTCTTTGGGAGTGACTCTTTGGGAGTAACTCTTTGGGAGTAACTCTTTGGGGATAACTCTTTGGGAGTAACTCTTTGTGTGTAACTCCTTGGGAGTAACTCTTTGGGAGTAACTCTGGGAGTAACTCTTAGGGGAGTAACTCTTTGGGAGTAACTCTTTGGGCGTGACTCCTTGGGAGTGACTCTTTGGGATTGACTGTATGGGAGTCAGTCCTTGGGAGTATCTCCTTGGGAGTGACTGTTTAGGAGTAGCTCTTTGGGAGTGACTCCTAAGGAGTCTCTCTTTGGGAGTAACTCTTTGGGAGTGAGTCCTTCAGGCCTATGAATATAGGCAATTAAATTATATAAGGGTTAGTTAATTGAACACAACACAAATTATGTGAATTTTTATATTCGAATCAAGTTTAAGGTATAATATTAAAAATTAGTTTGATTTATTTTTTAGGGATGGGTGTAAATAAAAATGATCGGTTTTTTCTTTTAAAAATTTTTTTATTAAGTGTAGTTTAAATAATAAGTACAATATTAAAAATTTATTAATTGGCGAAATACAATAATTACTTTTAACATGTAAACAATAATAAGATTTCTTACAAAAATAATGAAATTTTTTTTATTTTGAATTTTCAAGAAGATTCAACGTTTTGAATTGCAATTTATGAGTTAGCCCGATTGGTCCATGGTTTATTACTCCCAATTGCGGGTTGTTCTGTAGCCACGCGAGCATCTGTTCGTTGAGATTATCAAATCTTGCTGGCAAAAATATGTAGCCGATCTCCAATTCTAAAACTCTCTTCATTTTCGATGAATCGAATTTTGATGGTAGTTGACTTGCACCCATTATTTTATATATTTTTCCAATCTCCATATCAGAGAGTTTAATCCACCGTTCGATAGAACCAAGGTTGTTTAATTATGTCTTGAAATTTGACCCCATTTGTTGCACTAAGTTTCTGTTTCCACCAAATGAAACACCAATAGTAATGGAATCCATTTTCACAATAATTAATTCTTAACACAACAATTAAAAAATTTTTTGCAGCAATAAGTTTTTAATGTTTTAACCAAAGTTTCAAATCAAATTGTGAGTGAAAAAAAAGCATACTTCTATTTATATTTATCAAATTTCTGACGTCACCATATTTGAAGGTTGCGATATACCGATGTCATGCACGTGGAAATAAAAATTAAAGTAAAATTTTATATATGTTCGTACGCGCGCCAAACATGTGAATGCCACTAGTCCAATTATAAGAAATAAATTCGAATGCAAAAGTGTCCGATTACGTATACAGTGTACACTGTCCAATGTGTACAATAAATTATTAATATATAATCTCAATTTAAACTTATTACCAGTCCGAATTTGACAGACTCTTTGACATTTCAATAAACGTGCATCTAATTTCCAAATAATTGAACTCGTTCAACATCTACAACTGTGACTGGTACATTGTGCTATATCTTGAAAGGCTTAAACATTCTTTATCTTGCGCTAGTAATCGCAGGCGATAAATTTCAAAGAATTTAGGTAAACTGGAGGCAATTTCGTTAGAATTCTGATTATTCCATAAATAATTCATACTAACATCTTCTAATAGCGATCTTATTTGTAGGCACCAATTATTTTAAACCAAACTATTGCTAAGGCTAAACCACTGAATTAATTCTAAAAAAATTTAACTAAATGATCATCGGGTAACTTTATAACGTGTAACCATTAATTTAATTTTAGCTTAAGAACTTATAATGCAAGATGTGGTCTAGATATTTCAAGCCTTACCATATAATGCGGTGTGGATAACTAAAAGCCTAAACTTCCGAAGCATAAAGCCAGGTGCTTCGGACAAGTGAATCGAATAATTTAGTTTTACTAACCCATAAATCAGATTTAGCCCTAACTAGAATATCTCGAACTAAACGGGGCTTTAAGAAATTTAAAAGTAGATGAAAAATGCACACCTAAATAAATATAGCGTAACGATGTCACAATCTCTTTTCATAAATTTTTTTATTTAATACAGAAAAAATTAACAAATAAGAATTTTTTTTCTTTTAAATTAAAATTATTTAATATCACCCGCCGATTATTTTAAGCAGTGCGTCATCAACGGAAATCAACTTTAATAACAGTATTACTTAACAGCTTACGACACGTCACATCCAATGCGCAGCAGATGTAATTTTTTTACCCTGCTCGAAACGCTCGCTTTTTTCCGAAACTTCGGCCCAGTAACATCGAGGCTTTATTTTAATAAGAATAAACTTGATTTTTCGAACCACAAACTGGTCCCGAGAAGAAATCCAAGAAAATCTATTTTATCAAATATTTTTCGGAAGTAACAATCGTAATTTAATTGTGAAGTGTGTTACGTATTTTATATGTTTTTTTTATTTATTGTAAATAAATTTTGAAAAGTTTATCTGTGTTTTTCCTGAATGCAATTCTCCGACGTATGAGTTTTGGAGTACATACAACGTGCCGCAGCACCAGCAGCAAAGTATTTTATCGTTTACTTTTACGAATCTCTCTTCCACAAATTTATAACAATTTTTAAATATTTTTCCCTTCATTACCTGAAATAAAAAAAATTAGCATCCGTAAGCGTTAGCCTCTTTTCATTTATCAATCACGTGTCATAGTAATAAAATTCATAATTTCATTTAACTTCAAAAATACATAACTTCATTTAACTAACACTTTTTTGACGTTTAGAATAGATCAAAATTAATCTGACATTTAGCACAGAAGCAAACCTTTTTTTTTAAATCGACCATAGTATTTCAATTTAAACCACAAGATATGTTACGTAGTGAAAGCTTGTCGAGTGAAAGCGTCCGATTGGCTGCTTTTAAGTGAGTTAGCACCTCATGTAACGTTTTGATGTGTTCATCAAAAGAGGCATTTGCAAATACTATATCATCTAGGTATACAAATACGTGTGGTTCTAGACCAGGACCTAAAATGGTATCCACTAAACATTCCTGAGTAGCAGGCGCATTTGTTAATCCAAACATCATACGTTTGGGCTGAAATTGACTAAGCCCAGGCACAGGACATTCGCATTTAGGACGACTGTCGGGATCCAAAAAGGAATTTGCTAAAATGCAGATTTGTGGTCTAATGTGCTAAACCAACTAGCATTACCTAAACGGTCGAGTATCTGATGCATAAAAGGTAGGGGATAAGCGTCCTTTAACGTGTATGAGTTCAATTTTCTGAAGTCTAAACAAAACCTCAATTTAGGGCTGCTATCGGTGGAATTTTTGTTGATTATCACGATGGGGCTATTCCAAGGACTTTGAGATGGCTCAATAATCCCGAGGGAAATCATACGGTGTACTTTATCAACGATAAAGTCGTGAATGGGCTTAGAAACAACCTAGTTACCTTGATTTATCGGTTGGGCATCACCCGCATCAATTTTGTGTACAATGGCTGTTATGCATGGCAAGTTATCGGGTTGAGGAAAGCTTTTAATTAAGTTTTCTAATTGACGCTGATGATCAGTAATTGGTGCCTGATCCTGCTCGAGCGAACAAATATCAATACAGATGAACTGATACGTGTTATGAGCAAAGTCGATAGTAATACCGAACTTTTTAATGAAGTAAACTCCCAATAAAAGCTTATTGGAGAGGCCTTCAATAATCAGCGTAGGTACGATGTAGGTACGATCATGAAATTTATAGGAAATAAAAGCGTTGCCTTTGATTGTAGAAGACGAACCATTCGCTACTGTGATTTCAGTAAACGGATTAAGTTCACATAGCGGTGGACGGCTATGTTTAAATTTATCGTGAAACTTAGAGTCCATTGCTGTCATGCCAGCGCCAGAATCAATGAGTCCTAGAACTTTAATTCCAAACTAACATACGGACGAGAGTCGCCATAAACAAACAAATGTGTACGTCGGATTTTCACAATTACTGATAGGAGTGGGTGTAGCACAAAACTGACGGACAGTTGACAACTATGATGTCCATTCTTTGGAATCACGTTTCAAAGTACGAATCGGTTTGGACATAGCAAGAGGCATCCGGCGACTCGAACGGAAGTCTGTTTGTCATTTAAAGGGGGATTACATTTAGAGCACGTCCTAACGGTGATATTAGGAGCTCCACAACGGTAACAATAACGATTGTGAGGTTTTTCACAACTTCGAAAATGGTGGCCTTCCTCACGGCAGTTAAAGCATTTAACAGCAGATATGAAACGAACGGATTTATTCGGAATATGACCGATAGATGTACGGGGCGTAAACGGCTGACTGAAAAGTGATGAGTTAGCTCGAGACGATGAATGTTCAGCTTTTGCTCGGTCAAGTTGGGCGCAGAGTGCATACAACTTGTTCATTGAGTCGCACATGCTGGTAGAAACCAACAAACTATTGTCTCCAGATAGTGTGGCGGTAATGATTTCGATTTTTTGAGAATCATCGGGGTGTACAGAAAGCTTTGAAAATAACTGTTTTAGTCTAATAAAAAAATCGACAGTTCTCTCATTAGTACCTTGCTTAACGTTATAAATAATCTTCCAGATGGTGTCATCGGAAGTAGACAGACCATAATGTCTTGGCCTTGGACTCGGTTCCACACTCGTGGTTATTAGAAGTACTGAAGGTGTACAAAATCGACCCCGTGATCATAGGTTTTCTAGAAGTGGTCATGAAGCACTGGTGTGCCCGTCTCATGATAAGCACTCCGAACACAGCACTCTCAAATATCGGAGAAATTAAAATACGAAGAGTCATCTTTCAAGGAGATTCCCTGAGTGCTCTCTGGTTTTGTTTAGCACTGAACCCCCTCTATAACATCCTAAATAAAGCCAACAAAGGCTACAAAATTGGCAAATACAATATCAATCATCTCATGTTCACGTATATGGACGACATCAATCTGTTCGCTCCCACGGAAAGTGGCATACAGCGATTAGTAAAACTAGTCGAAAACTTTGTTACGCCTTCTATAGCCAAAGGCCATACACCGCCTTGTATTTCTCCTGTTAGACGTAGGGCTGGGGGGTTAAGGGTAAATCCTCATTAAAGAGAAAAAAACTAGCAAAAATTAAAAACTAATTATAACTACCAGGGCGCCACAGTATTTTACACGACCTCAAAATACTGAAAAGAAGAAATGGTGTCACTTACTTCCTGTCCAGGATTAGAATTTACTCTACTACTTATCTCTGCAATCCTATCACTTCTCTGAAAGAAAACATGAACAAAAAAAAAGATGTAATTAAATCATATAGCTAGATGTAATTAATTCAGACTGCTATTATTCATATCAAATTACAGATATAACTGTTTAAACAATGCGAACACAAAAAATAATTTGCAAGTATAGAATTTGTTAATTATCTAATTAATACTATTGGTTACGTTTTAAGAGTTATAAAGTGTTGTTTTTTTTTTATTTATATTTTTTTTAAAAGAGTCAACAAAGAAAACAGTGGTGATTAGAAAATAAAATTTAACGTTTAATAAAAAAATTTTTAAACCAAATGCAACTGGAACTGAATGTTACTCACAAGTAGTACCCGGCAAGGGCCACTCCCCAACTCCATGGTTCAGATACACATTAACATGTACAACTGTCAAATTTATTTTGACGTTTCTACAATATTTACATACAAGGTAAGCAAACACTGTTTTCTTTGTCATAAAATTTAAGTAATAATATATTTAAATAATTTTATTTGTTCATTGTATCAGTCAACATTAAGTAATAAGCACCAGCCGGCAGGAAATGAAAATCTTGTTAAAAACTAAACTTATGTGTTTAAAGGTTAACCTACATGAAAAAAACCTATCTAAAATCAATGGAATTCGAATAAACGATGTATCTATACAGCATCTATGGTACGCACTAAGTATTGAGAACAATTTTGACACTTGACGTTTAACTATTTTCAAATTTAACCCTTACAGATACGCCTATTGGAATTCCATACAAACTAAAACTACGTATAACAATAACAGTAAATGTAATAGATTACTAAAAATTTACGGTACGTTTACAGCAAGAGTTCATAATTACCACCACGTTCAGTTTAACTCAGTCTTTTTATAGTGGAACTATTCTGATGGAGCGGATAACGTCGCACCAGGAAAATCACCAATCCGTAAATGTTCTTGAAACAGCCTCTACCAAAGACTTATACAGACGATCCAACTTCGCTAGCAGCACCAGCAATCGACCAATTTTCGAGAAGTTTCTGGGTTCAACCAACCAGTCGCCACATGGCATCCAAAAAAATCAAAGTTCCGGAATTCTCAATATTCCATGAGTAGCTCGCACCCGTAATATCAGAATCTTTCATACGGAGTGGACAATTCAGGAACGTGTTAATTTTTTTTTATTCAACTGAAATAATTTTAACTAACAATTATTTAAACTTCGATTTATAAACTGTAACTGTTCCACACTAAAATCTCCAACAATGGTTATTGCAAATTACCCACGCTTTTTCTGTCGTCTTCACTTAACCAGTGACAAAACCCCAAGAGGCCTCCCTTTCTTCCTTTTTTTTTTGCTTTGGACCTCGTTGAATCTGTGAAGTTACCCCTCTCCTTTTTCCACGTCCTCGAGTTCCTTTAACCTCATGTCCGTCAGTGTTACCATCTGTACCTCTTTTTTTGACCCTATAAGAAACCAACTGTTATTTTGACATGATAACCTAACTGACACTTTTCTAGAACATTGCAATGTTTATTTGTTTTACAATGTTTTAATACAATTTTTTTTTTTTAGGTTTATTTCATGGGTCCTAATACAATTATTAATACAATTACAAAAATAAGTTATATCTGTATTCCCATGTACTTGGATGACAATAAAGTAGTACGTGAGATTTTTTTTCTTTGAATGAAATCCTTTACAACAAAAGTAGGTGACCCGCGTAGGTTGGTTAAAGCGAACAACATAGGGGAAAAAATGTAAAATGAAAAAAATCGTAACAACTTTAGCGGAGACATATGCAAATGATTTGGACTAGATAAATGCAGAATTAATGCCGTGAAAAAGGGTCGCTGGAGCCAGATTGACGGATATGAAACACCAGATATGGATGCCCCTGCGTTTAAAGCGGCTATGAAGCGTGGGGAACCCTACAAATACCTCGGATTCCTTCAGGACATAGGTATTAACCATAACCACGCAAAGGAAGCACTAACATCTGCTTACAAAAGCCGAGTCAAAGCCGTTATGTACTCCCAACTTAATGGCCACTATAAAGTACACGCAGTGAACAGCTTTGCTATACCTTCAGTCACATACAGTTTCGGAATTATCAAGTCTACGAAAACGGAACTTGAGGGACTGAACCGGCTAACCAGGACCGTATTTACCCGTCAGCGAGCTCACCACCCGAACTGTTCCATTGAGCGATTTCATCTACCTAGGCAAAAGGGAGGAAAAAAGGTTGTTGACTTCCTGAGAGCTCATGCAAAACAACTGCAGAATCTCTGTAACTTATTTATGAACAAAAGTAATAACAGCTTGCTTCATAAGGAAGTAGCTTTGCATGATCGATCCTTCACTGCGCTCTCACTAAGTGATGCAAACTGTAACCCCTTCTCTAGTATACCCTCTGAAGAAGATCAACTCAATGAATGGCGTGCGGAAGAACTCCACGGAAAATACATAAACTCGCTCACGGATAACTTTATAAGATGTGTTTGGTGTGGAAAATATTTTTGTTTTGAACATCTTTATGAACAATATTATTATTGTGTAGAATAAAAACCATTTCCTAATTGCATTGGACTATTATTATAATTCATTTATTGTATAAAATAATTGTAAATAAGTTAATTATCATTTAAATAATAAAAGAACGATCAAGTAAAAAAAGCTCTATTATAGGCGCATTGAAGTTTTTGTCAATAAGTTTCAATTAAAAAGTACAGTGTGAATAATATTTTAGCACAAAACGATGCATCGATTAAAAATTTTAAAATTCATATATTTAATAGGTAAACAAATTTTGCATTACGCTGAAATCTTAGAAACTACTGAATCGGGCTTTATGTATAAAATATCTGTGAAAATGTCTCGAGACGTACGTAGAAAGAAATTTGATTAATCACGAGTCATAAAATTTAATATGAAAATAGCCACGAGACACTGTGCACCCTGGGCGCTAAAACCTGGAAGCATACTTTAAATCCACAGGAAGCCAACATTTTTAATATTGAATATATTAGGGTCTGAGTACGTTAAGATATGTTAAGATTAGTACTACTCACATAGATCATACGCCACAGGTGTTCCGCTGGAGGGATGCCGCAAATCTGCCGAAAGTTATAATATTGAATATTTAATATATTAGGGTCTAAGTACGTGAGGATATAATGAGGTTAGGACGGAAATTGATTCAGCGCTGCAGGTATCCTATCGTAGACATGCCATGGATCCGCCAAAGAAGGCTAATATTATATAAAACATTGGTGTTTAAGTACGTTAGAATGTAATAACGATGAGATGTATAGCGATCATGCGCTGCAGGTGTACCATCGGAGACATGCATTAAATCTGCGGGAATCATTTTGCCAGAGGAGTTTAATATATTAGGATTTAAATACGTTAGAATATGATAGGGTTTTAGATATATAGAGATCATAATTAAAGCCAGTTTTTAAAATTTCCGCATTCGAGATTTCAAAAACGAAGTGATTTCGAAACACCAAAAAGTTCTTATAGTGTTAAGTGCAAATAAATCAAAAAGCTCTTACACATTTTTGCCTGCCAATGCTATGCCGGTTTATAAATGTGCCCATTGTTGGTATTTTTTATAATAATAGTCCAAGCAAATTATTGATTAAAACCTTGTTTTTTGCCAAAATTAGTACCTGGAAGGGAAAATATGGAAAAGATAGAAAAAAATCCGTAGAATTCGATAAACTATTTTTAGACAGCTGAATCATGTGGGAAGTTTCTCAAAATGGCGACCAAAGAAGGCCAGAAACAGAACTATTTAATTTCAACAGCATGAGACCAATTTCATGCAAATTAGTGCATAAACAAATTAGTTATCGCAAAAAAACCACCAAAAATCGCGATTTTTTCAAACGCTTATACCTTAAAGGGATAAAAATATTTTTTTATGAAACTTGGCAAAAATATAGTCCCTGGCAAGTAGAATAGGAACGTTTTTGAAAAATTGCAAAACATTTGGTAATTTTTACAAAAATCAATTTTTTTTAAAAAAAAAAAAACGTTTTCGCAGAATTTGATTTAACCAGGTTCTGGACCACCTGCAGACACGTTTACGAGCTTAAAATTTTCTTAAAGATTTGTAGTAACGTATGCAATAAGTGCGCGCATTATTACGTTACTCAAAGTATACAAAATAAATGACCGAAAGATTAATGATTTTTATGAATCCAGCAAACTTCGAATATTTTTCATATTTTGAAATTTTATTTTTTTGATTATGTTTTTAAAAATCATTAGGTTAGAGCTGTAAATAGTTTGAAAAGTATTACTTATGATTCTCCAACCCGATTTTTTGAGATAGTTATTTTCAATGGTTAAAGTGAAAAACTTCGTATTTTTTTTTTAGTTTTAAGGTTTTGTTCTTAAGGGCTTCACGGTTATGCTAGGCATCAGCCCACAAAACCTCGTAAGCGATAGTCCATATTTATGGCTTCTAGAGACATATCAAATAGGTAATAATAAAGGTGGTACCAAGAGAAGTCTTTTTCGAGTGCGGGAAATTTAAAAAATACACTTACCAAGATTTTAAACTTGAACTGTCGATTTTCAAGCCAGATTCTCTGTTGTTCCAATAAATATGTAATCTGTGAATTTTAAAACATTCGATACAAGTATACACGTATATGTATAGTACGTAGGTATATATTGCCTCTCATACATACAATTTATCAAATGTTATCCGTGTTTCATTTGCACTTTCCAGGCCAGATTCTTTATTGTCCCAATAAAAAATCTGGACTGCAAATGAACTTTATCTTAACAAAATAAGGCTGGAAATCGAAATTTGGTGGATTAGTGCCAAGCACTATTCTGAAACTCTTAAGAGTAAAAACTCAAAACTGGAAAAAATTGACTTATGAGGTTTTTCACTTTAGCCATTGAAAATAACTTTATCTCAACAAATGGGGCTGGAGAATCATAAGTAATACTTTTCAACCTATTTACAGCTTTAATCCAATGATTTTTAAAAATATAATCAAAAAAATAAAATTTCAAAATATGAAAAATAATCGAAGTTTACTGGATTCATAAAAATTATTAACCTTTCGGTCATTATTTTGTATACTTTGAATAACTTGTCTGCAGGTTGTCCAGAACCTGGTTAAATCAAACGAAAACGTCTTTTTTTCAAAAAAATGATTTTTGCAAAAATTACCAAATGTTTGCAATTTTTCAAAAACGTTCCTATTCCCTTGCTAGGAACTATACTTTTGCCAAGTTTCATAAAAAAATATTTTTGTCCCTTTAAAGTAAGGGCTATTGAAAAAATCGCAATTTTTGGCGGTTTTTTGCGATAACTAATTTGTTTATGCACTAATTTTCATGAAACTGGTCTCATGCTCTTGATATTAAATAGTTCTACAACTTTTGTACGGAACATTTTTTTGTACGAAATTCAGTCTTTTTAAAAATGCAGAAAACTGTTTTTGGCCTCCTTTGCTCGCCATGTTGAGAAACTTCCCACATGATTCAGCTATTTAAAAATAGTTCATCGAATTCTACGGATTCTTTCCTATCTTTTCCATATCTTCCCTTCCAGGTACTAATTTTGGCACGTAAAAATTTAATTTGCTTGGACTATAATGCTAAAGTGAAGCAATAGCGATAATTGGTGACAGAAATTGTTGCGGTTGCTTCGGTGCATTTCTTAAAGAAAATACATGAATAAACCACAAAGTCTACACCAAAAATTTCTTTAAGGTATCATTAGTGATTTAAAAATTTTTAAAAATGTTTTTTTCTTTTCATAAAAGGGTCTATAAATGTTCCGAGAATATGTATTCAAGTTACACCGAATTTTGTGTAGTCATGTTTTGACGACGCTGAGTAAAACCGAAAGGCTAGACAAAGAAAGAACAAGGCAGGGAACTACAAGAAGAAGAATTTGAGGGAAAGAACACAAAAATGCACTCGAAAACTCGAAAACGGACAAACATACACATATAACAATCCAACGATGAGCCCTACCATCCCAGGGCTTAAAAAAGAGCGGACAGTCCTTGGTGACGGTACATTAGACAGAGCGTCCGGTCACCAAGGCCTGAGAACTATCGCTGAAGCCTGAAGACCATCGTGACGCAATAAGAAGTTAAAACAATACCGCTGTAGAGCCATAAAAATAGGCATAGGCAAATGAAAACAAATGATGTACTACTTCGGGTGTAAAGAGCCCTCGGTGGTACATCGCTAAAAAACAATAATAAACACAAACAACAGGTATAAATAACAAAGAGTACCACTAAGGGTGTAAAAGGCCCCTAGTGGGATAACGAAAGACTAAAGATACCCTGCCAGAACAGCTGGAACAGGGTACTGATAATAAGTACGACAAACACAGAATCACGAAAACACATAAAATAGAATCAGTGGAAAATAAAATCTACTATCGGGGGGAGTCAAGAGACGACTTTGAATAAAATCGAGAGATGTAAGACATTATTCGGGAGCTGCAGCCTTTGGCGCAATGGCTCAAGGGCTATTATTATTATTATTATTATTATTATTATTATTATTATTATTATTATTATTATTATTATTATTATTATTTTTTAATTTTTTTTTATTAAAATTGGGGTACTGCTGCCGGTGGATGGTGCGGTCAGCAGCACCCGGCGGCACTGCCAGCGAAGGGCATGCGCCGCCAAACACGGGAAATAAAAACATACAAAAAACAGACAGGAACACATAAATTCAGTAGACAACGGACAAATATACACACATAAAAATCCAGCGATGAGCCCTGCCATCCCAGGGCTCAAAAGGAGTGGACAGTCCTCGGTGACGGTACGATAAGTACTAGACAGATGTCCGGTCACCTGAAGACCATTGCTGCGACTCCCCCGAGGTGTAAAACACCTCAGAATGGAGGAACCTGACTAGAAACACGGAAACGACTAGAAAAATATTACAAATCGTATCACAGATAATACTTATTACGTCACTAGGGAGCCACCTATCAACGCACTGAAGATTGGATCCCTTTAAATTAAGAACAGGATCCGGATGTGCGCTGCGCTTTCTGCAAAGTGAACCACCGACGTTTTGTGTGGAGAGAAGCAAAAACCAAGAGCTTCTGCAGAAGTCACCACTTCGTTGATGTCTTGTTGCAGCCGTTGTTGAATATCCTCGATGGAATCTGCTGCGTAGGATATAGTGAGGTCATCAACGTACAAGCAACGACGAATTGGGGCTGAAGCTGCGATATGACTGACTCGGATGGAAAACAAGGTGACACTAATGGTGGAGCGTTGAGGAACACCATTCTCCTCCGAGTGGGCTTCAGACTCCCTCATCCTAACTGAGGGAGGTTACCTCTTAAACCCTAGTCATGCAGCTTCTTGAGAATGCCATAAATCCAGGTCATATCATAAGCTTCCTCTAAATCGAAAAACACGGCCACAAGGTGTTTTCGTTGGAGAAAGGCGTCGTGAATGGCATTCTCGAGGCGAATAAGATGTTCCGTAGTCGAATGGTATTGGCGGAACCCACATTGATGTTTAAGTATAAGGTTGTGGGATTCCAGCCACCAGACGATACGGTTGTTCACCATTTTTTCCAATACCTTGCTGAAACAGCAAGTCAAGGATATTGAACGGTAGCTAGATAGTTGCGATGAATCTTTACCCTCTTTTAGCAGCGGAATGATGGTAGCTTCTCGCCACTGCGGAGAGTAAACGCCTTTCCTTTTCCTTTTTATCACTTTTACCTCGGCATCAGAATTATCGGATTCTGTAGCCGAGGTGTTAGTATAAGCGTGGGACGTCGGGCGCTTTGTGCCCATACATACCGACGCGGTCTTACTTTCCGAATCGCTCATCGGTGTTTGGATAGAGCGACTCGGGAGAGGGGTGACCGGGCGTGTCGGCGTGCCCGGTTGAGACGACTCCGTCGATGTTGGTTGCCGAGTCGCCATGAGTGTCGGAGGCCGAAGGAATTCTGACTCCGATTTGGAGGTGACAGGTCCCTTTTTGGGGATCTTGGTTTGGTCACCTCTTTTTCCCCCTCACTACTTCGTCTTCGCCCAGGCGTGATCTTCTTTGGTGAAGACTTCTTCCTGGGCCGAGGTGTTGGTATAGACGTCGGACGTCGGGCGTTTCACACCCGACCGTACCGACGCATTCGTATTTTCCGAGTCGCTCATCGGTGTTGTGATTGAGCGACTCGGGAGGGGGGTGACCGGGCATGTTGGTGTGCCCGGTCGGGACGGCCGCTGTGGTAGCGGAGCCGTCATAGGTGGGGGCGGTATGAATCCCGCCTCCGAGGTGGATGTGGAGGGTCCCTTTTTGGGGGACCTTGGTTTTTCCACCTCCTTTTCCGCTCACTATAACGCCTTCTCGGAGGCGAAGCCTTCTTCGGTGATGTCTTTTTTTTGGGAGAAGACGTCACAGTACGTACGACGGGTCCCTGGGGGGTGGTTGTAATCACCCTCTTGACCTCAGGGACCTTGGTTGACACTGCGGCTGATGTGGGAGTAGGTCCAGCTACACCCACAGAGCGCATGAGACTTTCTTGCATTCTTTGCATATTCACTTGCATCTGTCTCTTGGCTTCCCTTATTTTTTTAATTCATTACTTTTACCAGCCGCTGAAGGGGCGGGGGCCGCAACAGCTCGTGCATAACCTTCAAGAGCTGAGCGATGAGGCGTATTGCCTAGAAGCTTTGGTCTTGCCTCTGGGTAGGTTAACCTCTCCAGGGCTCTCAACTCTTGAATCGCGGATTTTTGTTTAAAAATGGGGCAATTCCTCGACTTAGCCGAGTGATTACCCCCACAGTTAATGCACTTAATTGGCTCGTCACATGGTCGTCCTTCATGCAACGGCCTTGCGCACACGCATATCTGTTGCTCTGTACCACAACGTTGTGAGACGTGGCCGTACCTTTGGCATTTATAACACCGCATCGGTGCTGGGATGTACGGTCGCACGTCCACTTTAGTGAAAAGGCCGATGATCACTTCTTTAGGTAGAGTGACCCTATTGAAGGTTAGTAGAATTAAGGGGGATTCAGGATGCTTATTCCCCCTATTATACTTCAACCTTTTCGCTTCAATTACCCCCTGTGGAGACATCTCCGACACTATCTCTTCCAGGGTACAGTATGCTAGAGAGGGATGCATGATAACGCCCCTGGAGTAGTTTAATACGCCAAAGTCACCTTCCTTTGGCTTAATTACTAAAAACTTGGTAACATTTACAACTGCCATTCTGGGGGATTCCAAATGAACTGGAGTCCCAAGATGTTTCCCTTTTTTAGAGGGAGGGTTACGCTTCTTAGTTTGTGTACCTGTTCCACTGGATTGTGGAACGGGTACGGTAGACGCAGTAGCGGGACCAGCCACACTACTTTGGCTCACGCGGGAAAAATATCACAAATCGTATCACAGATAATACTTATTACGTCACTGGGGAGCCACAGGCCTACACAGCCACAAGGTGTTTTCGTTGGAGAAAGGCGTCTTGAATCGCATTCTCGAGGCCAACAAGATGGTCCGTAGTCGAATGGTATCGGCGGAACCCACATTCATGTTAAGGTATAAGGTTGTGGGATTCCAGCCACCAGACGAGACGGTTGTTCCCCATTTTTTCCAATACGTTGCTGAAACAGCAAGTCAAGGATATTGGACGGTAGCTAGTTAGTTGCAATGAATCTTTTCTCTCTTCTCCATACCTCCGATGTTTTAGTGGAGGTATTAATGGCCGAAACATATTGCTCCCATGATAGCCAGTTTTGCTCTTTAATTGTGCGTTTACAGAACGCTTGTAGGCTATCACATTTTCCTGCGTGGAGCGACGTCTGAGTTCGTTGAACGCCCGCTTTTTCTCTGCAACTGCTACACTCACTACTTCATTCCACCATGGTACGTGACGTTTGGGTGGAATGCTGGACGACTTCGGAATACTCTTGTATGCTGCTTTAATGACACTGGAGGACATTTGCTCCACATCATCTTCTATGTCTCCGGTCAGCTCGGGTGTACGGAATGAATCAACGTACATGTCCCAGTCAGCTTGACGGAGACGCCATCTCGGTGAAGACGATTGTGGAGTCATCGGCGTGGTACTATTCAAAATAATAGGTATATGGTCACTACCGTATGAATCAGACGCCAGCGTCCATTCATAACGGTGTGCCATGACCGGTGAGCCAAGTGATAAATCGATAGCCGACAGCTCACCGGTTCTTGCATTGATGAAAGTACCGTGACCGGTATTTAACAGGACCGCTTCAGACTCATCTAGAAACCGTTCTATGAGTCTTCCACGGGCGTCTCTTATGCTACAGCCCCACATGGGGCTGTGAGCATTAAAATCTCCTAGTAACAAAAATGGACGTGGTAACTGTAAGGTAAGCTCGGTCAGGGATTCGACATTCCAGTCGAAGTCTGGTAGGTAGACCGAGCATACTGTGAACTGGGGCGGTATCAACAGTTGTATTGCAATAGCTTGTAGGGGGGTGTTTAACTGGTGGTCCCGGAATGGGACTCCATCCTTAATTAGGATGGCAACACCCCCCCTCGCCCGGATGTCTGGCTGTACATTGTGCCGGCGGACTTGATAATTTTTTATTGAAAATTGTTCCGCCGGCCGTAAATGTGTCTCTTGGAGGCACACGCACATAGGCGTGTTGTCAGCCAGAAGCATCTGCAATTCACAGTAATGATGTTTTACACCATTACAGTTCCATTGTATGATCGCCATTTTTGCTACTACATCGGGTTGCTCCCTAGGAAGTGTGGCTACTTCCTAGGTTTGCCCTTTGGCCAGCCTTTCTTTCTTTTAACAATTTGTACCTCGGCATCGGAATGATGTGAATCGGTTGCCGAGGTATTTGTATACGCGTACGGCGCTTAACGCCCGTCCGCACCGACGCGGTCGACATTTCCGAGTCGCTCGCTGGTGTAATGTTAGAGCCACTCGGGAGGGGGGTGACCGGGCGTTCGGGTGTGCCCGGTCGGGACGGCGCCTTTTGCCGCTGGGGCAGCGGAGCCGTCGTTGAAGGAGGCAGCATTGACTCTGCCTCCGAGGTGGATGTGGTTGGTCCCTTTTTCGGGGACCGTTGGTGAGCCACATCCTTTTCCCCCTCGCTGCGACGTCTTCTGTTTGACGGGGATTTTCGTGGTGACGAAGGCTTCTTTGGGGAAGACGTCACAGTTTTCACGACGGGTCCCTGAGGGGTGGTTGTAATCACCCTCTTGGTCTCAGGGACCTTGGCTGACACGACAGCGGCTTGGGTGGGTGCTGGAACAGATACATCCACTGAGCGCATTAGGCTCTCTTGCATTAACTGCATACACTCTTGCATTTTCCTCATATTTTCTTTCATTTCTTTCATTTCGTTTTGTTCTTTAGCCGCTGTAGGGGCGGGGGCCGCAGCAGCGCTTGCGTAACCATCCGCACTTCGGATCTCCGCTTCGGATCCTCGACCATCCGCTAACAGCCGAGCGTCGGGGCATGTTGCCCAAAAGCTTTCGACGTGCCTCTGGATATGATAATCGTTCCACGGCTCTCAGCTCTTGGATGACTTTTGTTTAAATATGGGGCAATTTCTCGACTTTGCCGAATGATTGCCCCCACAATTCACGCATTTCATTGGTTCGCCGCACGGTCGTCCTTCGTGTAACGGCTTACCGCACACGCAGACCTGCTGTTCTACGTTGCAACGCTGTGAGATGTGTCCGTATCTTTGACAGTGATAGCACCTCATTGGTGCTGGAATATACGGACGCACATCCACTTTGTTGAACAGGCCAATTACTACTTGTTTCGGTAGAGTGGCACTATTAAACGTTAACAAAATTAAGGGGGATTCTGGGTGTTTGTTCCCCCCATTGTACCTCAATCTTTTGGCCTCAATTACTCCCTGTGGAGACATCTCCGACACTATCTCTTCCAGGGTACAATACACGAGGGAAGGGTGTATTATTACTCCCTTGGAGTAATTTAACACACCGTGAGGTGTCACTTCCACCGCGAATTGTCCTAATGTTTTCAGGCTTTGAATTTTTGCTGACTGTGCTGGTGAGGATGCCTCCACGAGCAACCCTTTGCCCGATAGTTTGGCATCTTTTACCTGCCCAATATCGCTTTGTACTAACTTACTTAAAAGGAAGGGACTGGTCTTGCTAAAGTCACCTTCCTTCGGTTTAATTACGAGGAACTTTATATACGTAACTTGCACTCTTGGGGCGTTCAGGTCAAATGGACGCCCACGACGGTTCCCTTTTGTTTTCTTGCTGGGAGGCGGGATACCTCCCGTAGCTTTAGCAACTACACCACCGGCTGGCGGTGTGGTTACATTAGAAGGGGTAGCGGCTGCAACCCCGCTACCATTGCTTCCGCCGGTTGTTGGTGGCGAAGCGACGTTCGCGTCCGTGTTTTTGGGCCCGGACTCGCCCGTAATTGAATTATTTTCGTCACCCATACAAATGAACACAATAAATCCCCCACCCCGCTCCCCACCCTCCACGGAGCCTCATAAGGGACGTGAGAATCCCACGCCATGAATACGGGAATGAGGGGCCCTAGGGACGAAGCCCATTGCCCCAGTGACACGCACGACCCCGGGGCGCTCGAAGTTACTGCATAACCGCAGCCACGGTCTATATCTGAAACCAGGGCCAAAGTGACGTGTTGTTCCGCCGTACTCGCAAGTAACGGCTTCCCTCAGTCACCAGGATCCCCTTTTCCAGGCAACGGCGCTAAGCCACACACGAGCTAGTGTGGGTCCCGAAGATGACTTGAAGTTGGGACAACATTGAAAAAACGTAAAAAGAACAAAACCAAAAACAAAAATAAAAGAAAACCTGAAACAAAAAGAAATAAAAATAACGAAAACAAAAAACAATAAAAACGAAACGAAATAATAAAAAAGGTTAAAAAATGAACGGTCGAGGATTTCTCCTCTAGATCCGGCATCTTTTGTGAAAACGGTGGTACCTCGAGAAGGAACGGTGCCGATCTTGGGTAGTCAGAGGCTAATGGAATCCGAAGATTACTGTATTGCGCATAAACTACCCCTGGAACCCTTAGCCTCCTTGACACCAATGGGGGATAAATATCCCTCACGGGTGCCAAGGGCAGCTGCTATAGGTGTCCTCACCACCATTATTATTATATTATTATTATTATAGACTTTTACGCCAACCTGGCGCTCACTACTCAGTAGGACAGTACTGGGTAACATTCACCTATACCGGCATTATGCAAGGTATTAGGCTCTGTGGAAGGGTAATGTGCCAAACCAATCCGCAAAAGTACCGTAGTACATTCACGGACGGGTGTGTCACATCACTCCTTATATTGTTGTTGTTGTTGCTTGAAACGAGGTGTTATGTGTCTATTTATGTGTACACTGGGTCGTACGACGAGACTTTCGTGGGAGCGTAGATGTTGGCTCAATGACAGACGGCTGTGATAGCCTGGTTCGTTTTCGTGTCCTCAGAGGATAGGTAGGATTAGGGACAGAGGAATGGGAAAGGACTGTTTGTGTTTGTGTGTGTGTTCGTGTATGTGTGTGGATGTGTCGTTCTATTTTACGTTTCTTGGTGTAAATGTGTTCTGGTTCATCAAATTGCTCACTAAGATCGGGTGTTCCTGGAATTGTGCGTTTAGATGGTACAGAGGTTGACGGACCTTGTGTGTTATTGAGTTGGGGAGGATTGTTCACCAGAGCGGTAACAGTGACAGTGCGGCAGTTGGTCGACCCTCCCTCTCCATCAGACGAATCTGGATCTGTATGTGTGTTAAGTGTTTGTGTTTCAGTGTTAGTGTATTGTGTGTTTATGTATGTGTGTTGTCTGCCTGTACGATGAGTGTCAATGTGTTGTTCGCTCACTGTAGATGGCTCAGATGGAGTAGCAGCAGATCTTGTGCTTTCACATATCGCAGTCGGATTCATATTACCGACGAACTTCCGTACTGTGCGACACGTATTTACGATCACTGCCTTTTGCATAGTGACATATGTGTATTTTGGGAGACTCAAGAGGCTCAAACTATTGTGTAGTGTGTGTGGAATGATCCCGGTGGCACTGAGCACTATTGGAACAATGTGGACATGTTCCATTCGCCATTGTTGTTTTATTTAGGCTGCGAGGTCAGTGTATTTATCCAATTTAACTGCGTGTGTTTTTAAGTTGTGTGTGTTCGGAACCGCAATATAAATCAGATAGGTGGTTTTATTTTTTTTCATTACGAAGGTGATATATGGTCGATTATGATTTATGGTCTTATCTGTAATAATCGACCGATCCCACTTTAGTCTACAGGAGTCATTCTCCGCTACTACTTTTGATGTGATTACCCGAAATGGGTATGATACACCTTGTATAATAAAGTACGGAAATAGTTTTATGTATAAATTATATAAACTGCAGTGTAGGATTGCATTAAATCAAAGCATTTCATTCCCATTCACAATCATAGAAAAAGTGTAAGTTGAACATATTTTTTTTAATTTTTTC
This sequence comes from Brachynemurus nebulosus, assembly GCA_035578155.1. Lineage (NCBI taxonomy): Eukaryota > Metazoa > Arthropoda > Insecta > Neuroptera > Myrmeleontidae > Brachynemurus > Brachynemurus nebulosus. Next base: position 112,431,877 of record JAPWDM010000001.1, read on the forward strand.
ATTAAATTTAGCAAGATCATTTATAACTAATAAAGAGGAAAGTTAGAGATAAACAGCCGGTAGCCGTTCAATTATCAGCTGACATACCATACATGTACTTTCCTAAAACATGTATAGATATTTTTACATATATGTTTGCATATACTTATGAATCTCTATGATAAAATTAAAAAAATATAGGTATATATACAATGTTTTAGACCCATAAATTGGAATGATAAAAATTTTTTACAAATTTCAACTAAAACTGTAATCTGTACTTTGTTTTATCATGTAATAAGTTTAAAAATTGTTTTCCTTAAATTTTTAAGTAGCAGATATACATAGGTATATTTACAAATACCCCTGTCGCAGCATCTGCATAACATAGCGAATTTCCAAATCTTGGGCACTGGCGGATCTCATCTAAGACCTGTACCTATTTAAAATAGTTTAGCTTTCTAAGAGTAAAAGAATTTTTAAAATCGGTTGGGTAATTAGTTTTGGTATTTTTGGGGACCCAAGAACCCGAACGAATTTTGTGCAGCATAGTTGTATCCATCTAAAATAATCTAGTTCTCTAGCAGTGAGAAATTTTTTAGCATCGGTTCGATAGCTTATTACTGGCGTTTTCGGATCTGCAAGATCCCGGTGGACCTCATTAAAAAATCAGCTCGACCGTATATTCTAGGCGGACTTTATGTAATATATATATATATATATATATATATATATATATATATATATATATATATATATATATATATATATTCAAAACCCGTTGTGTAGCATTCTACGCCGCATTTGCATCCGCAGGACAGTTGTGGATCTCAGATAACACAACCTGTACCTATCTAAAATAGTTTACCTCGGTAATAGTAAAAAGGTTTCAAAATCGGTCAGTTATTTTATTTTTGACACTGTTAGGTCCTACTGACACTTCAGACCTTACATAACGTAATCTATATGTATCTAAAATAGCTTAGCTCCCCAACAGTGAAAAAATTTTCAAAATCGGTCGGCTAGTTTATTTTTGACGCTTTTGGATCCGATGGACCCTGGCAGACTTTACATAACGTAATCTATATTTATCTAAAATAGTTTAGCTCTGTAAGAGTGAAAAAATTTTCAAAATCGGTCGGTTAGTTTATTTTTACCACTTTTGGGTCCCATGGACCCTGGCGGACCCTAAATAACGTAATGTATGTCTATCTAAAATAGTTAGTTCCCCAACAGTGAAAAAATTTTCAAAATCGGTCGGTTAGTTTATTTTTGACACTTTTGGACCCATGGACCCTGGCAGACCTTACATAACGTAATCTATATTTATCTAAAATAGTTTAGCTCTGTAACAGTGAAAAAATTTTCAAAATCGGTCGGTTAGTTTATTTTTGACACTTTTGGATCCCATGGACCCTGGCAGACCTTACATAACGTAATCTATATTTATCTAAAATAGTTTAGCTCTGTAACAGTGAAAAAATTTTCAAAATCGGTCAGTTAGTTTATTTTTGACACTTTTGGGTTCTATGGACCTTGGTGGACCTTACATAACGTAATTTATATTTATCTAAAATAGTTTAGCTCTGTAACAGTGAAAAAATTTTCAAAATCGGTCAGTTAGTTTATTTTTGACACTTCTGGATCCTATGGACTCTGGCAGACCTTACATAACGGAATCTATATTTATCTAAAACAGTTTAGCTCTGTAACAGTGAAAAAATTTTCAAAATCGATCAGGCAGTTTATTTTTGACACTTTTGGGTCCTATGGACCAAGGCGGACCTTACATAACGTAATCGATATTTATCTAAAATAGTTTAGCTCTGTAACAGTGAAAAAATTTTCAAAATCGGTCAGTTAGTTTATTTTTGACACTTTTGGGTCCTGTGGACCCTGCCGGACCTTACATAATGTATTCTAAATCTATCTAAAATAGTTTAGCTCTGTAACAGTGAAGAAATTTTTAAAATTGGTCGTTTAGTTTATTTTTTACAATTATGGGATCAGTAAATCCTGGCGAAACTCATACAAGTCTAGTACTCTAACAGTAAGAAAAGGGTTCTAAGGATCTCATATAACTTATGGCAGTCCGTAAGCTTCTTGCGGACATCATTTAATTAATTAATTCAAATACTTTAACTTACTAACTGTGAAAAAATTTTTAAAATCGATTGGTTAATTAATTTCTGGCCTTTTTAGGTCCCGAAAACCTTGACCTCACATAAAATACCTTAAATCCATTTGAAATGGTTTAATTTTTTAACAGTATTAATTATTAGTGGAAAAATTTTCAAAATCGATTCAAAATATTTTTCCGTACATACATATGTACATTGTACATATTTTGTTTTGTTTCATATTTAATAATATTTATATCATAACATAATCTTCAATTTCTTGTTTACTTAAAAATTCAATAAAAAAAAAAAAATTCTTCATTACATTAGCTTAGAAAATCTGTTTAATTTACATTTTTTAACATGGGATAGAACCATGCTAATTATAATGCAATAAATGAGAAACAAAACTCTATACATGTATGTGTGTTATATCACATTTATGTGAATAGTTTTCACTTGTTCTCACAAAATTCTTTAATAAAAAAGTGAAATATTTTTATACTTAATAAAGAACTGAGATATAAATATAAATTACTTATTAGACTAACAAAGAAAGAATAAAAGTGAAAATTTACATTTTCTCGAAAAATACTTAAAATAGAAAGAAAATTATAAGAATATTTTCTTCATAATTTTTTTTTTCCTTTTCAACGATGTAAAAATTGAACTGCCTTATGATAGGATCGAATGATAAAAAATGGCCAGAAAACCTACTTCTGGGCATCCGACGTGTCTGGCTAACGAACTTAGCCAAGCCAATTCAGAATCCAGTCCGCACACAAAATTTCATAAGCGTTAGACGTTTCGTTCGAGAGTTATCGTGGGAACACATAAATATATATATATATATATATATATATATATATATATATATATATATATATATATATATATATATATATATATATATATATATAAATTTTAGTGAATATCATTTTCGTACTCTAGGGACCTCAAAACAGATTTCTGCCATAGTCCCGGACTCAGATTGCGTCATGACACCTACTGTAATAGCTGAATTTCGAGTTTTCGAAATTCGCTAAAATCAAACACCTTGTTTTTCAAATAATTTTTATTCACAATAGTAAAAATACAGAATTATAACATATTAGAATTATAACATATTTTTAGAAATAAATATATTACTGTAAGTTATTCATACAATAATAAATACAGAATTATGACATTTTCAAAATAAATTCAATACTGTGTATTCCAAAATTAAGTTACTTGTAGAATGGGATTGCCTAATGTCGGCCACTAGTTGCTTTTTTTTTAAAAAAACAAGCTTTTTAAACATCGAAAATTCTTGATAATCATATAGGAACAAAAGGCTCATCTATTCTGGATCTACGATTTCAAAATCAATAATTTTTATCAAGTAGTTAATGTTTTATTACACTTAATCGATTGATAAATGACAACTTGTATTGAAAATGGATCGGCCATTCTATAATTTGTAAGTTTAGTCAGTGCGGGAAATAAGCTATTACTTTATAAGTTTTTAACAATAACGATTGAATTTACGAAATTTGATAAAATTATACACCTCTCAAAAAGTAAGAAATTGTTTAAAACGTTTATCGTTTGAAATTTAAAAAAAAACGTACGGCCGACTTTAGGAATAAAATTTGTAGAGAAATCCTAAAGTCGGCCAGGCTGTCAACAAACTAGTTTTTTTATACTTATTATGTTATTATTAACACACTGGCTGTAAATAGTAGTTATAAAAAGTGCTTCTAAAGTTATGCAATTATAAAATCTAAATGTTTTTTTTATTGTTTGTATTTAAACGATACGTTTCGTAATCGAGAATTTTGATCGTAAATACCTCTTAAGCAATGCATCATAGCGAAAAAAGAACGAAATTTTTGAAGGCTTAAGCGAAGCGAGTTATTGTTATTCCAATCCTACTGCGATTGCTGAAACCTACTTTTCCGACTTTTCGTTATCGAAAATTATCGATATTGAATTAGTTATTATAAATTGGTTATAACTTGTTAATTTAGACTCTATTAGCTCGATTTAGTTGGTCAGCTGTAACACATTTTTAAAAAAATTACTTTTCGTTACTTTTCGTAAACGTAAACTTTTGATCGTAAATATCTCGTAAATGGTGCATCGTAGCGAAAAAATAACGAAATTTTTGAAGGTTTAAGCGAAGCAAGTTGTGGGTATTTCGAACATATTGGGACTATCAAAACCTACTTTTCGTTATCGAAAATTATCGATATCGAATTACTTATCATAAATTGATTATAGTTGATTAATTTAGGCTCTGTTAGGGCTCAAGTTAATAAAATAAACAATCTATTTGCCAACCCTACCGTAATTTACCCTTTAACCTAACTGTTTCACTACCGAAATTGCTTTAATTTAGATTGCAGTTTTATTCATATTTATAGGTAACTTAAGCAAAATTAATCGTAATTATGTAATTAAATAATATATTTTGTAATTCAAAAACGATTACAAATTACGATTACAAAATGTAATTTAATCGAAAATTACATTACATTACAAGTTACATATTCTAAATGTAGTTTGGAATCATGATTACCAATTATTGATATTTAAATTGTTCTTTTATAATTCTTTTTTGATTTAAATTTAAATTAATATTATAATGTTAGAATAGTTTTCCTTAAACGTTTTCCTTAGCGTCATAATAAACTACAAAAGGGTAATTCATTTATATATATTATGAAAAATCCAGGTGGCCGACCTTAGGAACATTTTTGGCCGGCTTGAGGGCATAGGTGGCCGACTTAAGACAAATACATTTTTAAAGCTAAAAGTTAAAATATTTTAATTGTTTATTAATTTAGAAATTTAATCTCCATTTAATTAGAAAGGCGATACTTAAAAGTACTTAATGGGATAATTAAAATACGCGTAAATTCAAAATTCAGAATTCGACACATCGTTAATTTTTTAAGTGGCCGACTTTTAGCACTCAAACCCTATATAATATTTGGAATATTTCAATATTCCTTTATCAGCTATAAAATAAGTGAAATGATTTAATAAGTATACTTGAATGCCACCAAGTTTCAGAGTTAAAATGCTGACTCAGAATTTTTACAACGCATAACCGAAGCTCAAATGTCAAACCATAAATTTAAAATTCCGAGAAAATTATTTCGCATTTGAAACCTAATAAAAGAATTTGATGACTCGTCGAAATCTTAAATAAACATTATTAAAATTAAATCATGTCTTATATCAACAAATTGAAAAAATCCCCGATTAATATCAGACCATAAATAAAAAAATTCCGAGAAAATTATTTCGTATTTGAGATTTAACAAAGAAATTTGCCAGTTATCAAAATCTTAAATAAACATTTTTAAAATTAAAGCATGTCTTATATAAACAAATTGAAAAAATCCCCGAATATGCGTCAGCAAAATCTTAAATAATCACAGCTATATTAATGATTTATGATTACATTAATGTAAACAAATTTTTATTTAATTCCTGGAACTAACAATTTGTGACTTGTTTTTAAATAAAAATCCCCTGACTATGATACAAACATATCTTGAAATTACATCATCCTAAATAGTTAGCTAATAAATCTTAAATAAACAAATTGAACTTAAAATAAACAAATTAATCTTATAAAGCGCTGACACATATACAAAAAAATTCCCCTGAGGTACAGTCGACATCCGATTTTCGGTAGTACAGTAGCGGTCAGAAATCTGGACCCCGGAGTCCGAAGTTAGTTTTAAAATTTTAACCAGCGCTCGGTACAGTGCCCCGACAAAATTTATCCTTAGCGGCCGTGCCAAATTTTCGTTTAAGGTGACGCAATTAAGGCAAGCGCGTGTTGGGATCAAAGGCCAAGGTTTGCACGTACACAAAATAAGTACAGTACGCTTCAAAAAGTGATCTGTCACCTTTTTAGTCAGGGGGTCCACACTTTTGACACGGCAGTGTACCAAAAATTGAAGTACAGTACGGTGTCAAAAGCTTGGGGCCACCCCTTGGGTTAGGGTAACCCCACATTTTGACGCGATAGTGTAACTCAGCTCTCAATTTGTAGTCTAAAATTCAGTCTGCGTATACGTTGTGTTCTAAAATTCAGCCTGCGCATGCGTTTGGTTTGGATTCAAAAATTACGTTAGTGCTGGCGGGTAATGAGTTAACACAAATCCAAATCGTGATGACTAAATTGTGATGACGCATAATGGGTTAAGTTGAATTAATTAGTTTGTTGGCGTGATGACTCATCTCTTAGGAATTTCAAGGCCAACAGTATTTGCGCGTGTGAGGTCAAATGTCAAGGTTTGCAGTTCGATTCATTTTGATGGCTCATCAGTTCGGAATGTGTAGTACCGTAAAATGAGTGCCATAGGACTCTAAGTCACACGCTTTCATGCATCGTCAAAAGAGTTTAAGTTACTCCGTTTTGCGGTGGCCCAGCTCGGTCATAGCCTATCTACTTATATATTCTGTCTTTTTTTTGTTATCAACATTTGAATAATTTTTTTTGTTAAATCATGCTAAGGTGAAATTTCTATTTTTAAATCCCACTAAACCCTGAGTGAAATAAAACAAAAAAAAAAATATTTTCATGTAACAACTGAGCTAGTTAAATAAATTGTGTTTTGAATTTTAAGCAAAAATTTTTTATTTTTAAAATTCTACCTTGCCTTTATGTAATAATTTTGGTTTATTTAATATGTTATGTATATAAATATGGAAAGCAAATCTAGATGATCATAGTTTAGAACCTGCAGAATTCTTTAATAAAATGATAATTTCTTAAGGCACGATTCGTTAACATAATAATAAATATTAAAAATAATAATTTAATAAATGTATAGCTTTATTTACCGAGGAAATATGTTCAATTAACAATGCAAAACAATTAACTAAAGCTTGATAATTTGTTTGCAAAAATAATTATAAATTGTAGGTAACCGATTAGTCTGAGCAATTTCCGTTTCCAATCTATGGAAATTTATAATATTCCTTAGATATCAATAAAAAACAAAATAGTCGGGGTTAATTAAGTAGTCGAATAATTAGCCGATAAAACAGTTGAGCAGAATTTCCAAAAAAATCAAAGCAATGGGTTATTTGTTTATGTTTCTATAAAAAAAATTACAATTTTTACTAAGTATACCAAATCGATTTTTTTTTCGCACTCCGCTCAAAATATCGTAGGATGTGATTAAACAAACATTCTGACCAAAGCCGAGCTCGTAATTTCAATTTTTAGCAGCCCGTCATCTAACCTAAAGTTTTACCATTAAAATATCATAGAAAAAAGGATTTTTTTTACTATTGCAAGCTACAATAATGAAATTATTTCCATAAAATAAATGCTGAATAAAGTTCTTTGATTCATTCTATGGGAAAAAATTTCTTTATATTATTAAGGTTGGAATAAAATAAAAATTATTAGTTAGCTTTTAATTAAAATTTACAGCTTATTTACTATGTTCCGATTACAAAAGTAAAATTTTATTTATAGTATTTACAAAATAAAATACAAATGTATTGCGATTTATTAACAATGGTTGCATTATTGATAGCCCTTTTGAACCGCCTAGCTCAGATAAGTCTTTGTTGAGTTGTTTGTATGTGACTAGATGGTAAAGTTCCTAAGCTTAGTGCAAACGATATCGAAAAAAGGGAGAAATTGAACTATACAATGTTAACTTAATTAAATTCAGACTTCCGGCAAACGCGAGGATAAGCAACTGAACGGCCAAAAACGAACCATATCGGCTGTGGCATGTTTGTGCATACAGGAACACGCCACGCACCGAAACACAGGTTGGCGCGTCCATCGTCCAACACCCGTAGCGAAGAAAGGGAAGATCCACGATTTAATAGCGAAATGCATTATTACGTCATCACCTCCTTATTTTCATTTTGCCTGACCAGTTTTAGCACAATTTACACGATGAATAGTGAAAGTACGAAAAACAGAAAGAAAGAAAGTCCGAAAAAAACCTAAAGAATAAGGTAGCCGTTATCAAAGCGGGGATTATCTAAGCGAGTCGTTCTCAATATTTTTAAATAAAAAATTGAAAATATGCACCAAAATAATTGGTATGGGTTTCACACAAAACACACGGTATAACTACGTTAATTGTGAATTTTCATACTAGATAAAGAAAACGTAAATAGCACAATTAATTGGATTAAAAATCGTTTTCCTATAAATTACATTGTGTGAAAACAACCGGTTTTTTACAGCTAAGTGACAAATTAAAAATTACACAAGATAATGTTATTCAGAAAAATATAGTAATAGTTATGTAATATGCGGACACACAAAAAAAAATTACAAATACATAGATTTTAAACAAGGAAGTTATAACGTACCAATATTGGATTTACGAGCCAGATATCAAATGAATTTAAGCAGCCATTATAAATACATTTACTAATTCATCAAAGAAAAACTTTGTAATAGAATATTTTAGTTGTAAAATATAAGTAAGAAACACTTGCAATTGAACAAAGTTCACATAATTGAAGTTATACTCGAGCAGAAAAAATTGAATGAATGCTTCTCTCTAATCCGTTACAGGAATTAGAACTTCAAAAAAAAGACTTTAATTCGCGCATGTGTGACTCGCAACGCCCCTAACATGGAGAAAAAATAATATAGTACACTTTCATGTACTTCGGTTATTAGTATAGCTATTCATATATTTGAATTGGTTCTATGCAAAGAACAAAAAACTTATGAAAAATTAGAGCGTTAAGTAATGGTAACTATACTTACCATATTGTTACATGGTATAATAGTAGGTACACACTACATTTTATATTCATACCTCCTGCAATAGGTATATGTGTCATTATTTAACGCATACTGTCTTCATATGTATGATGTAAAGTTCCTACTTCGAAGATTTTTAACAGGAGAGACAAGTTAGGTCCTGACTACCGAAGGTTTGTTTAATTTCCTTTTTTTTAATCTAAAGCTTTTCTGGGTAGAAGTTACCTAATTTTTGGAAATAAGTGTACAGTAACGTCCGAATAAATTCGTACATAATAGTGAAACAAATTTATACCCAATACTACTTTTACATCAAATTTTGGGTAAAATATTTTCAGAATTTTTTAGTTTTTGAACTAAAATATATACCTGTTCTATTCATTATGAACTTACTAACTAAAAGTAAGTGTTGCGAAATTCGCTGTGTTACGTGCATCACCCTCGTATTTACTGAATAAAAAGTGAATACTATAATTTTGACTGACATTTGGTGATAAGGACGTACTCATTTTGTTCATGTCGTACATTTGTCCGTCCTACATACCTACGTGCATGCGAAAATGTATTGTGGAATATAATCCTACCTTTAACATGTGAACTTCTGCGCCACGTCTGTTTGTAAAAATTTATTCCTATATTTCTTTAACAATAAGGAAATATGTACCTAATACAACTTTCAGGAATGACAAAAAAATATTACATCATACACAACGTTGCCTCATAACGATATAATAAAAACTGATAGTTTGTAATTTTTCATAAAACTAATTACGAAAATTAAAGAATATAAATAATTAAATGAAAATTCTGTTGACCGTATCAAAAACGGACAAAGAAATTCATTGCATTTTAAATATTAAATATGTGTGGCTGGTTTGAGGAGAGCTATACCTTTACTTACAACATAATAATAGTTCTCAATAATATTTTAATGAATGTTTTGAATACTATTTAAAACAAAAATATTTTGGAAATAGTAAAATTGTGAAATGTGTGTAAATAAACGAGTTTAAATATTGTGTCAATATTAAGCTTTGGGTTGCCTTGGGTCTATATAATGGTTGTGATAGTTTTAGTATCAGCGACGACGCGAAATCCATGTTGGACTATGCGCGTTTGAAAACAAATAGCAGCCTCGACGCCAGTCTGACGAGAAAGAATCGCTGTGAACGATAAAATAATGGTTATTTTCTTTTACCTATTCGCTTGCCGGTAATTGTTTAAATAGCCTATTAAAATTTTCAGTTTAATAATTGAATTTTATGTGCTGCTATTATAATGTTTTACAACTGTATATTAATTGTAATAATAAGATAGTGTGTATAACAGTGGTGAACTTATTAATTTGAGTGCCATTTTTACGAAAATAATTTCGTTAGACATGGAATAATTCAATAGGATTCATCGCCCTGCTTCTATTTACATTATATAATAAGGTATAAATATTATTTCTGCCTTATCACAAATCATCATTACATGTTGTCTCATTGCACTATCGGAATATTACTATCTATTTTACGGTTGGAAAAAAAACATTAAAAAAAACTAAGAAAATGCCTTTTTTCCTGCTTTTATTTGCTGTATAGCAACTTTTGATTAACAGGTTACTTCACACACATATTCTTAATTAAATACATTGCTTTAATTGGGATAAAATATGCAATTAAAATCAAATTACCCAAGCAGAAATTACATCTTGTAATATATTAAAATAACCATAGTCCCACAGGATAAAAAGTTCAGTTAAACTGTTGTCAAAACCAAATTTTTTTATCACATTAATAAAAATCGTGATAATCATTTTGTTTTGATACTTGTAAAGAAAAAAAAAACATACTTAGTTGTATACGTCTATAATTTTTTTGCATATTTCCTTAATTAGTTTTATTTAACTCTTTAATAAAAAGCAAACACCTGTTTCACGTAGATGTAATATGTCAATAGGATTATGACATTACAATTAATTTTATAAATTTCTCTTCCTATTGAAATTTAATTAACATACAAACCAATTTGATATGTTAACTATATTAGTTACTTATCAGTGATTATAAATCATTTCATTAATACTAGTGGGATTTTATCTGAGGCAAGCCAATACATTTATAACAATTTAAACAAATCAATTATAAATTTAAACTTTATTTCATATTCATGTACTATGTACTATAAGCCGGTACAAATAGCATTATCCATTCGATGTACTGTGTTAGTACAAGCTTCTTCCGACAATTAAATTATTAATATTATCAAATTAAACTTAACTTACAAGCAGCAGTTAACAAAAATACCTGTATTTAATTTATTAAACCACGTTTTATTTTTCAATTCAATACTGAAATAAGCTGGAAATTTTTTCACGTAACGAATACGAAATTATGCATTGTACGTTTATATTTAAAAAAAATGTGAATAAATATGTACGTAAAGCACATAAATTCCTAGGTTGTTTTTTATTTCATACATGTTTCAAAATAAATTACATATTTTGAAATGTAAATTTATTGAACTCAGCAGTGTACATATTTTTATATATGTAATTTGAGTATGTGTGTGTACGTACTCTAATATATCATAGGCTATAATTTCTGCGTATCACATTTTAACCAATGTAATAAAAAACGACATTGTTTTTAAATTATATTATCAGAAAACATGATGCCTACGATTTAAACACACACGTTACGAAACGTTACGGGTCGAAATTGTATGAAATAAAATATTCATTACGAAACTGAATTACGTTCTGTCAAAATGGAAAACAATGATTTTTTTATTTAAAAATCAAAATTTAAAAATATAAACCTCACGCAACTTTGTTGTTTTTGTTTCTTTTCAGTTTACCATGATAATCAATTTTATTTAATGTTACAAATTGAATTAATTTCTTTCTTTTTTTTTTTTAAATTAAAGTGGCAGTTTGAGTACGTAGTTGATTTTCGTATCAATTATGATATGCAATTTTATACTGTAAGGAATAATGATCTATAGACATTTTATTTGCTTGATGAAAAAATTCGTTTTTATAAGATTATTTTATTGTTTTATGATTCATGAAAACAAATTTATATAAATAAAATTGTGTTGTAAAATTGACTGTATAATACTTTGAGTATTATTGCTTTTTTGTTCAAGAGTAATAAATTTATTGCCATACTTGTAAAAAAATTGTCATCACAAAGGGCATAGCCGGGTAAGGTAGGGAAAACGGCCCTTGACGCAAAATTGATTGTTTTTATAGGAAATTATACTTCTTGCGCCAGATACATTCCTGTCAAATTTCAACCCTCCGAAGCTAATAGTTTATGAATACACAAACAGACAAAAATTTTCAAAAAAAATTTTTTTTGACGAAATTACTGAGCCGATTTATTTGAGTTTAATATATATTGTGTACCAACCTTAGGCAAAGTAATAAAAAAAATTAACGTTATATCCCTTTATTATACTAATTTTTTAAAACTTTTAAATTTAAGTAAATTTTTTTTGGTACTTACGTGTTAGCGACACCCAACGAAAAATTTTAGTTTGTAGAACATAGTAATATTTCAATACAAGTGCATGCCATGTTCGGTACTACATATATTACTTCTGTACAAAAAGGACTAGAAAGTAAAATATCTACCCTATTTCTAGAATAAGATAATTACATACGTTCATAACTACGATAAACTAGTTTAAATTTACAAAAGTCCAACATTATTTGCCATTTGTCTTTTTTTAATAATAAAACAAAATAGATATTGATTTCTCTTTTTTTAGTGTTTTTTTCGTTTGTGAGACAAGTGAAACTTTGGTAGCTCATACATCACATCTTACGACGTCAACAATTTCTTACAAAGTATAGCCGTCAAAATTGTATATCAGTTGGTCATTTCGTCATAATTCCCCATGACCCGTCATCGTGTTAACAAAAGAAGACAAACAGCATATAAAGCTAGACGTTTGTCTAAGCTTGTTTGTCGTAGTTACGAACGTATGTAATTTTATTACAGAAAAAATCCACTTTCTGCACCCCTTTAAGAAGTGCAACAAAAACATCAAGTGAGAGGGGCGAGCTACATATTGCGCACACATGTACACTACTATCTCCAAGTTAGTTATATGTACCAACATGTAATTTACCTACATATTTTTATAACTACAACAGGTTTTAGCCGGACTGTTGTTATTATTATACATTGTTGAAGTTGTTTGTTCCAATTTATTAAGTTAATGTTTATTATTATTAAAACAATATAACATTTAAGACGTATTATTGTTATTATTATTATCCTTATTTAAATCAAGTTTCTAAAACATAATTTTTGTTGAGTTAAATATAATTTTAATTAGTAAGTATGCTGAGATAATTTTATTGATTTCATTCAAATATTCAGATTCATGGTAAAATTAACCTTGAAAATTATTTTTTTACAAGTTAAAACATATTTTTTATAACAAGTCAAAATATATATTTTTTTAGATCGTCACAGGAACTCCAAGAACTGCAACTCGGGGGGGGGGGGAAGAGAACGTTTTAATTGCACTTCTTAGAGTTCTACTGTGTTTTAGAAATAAGGCAGATTCTTTACTTTATTGTCCTTTTTATGCATAAGTAATATATGTAGTACCGAACATGGCATGCATTTGTATTGAAATATTACTATCTTCTACCAACTAAAATCTTTCCGTAAAAACATATGTTATAGAGTACTAAGATATGTCCAAGAGACATATTATTGAACAAAAAATGGTGGGTGTCGCAAACGCGTTAATCTCAAAGAAAATTTATCTAAATTTAAAAATTTTAAAAAATTAGTATGATACAGTGATATAACGTTAACTTTTTTTTATTACTTGCCTAAGGTGGGTACACATATATATTAAACTCAAATAAATCGGCTCAGTAATTTCGTCTAAAAAATTTTTTTTGAAAATTTTTGTCTGTTTGTGTATTCATAACCTATTAGGCTCGGAGGGTTGGAATTTGGCAGGAATGTATCTGGGGCTAAGAAGTATTATTTCCTATAACAACAATCAATTTTGCATCAAGGGCCGTTTTCCCTATCTTACCCGGCTATGCCCTTTGATATGATTTTTAGCGGTCTTCATGTCTGATGGCTAATAATTTTTAACCCTTAAGTGGTCGCATGTTCTTTAGCTTTACTTGTATTTATATAATAAATTGTGCTAATAACTAATGAATATTTGTGATTTTTAATTACGCCAAGCTATTATGATTCGGTGTAACTACTCAAGTATTATATATTGTTATGTGATTTCTTCTACCTTCTAATTTTATTGATGAAAGGCACCATGAGAAGAGGGCAGTTGGGGCTGAAGCCCCCGGTCCTGCATTCGAAAAAGAAGCCTGGAGTCACTGATAAAAGGAGCTTGGGGTCATTAATGAAGGAAGTCTGGAGTAATTTCCTGGGCAAAAGTATAAAAGGGTAAAGTTTTTTGCTTGCAAACTGTATTTTTAGGGAAAAGTTTGAAAAATTTTCTGTGTCGCTGGAGCCCTTTATTTCTCTCCACAACCCGGCATAACAGCTAAAAAATTTTCCATTAAAGACCCAACAAAAATTTGTTTGTTTCAGTTGCGTATATGTATGCGTTATTATGTACTTTGTTTATAGGTGTGTAAGTGAACATCCAAAGATACGTACTCCGATTTTACGTAGTGACGTCAGCGATTTAGTGGGGTTTTTCTCTCACAGATATCTTATCGTTTATCTTTGTTGGTGAAAATTTATGTAGCAAGCCAAAGTCAGGGCCGTAGGTAATATTGTCTCAGGGTCTCGTAGCCTCTAAAAGTTTTAAAATTTTATTGCATACATATATGCATATATTCTGCATACGTAACATACAAAATGCATATGCAAAATGAGTAACGTAAAATTCTAGAATTTTCTAATCGTCAACTAGCAGAAATATCAAATACCCCTATCGCAGCATCTGCATAACAGCGAATTTTCAAATATTGGACATTGGTGGATTTCATATAACAATCTGTATCCATCTAAAATAGTTTAGCTCTCTAACAGTGAAAAAATTTTGAAAATTGGTTGGGTAGTTTGTTTTTAGCATTTCTGAGTTCTTAGGACTCTGACGAATCGCATGTAATATAACTGATGGCGATCCGCTAGGGTCACGCTTATTTAACATCACTTACATTCATCTAAAATAGTTTAGCTTTCTAACGAAGAAAAATTTTCGAAATCGGTTGGATAGTTGATTTTTGGCGTTTTGGCCGCATAATCTTGGTGGACTTCATATAACATTGCCTGGTATCCATTTAAAACTGTTTAGTTTCTTAACAGTGAAAAAATTTTCAAAATGTGTCCAGTAGTTTTTTTTTCAGGCATACAAGTATTTATTAACGTAACATAAATATGACGCTTCACTTATATACTCCGTTTCAAATACAATTGAGCATGAGTCATCGTTAAAAAATTAAATAATTCTTATATTCGAAACAAATCAGTCTTTTATTATTTTCTAAAAACAAACTGAAAATTTAAAATTTACGCAAGTGCAATAATAAAAGAGATAAAGCCAAGAAAACGGAAATTATCTAAATTCATAAGTGATGAAGCATGGTAAAATTTAAGTGAAATGAACTAAATTCTAAATTTTTCATAGAAACTATTTTATGTAGAAAAAAATTTCAAAAAACTTTATTATAGCACTGTTATTAAGTTTCACAATTGTACAGAAAAAAATTTTAAATTCTGATAAAAGTCAATTTTTTGTAACAAAAAGTGCCTGAAAAACCTATTTCTGGCCTAAATTCTGTCAAACTAGAATCCTGACACACACACACACATATATATATATATATTATATATATATATATATATATATATATATATATATGTGTGTGTGTGTGTGTGTGTGTGTGAGTGTGAGTGTGTGTGTGTGTGTGTGTGTCAAATGATCAGACATGACGAAATTTTAAGGGTTTCGTGATTTTGGCTGCGGAACCCTCAAATTTTTGAAGTAAAATTTTTAAATTTTTGGGGTATTACAAAATTTATTCTTGATAAGAACATATGGATGAAAAATAAAGACAAGTTAAAACTAAAACTTTTTCTTTAAATATGTAAAAAGCCTTTAATGTAAATCTTTTAATTTTAAAAATACATCTATCCAAAATGCTGTTTTTTTTTGTTTTTTTTCTTTTTGTTCATAATAAATTATGTTATTACATAGCGCATAATAAATATATACTTCTTTTGATTTTCCGAAATTTGAGTGTGCTGTACAACAGAAGAATAGGGTATTCGGCATTAACGAGTCCGCATTTTCAAATTAATCTGAAACAAAGAAGCAATGGGATTAATCACTACACAATCCTTTTAATTCGTTAGTAGAAATTCATTCATTCACAATCATAGAGATACATAGAGAGACAACTTAAAAAATCGTTTAAAAAGTTAAATAGTCATTAAAGAAAAAGATGACAGCAGTCATTTGTATTTCTAAACTATATTTTGTCTTTATCTAATGAATGACAAAATACATTTGTTAAAGAAATGCTAATTTTGAGTCAGGAATAAACAAAGATACACTAAACCTTTAATGTCTTGTTGTTACACTCTTATCAGTTGTTTATATTGGGGTTTTTGTTGTCAGATCCCAGTTGTGTATAACATACTTGCTTCAAAAATAGGTACATAGTTGGCCATCCATGTATATCAGTGTTCACAATATATAAGAAAAATTAATAAAATTACTTTTTCATTTTTACTTACTTGTTTAAGAACTTCTGTTCAAATTTTTTCCCTTTGTTCCTCACAGCAGAAGTTAGTTGTGGTTACTCCCTCATAATTTTCTTCTGAAGAAATTTTTAGTTCCACAGTGAACAACTTCATGAAGAATTCTACCAGTTCTTCCGTACCTGTAAAAATATAAGAAAACCGTTTTTATCTTTTTTTTTAAATGTAAATATGCCAATCGCGTCTATGAAACTGCTCTGGTGGAAATGAAACTATTCACACAGATAATGATTATAAAATCACCAATTGTAGGTGACAAAAATTAGCAGATTATTATCATAACATCCTGGAACTTAAAATTAATAAAAATCAATGAAACATATTTGATATGTTTCGATCAATTAATGGTCAACGTCAGCAAATAAAAGTTACTCAAATCGAAGAAAAAAATGAGTTATTTGTCCGTAGAAATTAAATTAGAAATTCTGAAAGCGAGCAAAGAAATATTGAAAAACTAGATCGGCAAAACATTACCCAACTTGATACTCGCCAATTTGAATGAAATTTAATATACTTATTAAACAGCGAAAAATATTAAATACGTGTTTCTTTTTTTCGACTAAATACGCTTTTTAGGGGTAGAAAATATCCTTCAACCACTGTAGATGAAAACAGTTATAGCTAAATATTTCTGAAACGATACATTTTCTGAAAAAAGTGGTGAGTACCAAATTTGTAGAATTTGAAGTGATGCACTTGATGTTGACCTTGAAGTTGACCTTGAAATCGATTTTTAAGGTCAATTGACTCAATTTATCTTCAAAATTGATTTGTTGCGGTATTTTTCTAAATAAAAAAAAAAACCTGAGGTAATAGAAAAATAGGCGCAAATTTATAGAAAAAATTAGGAGAAAACGTTTTTGTAAGTAATTTTAGAAGTAAAGTTAAGAAAACATTTAATGTCACTCCAATTGTAAGTTAAACCCCAATATCACTCCAATTGTAAACTGACCCCCAGGTCAACTTCAAAGTCGTCATCAAGTGCATCACTTTGAACTCTTTAACTTTGATCCTAAGCGCTTTTTTCAGAAAATGTATCGTTATAAATTAAGTGTACTTAATTCTAGATAGTCTTACAAAAAACATTATAATAAAGAGAATGCATCCAATTTTAGTTTATTCGAACTAATAGTTTTAATTTAACTTTCTAATTGTTTAATTTTTAACATTGTTTACCGCTAACTTAAATCTTTTATTTTTATCGGACAATGTTACTAACTGTATATCAGTTTTGATTAACAATAAATTATTATTATTATTATTATTATACGTAAATATCGCGACTGCACTTCAAAAACCCCCAGGCGGAGGAAAAAGTGTCCGTGCAGCGTACCAGGTCAGGTACTTCTAGGTCAGGTACGTAATGTCCGTCATACAGCATCCCCTTCCTGGTCTTCCCTACCTAATAAATCCCCGAACCTCGCTTATTATTATTATTATTATTATTATTATTATTATTATTATTTTCTTTGAATAATTGGCAGCGTTTTTTTTGGACCTGTGACTTTTAACAGGCTTACAAGGGCAGCTGGATGATCAAAAATAAAAGAAAATACGCTGCCAATGGAGTGTGGCACACAGCATCCTCGTATAAAATAACAGTAAAAATATTTTAGAAACTAACCCCTAAAATACTTTAAAAATTTGAGCCTAGTGAGACTGGCAGTAAATAAGATATTGAAATTTAATGGGATTTCATGGTAGCCCCGTGGATACTATTACTCCGAATGCAATGCAATTTGTGAAGGATCATCTAGGAACAAGACTGCATAATTTCTGACAATTTCATAAAAAAGAACTGAATAGTTCAGAAGTTATGCCACTTGGTGCAATTTAGTATATTAATGGAATGACATGGTAGCGCCGTAGCTACCGTTACTCCGATTTCTATTAAATTCATAGGTGAGCATCTAGGTACTAAACTGCATAATTTCTGAAAATTTCATTAAAAACAATCGAATAATTTAGAAGTTATACCACTTGGTGGAAACTGACGACACACAGACGGACGACCACAATGAAGTGGATATACAAGCAAGAAAGATATAAATATTTATTGGATTTTCATGGTAGCGTCGTGGCTACCATTACTCCGATTGCGATGAAATTCGTAGGGGACCATTTAGGAATCAAGTTGCATAATTTCTTTGCTTACTTTGTGCAATCTTGCGACACAGAGACGGTAGACAGAAACGAAAACAAAATTATTCAGGAATGTGTGAAACGTGTATGCACGTGAAAATTTTCATTTTAAGGAGAAAAAATTTTTATACTATCGCTACTTTAGTAGCTTGGGAAGCAAAATAGATAGAATTTACTTACTTGACAGAAATTGTTAGTGATTTCGATTTTATAACAATACGTATTCGGAGATTCTACAAATCTTCTGTGCAACCATGACAATAATCCAAAAAAATGCTCACACCCACCTAAAAATAGACTTTAGTTGCAATAATTTCCTCTAAAAAATGTTAACTATTTAAAAATAACCTTATTTTCACATTGTTTCCCAACCTTCACATTGACAGAACTAAATGAAGACTTCTATTAAATTTTGTAGTGTTAGTAATACCATGGTGGTTTCTAGCATTTTATCATCGTCGAAGAAGATTTTTTTGTTGACGTGAAGTAAATACTATCTGTAAAAAAATATTGAATGAAATAATAAAAGTTAAAGATATATTTTATACATACCGTAGTTAAATACTACAACCATGTAAACACTTACTTTTGGTCGAATGAAACTTTCGCTTTTATAAATATACATTTATACCGTCATCCAAATAACCTAATTTCCAAAAATCAGTTTGACAAATGCTCTGTTTACTGTTTATCGTATATTGTATTTGTATGTTTTGCCTGTATTGTCGAAATCAGAGTCATCTATTTTATTTAAGTACTACATTTGAATTTTTTAAAACTGAATTCTTTTTTTTATTTTTTTTTTAATATAATTATATAAATAATACATAAAATTTAAATTTTTTAGAAAAAAATTTTAATTTTTTTAATATAACATATAAATAACATTTTGAGATTACTATATTGCAAAAATTTATAATGAGAATAATTGACAATTTTTATTAATAGAAATATTTTTGAAATCAAAACAAAAGCAAATAATTTAATAATATTCATTTGACAAAAAGCTACTATGTCTATATGTATATAAGGACACCTTTATACTGTGAAAAATATGTAAAATAGTTTTTTGCTCGAACAAAAATTATAGTCTAACTGATCAAATTCTATAATTTATTAATTCTCTAATCATTATTACACATAATTTTTCTGTATTTTATAATCAATTTAGTCAAAGATATTTAATATGTATTTAAGAGTATAATCATATGGTTGTAAACAAGGTATATAATTTTTTGTGTGTAAGACAAAGACAAAAAATCTTTAAGCCGAAATTTTGAAAATTATTTTTAATTTTGCTGGAGAATGAGCCAACATACAAAGGTAGCTTACAGGAGCTTTATTATGTCATTTTTAATGTACTTTCGATTCATCAAAAAAAATCTTTCGAATTCTAATGTCTTTAGCACTTAGAACACTTTTGTCAAAAGTGCCCAAAAAACCAACTTCTGGGCATCCGATGTGTCTGGCTAACGAACTTAGCCTAGCAAATCAATATTCCAGTTTGCATACCAAATTTCATAAGCATTAAACGTTTCGTTCGAGAGTTATCGCGTACACACATAAATGCATATATATATATATATATATATATATATATATATATATATATATATATATATATATATATATATATATATATATATAAATTTTAGTGAAGTAGATTTTCGGGTTCTAGAGGCTCCAAAACAAATTTCTGCCATAGTCCCGGGCTTAGGTCTTACCATAAGAGCTGCTGTAATAGCTGAATTTTCATTCTGAAAATTCGCTAAAAACAAACTTCACTATTGATCACTAAAAATGGGATTAAGCAGCACAGTTTGACAAATATTCCGGAATTTTCTATTTACCAACTAGCAGAGATATCGAAAAATCAATTGGCCATTTAATTGGTCATTGAAAAAGAGGCCAAATCACACATTTTGACAAATATTCTAGAATATTTTAATCGCCAACTGGCAAAGATCAAAAAACAGACTTCACCGATGAATTGGTCACTAAAAATTAGATTAAACAACGTAGTTGCTTTGATAGATCAAAAAAAGGAAGGCAAAATTATCGCATTTAAAAGTGTGTTTGTTTCTAATTACGTCTATAGACAGTTACAAGGTGAAATTGGTAGCCATATTTTTTCATGTATTTGTTGGTCTAAATAAAAGACAAAATAAAAAACTATATAGTGGGATAATATTTAGAAAAAGACAGTAGATAAGTTACTTTAGTAACTTATCCACTGGACTTGGTTATGGATTTTATGGTATGACTTCACGTTTTAACGTGAAGTCATACTTACGACTAAATTCATGTGTGTTCTGCAAAATTTAAATACTCGTACGTATCTGAACTGCTAACTGCAGAAAGGTAACAAGTCCATAAAATAAAATTTTATAGGAGATGAAAAAAACATTTTACTTGGAACTCTTCTTACAAACTAATGAAATTTTATTTTTTAAATATTGTTAGTGATTAGCTGATTAACCTTTTGTAAAAGATTTAATTTTTTTATGCGTAATTATTTAAAAAAAAAATGTTTTGTTTTTGGACTTGCTCCCTTTCTGCAGTAAACAAAATTTATATTTAATAAAAAACGCTCTTTATGAAATAAACAATTTATTTCTTATACAAAAATAGTATTTACATGATAAAATATAATATTTAACTAAAATAACCTATCTCGTAAAAAGAAATTAAAACAAAAAGGGTCATAAAACTTCTTAAAACGGTATTACACTCGGTCTGCTTCCCTTGTTGCAGCTACGGTTACCGGCCAGGACGTTAAAATGTTACTGGCCAGGACGTTAAAGCCTATTTTGCCAGCAGGAATGTAGACCAGAGTCAATTTTGGAATTTAAGGTAATAATAACTAAGTCACTTAAAAATATTTAAAGCATAAATTCAATAATGCTCGATTAAAGCTCACCAATGTGTATGCATAGTGCAAGCAACGTTACTAAATTATTATATCGGGATATATAACTATACTAACTATATAAAAAAATTAATAAAAATAATTAATTAATCAAATTAAGTAAATAAATACTTGTCTTAAGAAAAGTCGATTTAATGTGTGTAATGTTTATATTATTATTATTATTATTATTATTATACATCTGTTGATAGTGTTAGAAATAAATCCTATTACTATTCTATTACGAGTAACTATTAAGCATGATAAGAAAGAAAAAATATTCTTATAAATTTAAAAAAAATTAAATTGTTTACTGCAGAAAGGGAACAAGTCCTGGACAAATATGTTAAAATAATTTTTTTAATGTAGCTGTAGTTAAAATAATTTTTTTAATGTAAAAAAGTAGAGTTTACTCTAAATTGTGAGAAAACTAGAATTATGTCGAATGCGATTCGAAATATCTATATTGAACTTATGATACAAAAATTGAACATACTAATTAATATCTTGGTCAAATGATATCTTTTGAAAATAATGCGAATCTTGAAATTAACCAGGGAATTACTAATGCCTGGAGGTCTTTAAAACATATTTTAAAAAGTGATATTCCACTAAACTTAAAATCTACAGTTTTTAACATATGCATTATTCCAATCTTATCGTACGAGCTTCAGATCTGTACATTTACCACTCGTCGTTACAAAATGTTAAGAAGTGGTCAACGAAGAATGGAACGTAACATCTTGAATATTAATTTACGACAGAGAATTCGTTGTAAAGAAATTAGACAGAAAATACAAGTTACGGACATAGTGGCAAGTGTACGAGCACTGAGGTGGCCGGTTGTACTATATGGGTACCTTACAATTGTAAAAAAAAAACGTGGAAGACAACTTAAACGTTGGAAAGATGAACTGACTGACTATGTCGGTAGTAGCTGGTCGAAGTTATTCAGGTCAGCTCAGTTAAGGCATCACTGGTCTCAAATGGGGGAGGCCTTTGCCCAGCATGGGATATGAACAGGCTCATATTACATAGTTTTATTATTTGCATCTTAGATTGTATGAAAAAATTTTTTCTTACTCAATTTTATAATGCTTTGTTTGTTTTTTGGGGACGAAGTGAACTCCTTAAAAAAAATTAGTGGGTGGTGGGCAGTAGATCTTCATTTGTAATGAAATAAAATAAAAAAATCAAGGTTATTCTTATTCTATATATTTGTCTCTATCGTCTGAACTAGGATTAAATATTTATATTAATAAATAATAAAATGACTGACTTTAAAAAAAATCACCAAAAATTGTGATTCGTTTCATTAAAAATCGAAAAAAAGACATTATTATTAAATGTAAAAGATTCTAGTTCGGATGATAGCCACTAGTGTGTAGAACAACCTGTTAAAATTATAGTCCGATCGGCTTGTTAGAAATTCGTCTCTACTGCCCACAGGTCGGCAAAATGTACTTTCAGGGAAAACGTGTTTAAACTTTTAGTTACAAATTTTTTTATAAAATATATCATAAATACGAAAAAAATAAATTCATAAAACACATATATATATATATATATATATATATATATATATATATATATATATATATATATATATATATATATATATATATATATATATATATACTTAGGAATGAGTGGTCTCATACCAACCGCTCAAATGGTAAAGGCCTTAAAGGTGCCAAAAATCAATTTTTTGCTCTGTCGAAAGTTGTACTCTGTAGAGGGATCATTTTTCTATGTTTCCCGCCGGTTGGTGATGTTTGTGGGTATCGTCAGGCAAAAATAAAAGTGTACGTTTTCAATGTGCTTAGAAATGGTGGTCCAAAACCGACCTCCACATGTTCTGAAACCGACTCCCTAATTTCTTCATTAAAGTCCGAAAATAAACGAAATTTGGAATTCTTATCATAAGTGAGTAAAACACCACGATTTGGAATAAACTGAAACAATTTTTTAATTTATTCGAATACATTTCAAGGCCCTTTTTAGAAAATACATACATATATATATATATATATATATATATATATATATATATATATATATATATATATATATATATATATATATATATATATATATATATATATATATATATATATATATATATATATATATAGATGAACTAAATAATGAATATAAATTTCAATCGCTATATTCTGAGCTACCTTCTATCTCATAATAGTTGCAAATAGTCTTCGCACGCAGAATCGCCAAATCTCTTCTCGCAGTTTCGCGTTTGAATGTTCATCCCATTTTTAAGAAGAATATGTACGAGTACCGTCAAAAATCAGATTTAATCACACGGTGCAAAAAAATGGGAGTCGGTTTCGGACCATCATTTTGCAGTCGGTTTCGGACCACCCCGACTTTTTTTACATAATAGCTCCCCTATCTATTATGGCGATCGAAACGATCTAATTTCAATAGCGTGCGTTGAAGACAAGGGCGTAGGCAATTAAAATAACCTACCTTTCGATTTTTCTTTAAACAAACGAACACCTCCACATTAAATTTCGTGTAATTTGAAATTGAACTCTATTGTTGTCGAAACACAAATGACGGGAAAATCTAACTACGAGATGAAGAGTTATGATAGCTATCTATATCCAAATTGTCTATATTATGACAACATTTCGTTACCACTATAAAAAATTTGGCCTGCAGCACCATCGCTAGGAAACATGTGGGGGTCGGTATGGTACGACCGGTCGGTATGGGATCACCCTTCTCTACTAGACCTCAGACAAAATGATCAGTAACACAGTCGATCAGTCGGAATGTACAATATTTTGAACTGTGGGTCTAAAAATTTTTTTGCTTTGGCCAAACGAAAAAAATATTTTTAATTTTGTTGTCAATTTTATTGCTATGTACATTTTATTTATAAGCATATGTATACCTAAGTCAGATCAGATGTATATGTTTTCCACAAAACAGTAAAATTTTTGGCCCCCCTCAAACATATTATGCATTTCAGCACTGTTAAAGACCAACGTACTCCGTTTCCTGATACTTACAGACACCAACTACACCAGATTCATAGAATGACACCTCGATTTCTTCGTAAGGATCACTTTCTTGGAGTGCTAATACTATATGCTATTCGCTATACGCTCTTTTATATGCTATAACTTCGTAAGTAATTTAAATTTCGATCTACAATTGTTACAGCACATTCTCAAGGTATTTTATTAGCGAATTCAATGGAAACTCGCTATTACAGCCTTACTCACGATGGAAGTTCAACCACGAACTATGGCAGAAATTTGTTTTGAGGTCCCTAGAACCCAAAAATAACATTCACTAAAATTTATATATATATATATATATATATATATATGTAGGTATATATATATATATATATATATATATATATATATATATATATATATATATATATATATATATATATATATATATATATATATATATATTGTTTGTATTTATGTATCAGCATGATAACTCTCTAGCAAAACTTTCTAGGTTTACGAAATTTGGTGAGAACGTTGGAAGTCCAAAAACCTTGGATGAGTTCTTCAGCCCGACACGTCAGATACCAGGAACATGGTTTCGTTCTTGCAAAAAATTAGTTTTTTGCCAAAATTTGCTATAATTTAAAAGTTTTTGTCACTTTTTTTACACCATTGCAAAGATGGAAAAAATTACATAAAAAAGGTTTTTGAACTATTATTCTAGGTTAGCTAGTTTTTGAGAAAATAAGAAAAAAAAGTCAATTTATTATTCTATAATTTTAGTGTGTTTAGTATGTATGTTGCATATGATGTGTATAATGTCTATGTACGTATCCGACAAAAACAGATATCTGAAGATATCTGTAAAAATGGAGCCAAGTACTTTTTGTGTTAATGCTTCAATATTTAAAAAGTAACACTGTCGCAGCATTCTGCATAACATAGCAAATTTCCATTTACAGAAGTACGTTTTTCTCGGAAACTAGTTGATATAGAATAATTGTAAAAAGAAAAAACTTTTATGTGACTTTTCCGCCACATTCCGCCAAATTTTTTTCACGAAAAATGTCCAAAAAACCGTAGGTGAAGAAACTAAAATTGACATTCAGTAAAGTTTATATATATATATATATATATATATATATATATATATATATATATATATATATATATATATATATATATATATATAATAATATATATATATATATATATATATATATATATATATATATATATATATATATATATATATATTAGGGTGGTCCTTATTTTTGAAGTTTCAAAATGTTGCTATCTGACCCTCGTATGTTGTTCTAAGACGTATAAAAATAATTTGTGTAAAATTTCAGGCAAATCAGATGATATTTAGAGGTCGCTCAAGTAAAATGAAATTTCAACCTAAACTTAGTTCTATTTTATAGTGCTGACGCGTGAAAATATTGTCTGGGGAGACACAGTGCCATATTTATCTGTTTTTATTTCGTGATATCTACTTAGTGTTTTTTTTAGCGTTTTTATTAACGTTTTTTACTGAAACCACATCACTTGATAAAACACACAGATTTACAACTAAAAACTAAAATTTTTACCTAACTGTAATTTTGTTGACTTCAAGATACCAGAAAATTCTTTTTGTTATAATGTCAATTAGTTAAACTCAATTCTTTATTCTTATGCTACTTAAGATTTTAAAGCAAGGTTCTCGGTTCTAAACTTAAGCGATGAAATGATCCAGTATCTAAATCTTAGACATCAAAATTACAATTAGTTTAAAAAAGTTGAATTAAAATAAATGTAAATCAAAAATTTAAAAAAATAAACAAGAAATCGTATATATAATTAGACACAAAACAATATTCCAAAAATAGTATAATATAATACTGACAACAATTAAAAGAAACGGTAATATTTGAATTTTATCTAACAGTGAAATAGACCGTTGGGGTTGGTATATATTGGAGTTAGGGGATTACATAACAGGTAAATGCAATATATTTCGGTACTACTGCTGGCAACACAGTTCACAGAAATGGAGCCTGCATATTTTTGGAACAGAAGTTGCAAAAAGACTTCCTGTACTTAGCATGTCGAGATTGCATATTAAAAATCATTCTAGCAAGTGTCTTTAACAAGGCTTTGTGATATCAGTTATTTAAGCCTGATATTGCCATTTTTAAACGTTTTAAGCAGTGCTGGATTAATATTGACCAGTTGGCGTACGAGTGTGCAAGGAATGATGCAAATGTTATGGCAGCTTTAAGAGATGAGAAGGAAATTGTGACTCAATTTACAGTTAGCAGACTGACGAAAATTCAAGTGACAGATGACTACAGAGAATTCTTAGAGTTTGCGATTATATACTTGGGAGGACTTCCATCGCGTGGAGTCTCTTGGAGCCAATCATCAAGCTAGAAGGATGGCCAAGGCATTGTATCCTTTAAAAATGTGAATGTAGCCAATTGAAACTCACTAATTGTAAGAAAGAAGAAAACGGATTGAGTGTCGTTTGCATTTTCTTGTTCATATTTATCTGAGAGCTTGGTTTACAGTCCCTCTTACTATTTCAGCTCCTTTCATGATCTCAGGCTACTTCAACAGCTTAGTACTTATGGGAAGATAAATTCTGGACTTTCTAAAATTGCCAACAATAAATTCGAAGGGCACCTATGGTATTTAAGTGAGATCTTGTGGGTCTGATCTTTTTCGACGAATATGTGTCCATGACTTCAAAAAAAGCTATGATTCAATTCATTAATGAAAAGGACGGGCTTGACGAACCTCTTAAGCGTTAAGTAGCAGGAGTTCAAGTGAGACGCAGATAGAAGATTTTGTGACAAAAAATACGATCAATTTCTTTCATCGTCTTAATATTTCATTATTCCAAGAGGGTATTTAGAATTTGACCGAGAAGAATGGCATCATGGAAGTGACTACAAGCAAGTAGTGGCGATACTTAACATTTGAGGATTGTTAATGACAACGCTGAAAGACAATATTTATTAGGTTGGTAGGAAAATAATGGCCGTTTTTAATTTTTAAATTTAAATGCATATATTTTAGCTCAGAGTAAAGTGTACTAATCAAAATAGCAACCATTAGAGTCAATACATTTTTGCCAACGAGAAACAAGTTGATTTATTCCGGTAGCATAGAACTCTAACGTCCTGGAATCGATAGACTCTCGGAAAGCATTTTCAACAGCATCATGGTTGTTAAAAATTTTCTCTTGCAGGAAGTGGTTGAGGTGCTTAAAAAAGTGATAGTCAGTTGGCGAGAGGTCTGGTGAGTATGGGGGGTGAGCCAGAATTTCGTAGCCTAATGCATGCAGTTTCTGTAACGTTGGTTTTATTGACCAATGCCGGGCGCAAGTGTTGCAGCTTGCGGTGCATTTCGTCGATTTCTTGGCAATATTTTTCTTCCGTGATGGTTTCGCCTGGATTCAGAAAGCTGTAGTGAATTAGACCGGCCGACGATCACCAAACCGTCACCATAGTCTTCTTTTGATGCAGCTTCGGTTTTGGGAAGTGTTTTGGAGCTTCCCCGCGGTCCGGTTTTATTAGGCTACGAAATTCTGGCTCACCCTCCATACTCACCAGACCTCTCGCCAACTGACTATCACTTTTTTAAGCACCTCGACCACTTCCTGCAAGAGAAAATTTTTAACAACCATGATGCTGTCGAAAATGCTTTCCGAGAGTCTATCGATTCCAGGACGTTAGAGTTCTATGCTACCGGAATAAATCAACTTGTTTCTCGTTGGCAAAAATGTATTGATTCTAATGGTTGCTATTTTGATTAGTACACTTTACTCTGAGCTAAAATATATGCATTTAAATTTAAAATTTAAAAACGGCCATTATTTTCCTACTTTATTATTAATGTATAAGAATTTGCGTCTGATTTTTCTAAATAACTAATAAAAGTATTCTGAGCATTCATACATGTTCATTGATGTTTTATTGCAAAAATGACATTTTATGTAAAACTTCGGCTCCATTGAGCTACCATTAAATGTTGATTAAAGCTGCTGAAATTTTACACACATTACATTTTCGAGTCGTAGAACAATTTTTGGTGGTCAGACCATACGAAATGAAATAAAAAAAATTCTCAGTATCAGGTAGGACCACCCTAATATATATATATATATATATATATATATATATATATATATATATATATATATATATATATATATATATATATATATATACAAAGTAAAGTGTTTTTATTTACTAATATCAAATATGGAATACCATAAAGTAATGCTCAAATCTATTAAAAATATTGAATGAGTTCCTTAGCCAGACATGGCTGATGCCTGAAACATGGTTTTTTGGGAATTTTTCGTGAAAAAAACTAGTTTTTGCCAAGGTTTTCCTAAATTTAAAAGTCTGCGATATTTTTTTACACCACTGGAAAGAGGAGAAAAATTACATAAAATGGTTTTTAAACCATGATTTTATGTAACCTGCTTTCGGAGAAAAACTAATTTTTGTAATCGGAAATTTGTTATGTTATGCAGGATGCTGCGACAGGGGTATTTTTAAAATATGCATTAAGAAAATCGAAAATTTTGAATCGTTACATGGTAATACTGCCTTATGTTGAATTGTTTGTTGTTATCGTTCACAATGGTGTACAATCTACTTGCTTCAAAAAAATAAATATAGTTACTAATACATGCATATACTAGTGTTATTTTGACACCATCCACTAAAATGGTAAATAAAAAATGTGGTCTATAAAAAATTCTATAATAATATTGGCTTTCGCCTGCAACTTCGTCCGTGTGAAGTCGTTGAAGATTAATTAGTTCTATCCATTATGTCATTATCAACTCTACGTGGACGAAGTTGCAGGCAAAAGCTAGTCATCCTATAAACCTTCAAAATTATGTTAAAGTAATTTCATTTGACGATAATATTTATCAGATGCTCTTTCTTCAACGCTCCTGCCAACAAAGTACAGTATTTTCGTAATAATTTCATGAAAATGTATAAGAATATAACAAAATAATGATGAAATGTTGAGAGAATCTTATGAATTTATTATATCGACTTACTTTTGTTAAAATCAGTGGAATAACAAGTATTTGGTAGTTTTAAAATGTACAATAGAATCGTGTTATAAGCAGTGTTGAGCAAGATATCGAATTTTATTATCTAGAATCTAGAAGGTTGAGAATCACTGATCTAGATAATATGTAGATAACATAATTTAAAATATCTAGATAAAGATAAGAGATAATTTAATTATTATTATCTAGATAAAATTTTAGATAACAGGTAATATAATATTTACAAAAATAATGCACAAGGCTAGTCTTTCTCAACCGATCAAGTGCCGAGCCGCGAAAGTGTCTCTCTGGTCTGCAGAAAGATGTGTGAATTACAATAAATGATAAAAATATTTAAAAAAAAAACGCTTTTTAGCTGTTTTGGAATTTATTATTAGTTTTTTTAATTACGGCCCATGGTAGCACACGTTTAACACAACAGCACAAAACTTTTTGTTTTTAAAAATTCGCCAAGTGCGTGTTTTTGACACGCACTAAGTAATGTCACCTCAGTGAAAGTGTTAATTTATGATTTTTTTGCTCGTTTTTTAAGTACAGTGAGAATACAGCCCGCTTGCGTTTCATTTTCATTACTTCCGCTTGCGTTTTTCTTGTCTTTCTTTGTCTTTCGACTATGTTCTTTTTATTTTTGCTTACGTTCTAGGATTCCAGTTTTCATCACTTCTAGATCGTCGTTGGTTCCATTTAATAACAATACCGGTTTCATTGTTGACATTAAAAAAACAAACGATAAAAATAAATAAATAGCATTTTTAAGCTACCATGTCTGAAAATATTACATTTCAACATAGCAAGCTGGTAATGAAAATTCGAAGTTCTAATTGGCAACGCAAAGATTGTCACTCGCGCTTCTGGTTGTAAAATAAGAACTAGTATCAAGCAAAAATATATGTTATGACGTAATCCATTCGAATTTTATCCACGTCCGTCGACTTCTTTCTTTTTTTAGTAATAGGCATTTTGTTTTGTTTCTGCTTGTTTGCTCCATTTTCCACCACCTCTGGTATGTGAGATTCTTCATCACTATTTGCTAATAAATTCTGATTAGATTGTATCAGTGCTTGTTTATAAAATTTATTCGGGAACGATTTTATATTTTGATCCACCAAATCATAATAATAAACAGTCTCAGCTGTAACCAATTTATTGTATTTCCTTTTGCTTTATTTCCTTTTGCTCGTTCATTTTTCAATAGAGGAAGTAATTCGCTTCTTTGTTTCAAAACTTTTATTTTTTATGATATAAATTCAATTAAAATTTTTGAACGATTTTTTGATTTAAGTTTTGTCACACAATCATTTTTAATATTAATGTTCATGTTTCCTTTAATAACATTTACTACGCACTGCTCAGCGTTATTTTCATTTTCAGTATTTGGAAAGTCGAATATTAAATTTCGTTTCTTGTTTTCTTTTTCGAGGTTATCGCACTTGACACTTAACCTGTTAATTTCATCTTTTAATTGTATATTTTCCGCTTTCACTTCTTTTAATTCTTTTAACACAGCCGCAACGATTGAGTTGTTAACTTCTATATTTTTATTAATTGTGTCTATTTTATTAAATAAAATATCAAACTTATCCATAGAATTTTGATCATTCATATTGTATTTCAAATATAAATTCGACAAAACAAAACAAAACAAACAGTAAACACATTCAATTATCCGCCTTGAAGAATACACAAACCATAGATAAAGTACACCAGAATTTTATTTGTGCAAGATAGCTAACTTCAAAACATTTTTTTGACTCTCGATTACCTCTCTATGACACTGAGAACGGGGGTACAGGGTATAGATGTCACCGTTGTCGTAATCATCATGCGTAGTACACTTGAAAAGAACAGAGATGTCACTATAATAACTTTAAATTATCTTTAGCCTTTGCCGATAATGTAGGTAACTACTAGTAAGATAATCCACTAAATTTCTCCTAATTGCATTTTATTTTAATCAGTTTTTCAAGTTTAAAACTCATACAATAATTATAAACTCATATATTTGTTTAAAAACTCAAGTTAATTTATTTCTGACAAGTGTGCTCCGATTTTTCTGCAACAGATAAAATGTATTCTAATTTTCTAATTAATTTACTGTGGTAATAAAATAAGTAATTATTTTCAAATAAAAATAAAGTAATAAATGTTAATTATACATACCTCCAATAATAATTAAATAAAATTATTAAATTTAATATTGAACTCAAAAAAATAGACGAATTACTCATAAATAATTCGAAAAAAATGAAAATTTCTTGATAAAATTTTTTATAATTGTTACTATAGAAATGTTACAAATTATAAATTTCTAAAATAATAGAATAAGTTCTATGAACAGTAAATTCGACAGATATCAGCTAGTAGCACCGTCTACAATTACCAATTTTTTAAATATGTTGTGCAATGTTACTGCACTGCCCTCTGAATTCAGTACCTTAATAACCACCTGCTAAGAAAAATCCTATAATTTAAGTGAGTGCTCTTCTATATACATATAGTGTTATTCTCTATGACACAAACGTATTACCGTTCCATTTGACATAACACACTGAAGTTAGCTAAATGTACAATATGTACACAATGTACTGGCTTGTTGTTTTCTGCTACCGGCACAAATAATGCCAAAACAGGTATCAAAATATCTCGCGCCAACGTTGCTTACTTTTTTATGTTAACTAAGACAATATTGCTTGAGCACTTTTAATTTCCATTTCCACTATTTTCACGATCTGCACTAGTAATATTATTATAGAGAATCTCATTAAACAACTTTTAAAGCCACTCCAAGATTATTAAACGCCTTAAAACTTATTAAAATATTTAAATAAAATTTAATCTCAAAGAGTACATGTCCGCTCCTTCTTAGACACAAGTACCAACCAAGTGCACGTATACAATATATAGTCTATCTCTTACATGTTACACTGGTTCCAGTAGTGTAGAAATAGATATGTTGTCTCTATTACTCTATGGTAGTATCTCTATACTACTGAAACCAGTGTAACGCCAAAGGACAGAAAATACCCCACCACTATGTCATATATGTGCACGCGGAGTTGTGTGTGGTAGTGCAATGGATGGTTGTGTGTATGGGTGTCTTGCATACGCATATAACATAACATGCATGTGGCATGCATCATGTACGTGAGGTACGTATACCACGTACACCGTGTATAACAATATGACAACAATTGAAACAAACCCATTGATAGCTACTAAGTGAATGGCAACATAGTTCTGTAAAATGCACATACCTGCCCATAAGTGATTGCAGAAAAGAGATAGTTGTATTCCTTTTTATGTTCTATGGTTCAAACCAATAAGTATGTATGGTTTGTATGTATCAAACCAATAAGTATGTATGTACACACTACCACACACTACCAACAACAACACAATTCTTTAAAAAAATAATTAAGTATGTACGTTTAATTTACGTATCAAAGCTATGGTTATGATTTTGTATGATAATGTATGTAGGTACATACTTAAAAAAATTCTTAATTCTGAACACAGAACACTCTTATTATTATCACACAGAATAATTATACACTTACATAATTACGTATTTAGTATACATACGTATAATGTCGTACAACCCTGTCAGATACATGCCTAATATGGTAATATGTAATGTAATAATGTACATAAAAATAAAATGTAAATTAATTATAGCAATAATGTATGTTAGTATTGATTTAAATTACAAAATTTTGGACTTTTTTGTATGTTTAACCAATTTAAACAGTGACTTAATTCAATATTTATTTAAATTTAGCTAAAATATTGATTTCTATTGAATTAACAATAATTTTATTATCGACAAAAAAGCGATTTTGATTAAAATGTTTGGTTAGATTAAGAAGAACTGTATACGAGTCTTAGCCCATGAATCTTAAAATTTTTCACTCAAAATTTTTATCATTGAACGAACCGATATTAATTCTGTTTAAACGTATTTCATCAAACCCGTGAAGAGTTTGACTGCAAATCCATTTTATTTTTACAGTGTAGAAATTCTGTTTAATTAGGTAAGTATTGTTACATTCTCGCATTAATTTTTAATAAAAATATTTCAATTTAATTAAATTTCTTCAAAACGTTAATTTTAATATACAGTAGAATGTATCCCATTTTACTGTAATCCGAGTTATCCGTACATACGGTGTTTCTTTGCCTAGTTATACTATGGCCGTGTTCCATTAAGGACACACAACGACACTGTGTAACACAATGCATTTGTTTTTTTACAAAAAACTAATTTTTTTAAATTTTATGCTAGACTAACCTTTTAATTGCATTTAAAATGTTAGTATTCCAATAAAATTTTTTAAAAAAGTAGTTTTTTTTGTGAAATATCAAATGCACTAGTAAGTGTTGTTTGGGATTTCTAAATGGAACACGATCGATATGTATAAGTAATATTTTTTATTCATTACGTTGCACAGACTACATGTTAATAATGACAAGCGAGATAGATTATATATGAATGAATGAATGAAAGAGTAGGGTGTGAGCCCCATGAGGGGTCCACTGCACGTAGGCCACTTAGTTGGACCCTTTGTGCCCCCTTAAACTAAGAGGGAAAAATCAAATGAAGTCAAGCCCCTTGATAAAGGAAAGCAAGCACTTCACATTGATCTCCCTGATAAGTTCTGGGGTCAGGTGACTGAACCCCAGATGTCGATGCCTTAACCGCGACAGTGCATCACAGTTGCACAAGATATGGTAGGAGGACTCCTCCTCCCCGCCACATTTCCTGCAGGTTGCGTCTGTGCATAAGTCCAGTACCTGCAGATGTCTCCTGAGCGTATTGTGGCCCGTTAGGAGACTAACAACCTTTCGGAGCTGTCCCCTCTCGAGCGACAGAAGCACTTTAGTGAGCGATTCGCACGGCCCAGTTATAAAGTCATGAGCCTGCCTAGCTCCTCTATAAGTTTCCCAAAGAGAACCGTGTCGATCCTGCACCCATTTGTGGACACAGCATCTTATTCTCTGGGTAGAAATCCCCAGCACAGGTTCAGGCCCCACATACGAGATGTTGGAGCCTGCTCTGGCCAGTTTATCAGCTGCTTCATTCCCTTCAATACCCCGATGTCCTGGAATCCAGTAGAGAGTCACTTGGTACCGAGATGCGAGATTATCCAACATCCTCTGGCACTCCCACACCAGCTTAGATGTTGTTTTGGCATTTCTCAATGCTTTTAGGGCTGCCTGGCTGTCCGAACAAATGTTAATATGCCCTTGTATTCCAGACAGCTCCCATATATGTTCTGCGCAGGCCAAGATAGCGAAGACCTCAGCCTGGAAAACTGTTACGTAAGAACCTAGAGGTAGTGAAAGCCTGGTTCTGGGCCCATACACTCCGGCCGCTGTACCTGAGTCCATCTTAGACCCATCCGTATACCAGATGAGCCCTTTGATAGCTCTCGAGATCTCCGAATCAGGCATCCACTCTTCTCTAGAAGGTATAATCACATTGTACTTCGGTTCTAAATTGTACAAAGACCTCATAAGATCCGGTGGCATTTTTGCCATGGGTAAGGATCTCTGAAGCTCCCCCAATATAGCCGAGTGTCCTTTCCCAGGATGTTTAAATGACCATCCTCCCATACTCCAGAGTCTATACGCTGTCATCCTCGCCTCTTCTTGAATAAAAAGTTCCAAGGGAGGCAAGCCCAGTAGCACCTCTAGGGCGCTCAAAGGAGTGGTACGTATAGACCCCGTTATTCCTAAACAAGTCTTTGAATTTTGTTTAGTTTTGTTCTGGCGGTGCTAGGCTCAGTACCAGGCCACCACACCACGGAAGCAAAGATGATAGAAGGCCTTATAACCGCCGTGTAGAGCCACCGTACCATCTTAGGTCTTAGGCCCCACTTGGCTCCAAAGGTTCTTCTACAGGCCCATAGCATGCTATTAGCCTTTGTCACCTTGTTCTGAAATTATTATTTATGTGCTCCTTCCAGGTCAACCGGCAATCAAGGGTAACTCCCGAATACTTGATTGACTCTGTTTCTTGGAACTTCTTTCCAAAGAAGAAAGGCTGAAAGAACCCTTCCAAATTCCTTCTTCTTGTGAACACTATACACTCGGTTTTGTCAGGGTTCACTGACAAATCCACCTCGTGACACCATTTCTCTACAGAGTATAGAGCCCTTTCCATTAAGCTCGAAACTGTGTTAGCAACTTTACCGATACATACAAGGCAGATGTCATCAGAATAGCTTTGTGCATAAATACCACTCTGGTTAAGTCTAACCAACAATTCGTCGACAACTAGACACCAGAGCAGCGGAGACAGGACGCCTCCCTGCGGACAGCCCCTAGGCACGGTGAATCTCACAGAAATCTCACTGAGACTCACCTCCGCTCTACGGCCCTCCAAGGAAGCGCAGATCCATTTCACTATAGTTGGATTAACTCCATGCCGTTCTAGCCCATCCTTAATTGACACCAATGAAGTGAAGTTAAACGCTCCCTCGATGTCCAGAAAGGTAGCCATGGCGATCTCCTTATCGTCCAGACTCTTCTCTACACGTACAACGAGCTGATGAAGAGCTGTCTCTACAGACTTCCCCGCCTGATAGGCGTGTTGATTTGGGTGTAAAGGTCTAAGAGGTAGAGCCTTATCCCTAATATATCTATCCACTAGTCTCTCCAGTGTTTTCAACACGAAGGAAGTTAGACTGATGGGACGATAGTCCTTAGGTGTGGAGTATGTACCCCTACCTGGTTTAGGTATAAATACCACTCTGGCCACCTTCCACGACGGATGTACGTAGCCGGTTGCCAGACTGGATCTAAAAATGCGAATCAGGTGCGGCACTAGAAGTTCTCGACCCTGCTGTAACAACGCCGGAAATATTCCGTCCCGCCCTGGACTTTTATACGGAGCGAATATATTAATCGCCCAATTGATCTTTTGAGAGCTGATAATCTCCGCTGCTGCTAGCCAGTCAACTCTCTTTGGCCGGCCCGCTTGAGCATCAACCGTCAGCTCATTCACCAGTTCTGAACCGGGAAAACGAGTTCTGCGTAACAGATCCAATGACTCACCCACGGATCCTGTGGTTTCCCCGGATGGAGATTCCAGAGTAGTGAGATGAACCTTAGGATTTCCCGACAGAATCTTATGCAGCCTGGCCGTTACAGGCTCACTATTGATTGACTGACAGAAAGACCTCCATGAATTCCTCGAGGCCTTTCTTATCTCTTTTTTATACCTTCGCTGAGCCTCCTTATGAAGTTCCCAGCTTTCAGTATCATTTTTAACCCTAGCTCTATTAAAAAGCCGCCTTGTCTCTTTTCTTAGGGATTCCAAATTGGAATTCCACCGAAACTTTTTATTTCCTGCCCTGCTGACTGTTGGAGGACAGTTTTCCTCGTATGAGGATACTAGAGCTTCGTTTAGCATGTCGATGCCCAGTTGTAGATCCTCCGGTAGTCTCATGTTGAACTTAGGCATACTCTGCAATCTACCTTCAAGAGACACTCGAAAAGAATCCCAATTGGTTCTCTTCGGGTCCCTATAGCGGTCTTCCTGCAGGCACCCAGTTACAGTGAACATGATATGTCTATGGTCTAATAAAGAGGGCTCAGTTGATACCCTCCAATCCTTAATTCTACCTAGTAATCCCAAGGATCCTAGAGTGATATCTATGACCTCCTGCCTTCTATTGTTACAGAAGGTAGGGTCACTACCGACATTCAGAATTTCCAATTCCGTTGTGCTTAAGTATTCCAGCAGAGCCTCTCCCCGTGTGTTAGTATCGGTGCTTCCCCATACTCTGTGGTGTGAATTGGCGTCGCAACCGACTATTAGGTCGAAACCCCGCTGTCTACAGTATATGACTAAGTCCTCAAACTCCTTAGATGGAGGAAGGGTTTGCACATCATAAGGAAAGTACGCCGAGCAAAAGACTATCTTTTTCTCAGCATTCCCCTCCCTATATCTTACCAAAATGGCCACAAGATCTCCCTTCAGGAAACCTGGTAGCGCTGTGGCAGTTTTATCTCTCAATAAAATACACGCCCTAGGCCTCACCGATGCACTGTCTCTATGCAAGGTGAAGCCTGGAATATTCAGTCCCATAATACGGCCATTACGTACCCATGGCTCTTGTATCAGGGTAATTGCGCACCGACCCACTATGATCCTCTGTGTGAGTACCTTAGATGCCGCGATACAATGCTGTAAGTTAGTCTGTATGGCTTTTATCGGAGCCATCTTGATGAAATAATATAAATAAAAGTTATAAGCAGAAGAACACTTACCTCGCTTACTTCTGCTCCTGCCCCGTTGTCTCTTTCTTGGTGGCCCCGAGCAGTGTAATCACCGCCTGAGTCGCCCCGCAGAAGAACTTTCCGCTTGCGTCCTTAATCCTTTCGGTGGTGGCGAGGTCCACGCTGAGAACCAGTCTCACCCCATTGGGTTGGACCGAGTGCTAATGCCAGGGTTCTGCCGTTCCAGCCTCTTCAGAATTATTTCCGTTTCTACCGCTGGCCCGGGAACCCACGCAATGACTCTTTTATACGTAGGAAGAGCTTCCATACTGATAATCTTCAGTTTGGAGTCCTCCCACGGTTTTAGGTTATCGATGTTGCCGGTCAGCCAGTTCTTCGTTGTCTCATCTTGACAAACGATAATGGCCGCTCCTTTTGCTAAATAGCAGTCGACAAATCTTGGGATAATCCCGCCATCTTCGGGAAGCTCATCCACAAGCCTGCCGATTGCCGCCTGAATATCTAGGAGTCTCTCTCTAGTGAGCAAGGTATCAGGATAGCCATCGTTAACGATAGCCATTCTGACTCCAATCTGCGCCACTTTTGAGTATTCTCCTCTAGCTTTCTTTGCTTGCTGTTCTGGTGTAGTCCCTATTTCAGTCCTAGGGCGCTTCCCAGAAGATGTTGATGGAAGGCTTTCTTGTTGGTCGGAAACGCCTGCCACTGAAGCTTCCTTAGCGAGCCGAGCTGCTCTTCTCCTTTTCTTCTCGGCACCGCTACGATTTCTTTTTTTTTAGGCTGCCCACTTTATCAGCTAGCATGCCTACCTCAACAGATGCCCCTTTCGGAGTCTCTGCTGTTGAAGTGGACCCTTTTGGAGAGTCCACCTCACGTCTTTCGGAGTCCCCAGTTAAGAGCTCTCCGGTTTATTAAAAGTATTTTTATTATCCATACGATTCCCACGCGGAATGAGGATATAATCCGTCACTCTACTGCGGAGCCTCTCGCAGTAGAGAAGGTCTTCATACAAAGGGGTTCGACCTGGTGCCCCTAGGGGATCGTTCGCGACACATCTCCTATGTGCCATGCACCCCTCGACACGATGCCTTCCATCTTGGGTTAGGGTTTTTGTTAACCGAGGTTTTCTCCTCGAGTGCAGTTTCTTCGTCCGGTCTCTCAGGTCCATCCTGTTCGACATGGGTGACCCTACCAGTAACTTACGTTACCGTCGACATAGCATGGGCCATCACTGAGGCACGCAAGCCATCCCACCAACGACAAGGTCCTACTGCACCCAGGGACAGTAGATTATATATACAATTGATCTATATTAGAAGGATAAAAGATACAATGTACAAGGCGACTGTAGATTCATAAAGCTAATATACAACAAAAAATAAACAAGAGCACAATATAATTGTTAGTCAAAAAAAAAAAAAAAAATTAGCCATCTTTTATGAAAACGCAAAATTGCTGTAGTCATTTCTTTATGTATTCTTCACATATAATGGTGAAAGTGTTAATTTATGATTTTTGGCTGGTTTTTTATTTTCTAAGTACAGTGAAAATACACCCCTCTTGCGTTTATTAGTATATGCATGTGCAACTCATTAATTATTTTTTATATTTTATTATTATTATTACTGATTGCCACCTCTCTCAAATTTTTGATCACAGACCCGTGTTATAATATCACCGAAGATGATGTCATCCTTCGGTGACATAATAAAGTAAACGACGGGGCTAACTTTATGTACAAAATAGTTTTCGGCCGCAAAAAATTTTTTTATCAGGATTTAGCTTCTATGATTTACGGCATATGATAGAACACGACAAGTATAATATTGTACAACCATTTTGTTTGAAAAAACTTGGTGGGGGCATAATTATAGTCGACCTTTTATATAACACGACCTAATGATATTCGAACTAATGGCGACAATGATCCCAATATAAATGAATTCTATTTAAAATTAAAGAATAGCTATTTAGTATTTCTCTAATTCTAAAGCTTAAAGAAGTTTCCATATTTATCTGAATTACATGGTCGACCAAGTGGTCGAAAAATGACATTTCATATTACACGACCTAATGTTGTTTAAATTAATGGCGGAAATGATTCCATATTACAAGAATTCCATTTAAAATACAAGCATTTCTTTTAAATTTTTCTCTAATGGTTAAAAAAGTGTCGATATTAGCCTAAATTACGTGCTAGACTAACAAGGAAAGGTTTTGAAATATCAATTCGCAATTTTGATGAAACTTGGTATATGTGTAGTACAAGCAAAAATAATAGACCCGTATTTTTTGTTATCTGCCACCGTCGCCATTTAAGGGGTGAAATCACCCCTCAAAGTTAGGGTAAAATTATGATTTTGTTTGATAACGTGAAAACGGCGGCAGACAGAAAAAACTTTAAATTGACAAAACACTTTGTTTTTGAGGGCTTTCTATTGATGTGTATAAATCCAGGGTCGGACCTACTGGAGGGGCTGTTCAGGTAAAATTCACGGTAAATTTTGAAATAAGGTGGGTATGCTTTAGCATATTAAAATTTGAATAGCATATATGAAAAGTACATGGAAAATACTAGTTTAGCTGTTTTTGCTCAAAGTTTTAATTTAAAGTCTCAAAACTGGACAGCTAATTTTAGGTGCCAGTAGTAATTTTATTGACAATCAGTAAAATAAAAATATTTCTATAAGGTTTTCAGCAAGTCAGTTGTCTTGTAATTAATAACTGGCTAAAATATATCAAACTATACCTGTTGATGTCTGACTAAAACTTTAAATTTTATATAAATAATATTAAAATTTGATTTTGTTAAGTCACGCAAGAATATTATTACATATAGTTATAGAAAAAAATTATGTTTATAAAATGCTTCTTTTTTGTCAAATAATTGCATAAATCAATTGTATTCCTGGCAACTAGTGCCCATCGTCGAAGATCCATGTCATGAATTATCGCTCCTCTATCTACTGCATCTTAAAAATTATTTAAAACATACTGATTAATGAAAATTACTTTATCTCTCTTACTTCCGCCTTCTTCAACTTGCTTTTCCCAACGGTACAACTGCGTTAAATGTTTCACTCTTCTGAAATCTGTACTGCTGATCTCTTTTGTACTGCTTCAAAAAATTTTCTTTTTTAGCACCGCTTTTCCAGAATTGAACAGCTCCTTCTTTATATTTTAAATCTACAAATTCTTGTTATCCATATGAACATGATGGTTCATTAACTTCTCTGGTTTTCGTCCGGTTCCTCATCATAATCACGAAGGAAATTTTCATTCTGTTCCAGGGTATTTTGGTTAAATTCAGAATTAAATGCTAACATTAAATCATGTTCAATAACAAACAATGTATTATCAATTGAGTGAATAAATTTGTCCTTAAGTATGTTATTTAATTCAGTCTCCCGATATGTTACCGGGTATGAGACTAAATTTGTTGTTTGAAATGTTGTCATTAACATATGAATGACATTAGCTAAATTAATGTTCACCAACTGAACACAACTAAATCACGAAAAAAAAATTATATCACGACAACAAATTCACAAATACTGAAATTTAACTAAAGCAAAAAATACAGCTCCAGACTTTTTACATAGTTTTTGTTTAAATCTAGGAATTTTTTTATCCATCCCTATCTACCGCATAAAAAAATCGCACAAGCATTTTAAAAATAAAAAAAAATATAAATTATTTAAAAAGCCTATTAATCAGAAAACCATAATCCGTTTTTTTCTTAAACATGCGGTAGATTTTCAAATATATATATATATATATATATATATATATATATATATATATATATATATATATATATATATATATATATATATATATATATATATTTATACCAAAAAGAACATGTTTTTTAACAGTTTCCTTCGGGTCAAAATCTCCCCAAAGAAACCTAGAGGGTTGAAATTTTGTGTACAGGTTAAGTTCTTGCACACCAATCTCCTTAAATTTAACTATTTTTAATATTATGCTGCGCTTTCGTTTCCTTTGTTTCCTTTGTAATTATTACTTTTTATTAAATATTAAAAACGCATAATTTTAAAACCAAACCGTTTATAAATATTCATAATTTCCGATACTTGTCAGTTGTCTCTTATGCTATTTTTTCTGTTTTCTGTTTTATCTTTTAGTAACTGTATTAAGCTTGGAACAATTTTTAGAAGGTAAAACGCCTGTAGTTAAATGTCGTTTTCTACCGGAATATTTCATAATTTTTCTTTTAAACTAGTGTAGTCTATTTTTTTTTATACTTTTAATTTCAAATGTTATCGAGTGCCTGTGAAACATTATTAGTGTATGGCGGATTTTTATCCGTATTTAAACATACACCAATATTCATATGTTCACTCAATGTCCAGCTTCGGCTGATACTTGAACACTCGATGTACTTTGGCAAATGGCCAATTCATTATGTTAATTAAAATTGACATAGTGTTTGAAAAATCACCAAACTGGATCGGCTGGGACTCGAACCCGGATCTCTTGTTTACCAGCCAAGCGCCTTACCAACTAGGCCTAGTTGGTAAGGCGCTTGGCTGGTAACCAAGAGATCCGGGTTCGAGTCCCAGCCGATCCAGTTTGGTGATTTTTCAAACACTATGTCAATTTTAATTAGTGTAGTCTGATTCTTCAAATTGATCAAACCAAATTTTTGTTGTCGTTAAATTAAAAACGATGTTTTCCTCATATACTTTTACCCATTTTACACAAATAATCCCGTCTGACTGAAATGCAAAATATTTAATTTTTTTATTATTTTTAGATTTTTTTTCACTATAATTATTTCATATATTTACCGTAAATTTAACTATTTTAAATATTTTATAAACTTTTACAATTCAAAATACTTAAATAATTTAAATTCAAAATATTTAAACAATTTTGGCATAAGTTAAATTATTTATCTCGATCAAAATGACGTCACAAACTGTATCTAATGGCGACAGTAAGCTGCTAATTACAATGGCTTCTATAATATAATATTTGTATTCCGTGCAGTTACTGCTTTTTGGAGGTTTCAACTTTTAACCCTTACCCCTACGATTTTTATGCCAATATTTCCTTAATTTTTTTGCCTTTTTTCTAAAACGCCTCGAGACTCTCTGAGTAAACGTAGAGGGCTGAAATTTTGTACATGTATTGAGTTAGTATCCAGTTAGTGCCTTTTAGGGATCCCACATTACTTTACCCCCCCCCCCCCCCCACTTCTTCCATTTTTACATCGGAATTCAATGGTATTGTTAAATGTGTTTAACATGCTTTATATTTATACTATAAGACAAGTAGGCGAATAGTAAATTTAAAAATTTAAAAAAAATAACGTACTTTTATAACAAATGCAATACATACATATTAAGTAATTTAAAAATGTTATTAAAGTTAATGTTTATTTATAAAATAGAAATTTTGGATTTTTTTGGAAAGAAAAAATACCTTCATAAAGGTCTTCCAGTTTACTATCTAAGTTCCTTTTTTAATATTTAAAAATAAAACACAAAGACAGTTGGCGGATAAGCATGGGTAGAAATGCCCTCATACGAATTGTGTTGGCTTTTTTCCTGCTAGCTGCTATCGGCGAAAAAAAGGAAATTTACTGAGATTCAGCCCTTAAAACTTAAAACCTTTTTTTAGAGCCCCGATCAACCGGACACTCATGATCAGTTTTGAAACCACCAAAATGATAAATCGCTTGTAGACTTTCAATTACATTTCGCTTGTAGACATTCAATACCGAAGATGAAAGGAGAAATTCGACTTCCGTAATGGGCCCCCGCTGCTCACGGCGTTTTTTTTGTGTATCCAAAAATTGGGAGTTTTCAGATACGAAGTTAAGACAGAAACGTAACGATATCTAATAAAAAAAACAAAAATTACAAACAATATTTAATAAGAAATAAAAATTATTCATTACGCCGTTTTCGAAATATAATTTATAAACATGTTATAATTTTTTAAGAACCATATACTTTTCTTCCCCAAATCGTATTAAAGGATACAGGGTTGATTAACAAGAACACCAATTTCAGAAAATGTAGTTTATTTTCTATTCATTTTACAATTTTAGCTATCGTATAGTGTAACATGAATATTGACTGTTTCGTCGAAATTGTTCCGTACACCTGGTTCCATTGTGATGCCTAAAACAAAAAAAAAAAAAATATTGTATTAAACTACTGTAAAATTTAAAAAAAAAATTTTTAAAGAAAAAAAAGGAAATAGGAAAAGGAGGATTTACACGAGCTAGGTTAAATGAGTGTTGACAGGTGTCAATTAGGATATATAAAAT
Source organism: Brachynemurus nebulosus (assembly GCA_035578155.1). NCBI lineage: Eukaryota > Metazoa > Arthropoda > Insecta > Neuroptera > Myrmeleontidae > Brachynemurus > Brachynemurus nebulosus. Next base: position 112,476,158 of record JAPWDM010000001.1, read on the forward strand.
TGACAGTTCAATGTAAACAATTTAAGTTCTATTCAGAGTTCAGTGTTGGCAGTGATCATGGAAGTACGAGCACTATTAAATGCGCATGTTTGGAAGCGTAGAACGGTGTGGAAGAATATTCGGAAGGGAGATTGAAAGAAAGAAGAGGGACTCGTTCTCTTTTGGCTCTTGGAGCTCTGTCGATCGAGACATACAACCAAAGGAACCACTCTTGAAAAGGACAATGTGGAGAGGACACGCCATGTGGTGAAACACAGTATAACCATTGTTCGGATATTTGGGGCAAAGCACGTTGTCCAAGTGCTGTACTTGTGTAATTAATATTCGTACAAGATTTTGGATAACAAAAATATTGCACTTAACTGAAGTAAATTGCTCCATTCTTTGGACATGTTCTACGGAATCCTCCATTAACCGCTGTTGTTTTAATTTGGCGAAAATTATTGTAAAGATTTGGTTTTCACGTGGTAATTAATTGTGGCTGGTGCCTGGAAGCTGTGTGGAAGCTTGGTCAAATTGCGGCTGGTGCCGTGAAATTACGTAGAAGATTGTCTGGTGACTGGTGTCGCACCGTTTTCGTGGTTCTTCGTCATATTTGGAATATTGGAATTGGAATTTGGAAAATTGATGCTGCTTAGTGATCGCAATGTACAGTTTCTGTTGTGATTGCATCTGAAATTTATGGAACATTGGTAATTAAACTATCTAATTTATTTAAGCACTTGTTGGTAAAACTTATGTTAATTGTTGTTAAAATTGTTGCGGTTGTTAAGTCCTGTAAAAATTGGATGAGCGCACCTGAAAGTAAATTTCAATTAAAATCAATGCTTTAGTTTAATAGCATCTAATTATATTTACATATACGTTGTTGATGTGCTTCATTCAGTTTTTACTTTGTTAAGTTAGGCTATAATTTGTTGATATTTTTGTTTTGTTACTAAGAATGTTTTAGCTGCCGGCCTTCTAGATGGTACCAAAAATTAAAAAAAATCGAATTTTAAGTTAAAAGAAATTAATTAAATTTCTAAATATTGAATTTTATTATTTACATTAAATTGTTGATTCATATAGCCGTTGACATTTGTTTTAAAAACAGTGTGTGTAGTTACTGGTCCGTACGTTGAAACCACCGTACAGTTAATTTATTATTATGTAAACTCCTCCGTTAAGGCTGGATCATGTAATTGAATGTCATACAATAGTACAGATAATCAATTTTACTAGATTAAATTATATTTAAGATTCACTACTTACCTACTTATTTATGTACTTTTGCTCTCCTCAATTCTTTTTGTTCATTCAATAAACATTGAGTTTAATTGTACGAAACAATTTCTAATAATAATTCACATCGCTATATGGTATATTGGTTTTGTTCTTGTTTTTCACATTTGCTCTTGCAGCTTGAGTGCTATCTGCGTGAGGTACTGACAGAGGGAGAGACATCGAGCATTTTTTTCAATATTTTTATCACTCGAAAAAAATATTGTGGGGCCCTATTTAGGATAGTGTTGTTGAATAGTTAGCTATAAGTAGAAACTTCCATTTTCTCTTAGAGGATTCACCCCCCCCCTCCTAGTGGTAAAAAAACTAGTGTTATACAAATAAAATAACTGAAGTATGTTAATACATTATTTAATTTTTGATAAATGTTTTTCACTGATGTGAGATATACGTTTGTATCTGACTATCTCAGAGCAACTACGTTAAACACTTCTCTACTGCTTAAAAAAATTATCAATATTTATTTGAATTATATGGTCGACCAAGTGGTCGCAAAACGACATTTAATATTACACAATCTAATGTTATTCCAGTTAATGGCGAAAATGATTCCAGGCAAGATGAATTTTTGTAATGCTTAAGAAAGTGTCACAGTTTATCTGAATAGAGAACATGCATGTTTTTTAGAAAATTGTGAACCATTTTTTAAAATATTCTATAGATGTCACAAATTCTTATAACAGTTCTTTTAGTTTGATTAATTTTAGTATTCATAACGAAATTAATGTAAATTATCTACTTTAAATAAAAATTCCGCCAAAACGGTATATTCGAGCAATGCAGCGATCCTATTGGTTGTTACACTTGTGACGTATAATGTAAGTAAACCACAAAATATGCCGGATACATATGGGTTGTTCTTTCTAAGGTCTTAACCATAAAAAAAAATAGAGAAAGCCATTTAGTAGATTTCAGTGATATCATGCGACTAAAATGTAGGAAAATTGTCATAGATTCGGTATCTACAGACCAGCAGGTTTCATATTAAAACCAATATTTTTTGCGGATTACTGGATCCAGACAGAAAAAATGTATCCTTCGTCACGAAATTAAATTGTTTAAAAATTGCAAAAATTAACAGAAATTTAAATGAATATTTGCATTTATTATAACAAAATCTCAACTGTAATCAGTCTTAGACATTTGGTCTTTATAATCAGGTAACAGTTTTATATATTCGTATAAAAATTAAAATTTGTTCCCTTCGTCACATTTTCACCATTAGAACTTCGCATAAATCAAATTTATAAATATTTATTGAAAGAGCAGTATTACCCACTAAAATCCAAGTTTTACACAACATAAAATGAATTACCAAAAGAGTTAATACTTGCATTTTCGTTACATAATAGAAATTTTTATAAGGGGACGAGATCAAACTCATCGTTACGAAGGAGACATAAATATGACGAAGTAGACATTTAACAATCAACACTCAACCTTACTTAAAAACTAATCTCATCATTAAATAGATACAAAACTTGTTCATTACTAAAATCAATAATTAAAAATATGAGTAAACTTGCCAAAAACCTACGTAAACATGAACTAAACAAAGTAAATTAAGGAAAATAAATCACATTTCATTTTAATAATCAGAGGGTTTCTTTAATATTCGTAACATATCATCTAAGTGCACAAAGGGCACGTCATTTTGATTAAGACGAAATAAGGTCTTTGTGTGACGAAGGATACAATTTTCCAACAAAATCGTTACAAATCGTGAACAGCGATCATTTAGATTGAAAACTTTATCGTAAAGCTTATATTATTACAAATTATATTTACGTAAAAACGATTTGAAATTCGTTAAATAGATACCAGAAAAAGCTGTGACGAAGGATACCATCAATAAACACACGTTGCCGGTTTTTTTGCTTGATGTAAAAGAAAACGACAAGTTGTCAGTGTCAATCACTTAATTTGACTTTATGGTTTATGGTCTTTGGCGTTTTGTTTCACCAAAAAATTTGACCCTTTCACCTCTTTTTTAAACTTATAGTAATAATTGGCAGTTGTGACGAAGGATACTCAAATTTTCGCGACAATTTGTCGTCACGCCAAAAAAAAAAAAATTCTGCAGATAAATAAAATTTAACTTTCTAGTTACCATGCGTAACAATTTAACTCTGTTTTTATTTAAAAAATTGTGTGGTGTCAGTAAACTTATTTTTAAAAAACGTTATAGTTCCAAGCAATACGTAATAGGGACATGCATTTTAGGACTGCAATAAAAGTTTGACACCATTTTTATAAAAAAAATTAAATCAAAAGTTAAAGTAAATGTAGGTAGGTCATCTAAATAGGAGTTATAAACGATAATATTTTTTTTTTTTACCTGAAGCATTGCCATCTACAGAACGAATTATATAACAATGTTGTTGGACTGGGTGGTAATAGCCTTCTTATTTGTATATTTACAAGTGACGTCAGCGCGCCAAATGGTGATGTTTAAATAATGATAATGTGAAATTAAAAATAATTTTTTCTTTTTATTTTTCTGAAATAAAGGCGCAAATTGTACTCAAAATATATTTTTGTGATTTTTTGACATAGGCTTAAACTATTTTTGAAATAAATGTAAAACATGCATATTCCCTATTGCATGGCCGGCCAATCCCAGGATTTATCGGGCCGTGACTGAAAAAAGTTATCTGTACAAGATCGCTTAGGTCTAAAGTTTTTCAGGTTTTAGACCTAAGCGATCTTGTACAGATAACATTTTTGTATTAAAATCTGTCATTGACTCCCATATTGGAGAGAAGGGTAGATATGTGTTTAGCATTTTTTATAGATTTTCAGCGAGCTTTTGATTCACTAAACCATGAGCTATTGTGGAAAAAGCTATTTGAAACTGGTCTCAGCGGAAAAATCGTAAGAATAATAAAACAACTTTACGACCACGCCAAACTTAAAATATCAATCAATAGTCGACTCTCGTCTTTTATCGACGTAACATCTGGAGTACTCCAGGGTGATCCACTGAGCTCAATCTTGTTCGCACTTTTTATATCAGACTTTGAAACTTATATATGATCCAGGGGATTAGGTGGTATTAGCATTGATTCAAGTACTGAAATTACATGTCTGTTTTACGCCGATGACCTTATTATTCTTGGACATTCGAAGCTTGATATCCGATTGAAATTAAACATCAGTCTCTACTGTTCAAATAATAAATTGAAGGTGAATATCTCAAAATCAAAAATAGTTATTTTTCATAGATAGAGTTATTTGTATATAATGAAATTGAAATTGAACGAGTTTTAAATTATAACTATTTAGGAGTTATTGTCTCAGCATCAGGCAAATTTTCTAAATGTGCCGATAATTTAATATGCAAACATGGCATCAGGCAAGCTTAAATCAGTACTTTGTAAATCAAAATCATATGACTGGTCAACAAAAAAGACATTATTTAACACGCTAGTGAGCTCCATCCTGTTATACAGTGCTGAGATTTGGGCGCCAATTTACATGTATAAAATAGAGAAATGCCAAACCAATTTTTGGAAAAGTATTATGCAGTGGCCTAGATGCACTCCAAATTATATAGTACGGTTGGAAATTGGATGCCCCAAACTATCTGTTTCTGTATTGAAAAGTATGTTAAGCTGGTGGTACAAACTGTTAACCATGGAAGATAGCAAATTTCCCAAAAAGTGCTACAACAGATTGATAGTTTTAGATTCACAATCCGACAATTAGCAAGACTATAATTGGGTTAGTCAACTTAGAAATTTACTGACCACTGTAGACTGCAATTTTTTATGGCAGAATCAAAATCCTATAGAAATTAAGAAGCATACACCTACTCTGCTAAAAAAATATGAAGAAATATTAATAGCTTCTGATATCGAAAGAACCGAAAATTCCTCCTACATTATATTATATAAACATCTGATCACAAATGAAGATACTTATTTACAGCGAATATTTAATTTCCTGAAAATAAAAGTTTGTAATCAAATTCGAGTTGCATCTTGTAAAGAATTAAAAATTTTTATAAAGGGAATTAAATACCACATAAACTTACAAGAGATTTGCTCACTTTGTAACTTACTTGAAACAGAGGACTTAGAACATTTTTATATGCGCTGCCCGATATACAAGCCCCTTAGAGAACATTATCTAAAAAAATATATCTTAAATTCGGTGGCAGACTTAATTGGTCTCCTTACTTTGGATAATACGGAAAAGATTAACAATTTATTTTATTATACAATCACTGCTTTAAAAAACTAGAGCATTTATCACTAACGAATAAATTTATTCAGTTCACTGCGACAAATTCTAATGGGAGTGCCACTTATTGAACTTATTATTATTGTATCTATTATTTACAAATATTAATCTTATTATATTATTTAGAGCCTAATATTTTTAATTTATTATTGTTTATTACTATTATTATTATTATTACTTTTTCTTTCCTTTTTTTAAACTATTACTTGTTATTGTTGTTACTATTAATAATACCGAAAAGATTAGGTAGTAATAATTTACTATACAATTACTGCTTTAAATCCAGAACTACTAATTGCTGTCAACGAATAAAAATTATCTAGTTATCTATGATAAGTCCTAGTGAAAGTTGTTATTTCTTATAATTATTATTTTCACAATATACTAATTGTTATTATTCATTCAGTGATATTTTTATTTTTATTGTTATTAATTGTTGATATGTACTTTTTAATAATTTATTGTTATTGACATTCACTATTTATTTGTTCATATGCTTACTATTTCTGTTTTTTTTTATTATTTTTTTTTTGTGTTTTTTTTCTCTGTTTATGATTGTTAACCGAAATGTGTAATATTAAGGATGTTATCCATATATTACTACTAGTACATGGTATACAATATGTATGTGTGTAGATGTGCGGGCAGAGAACAAGAGAACGAACATTACTATCTCTTTACTAGGGAAACGAGCGTAACCACAAAGGATAGAAAAGAAACCCTCACTATGTTATATATGTGCACGCGGAGTTGTGTGTGTTAGTCCGTTGGATGTTGTGTGTATGGGTGTCTTGCATACATATATACATAATATGTACGTGGTGGTGGTACGTATGATGTACGTATACCACGTACATATACCGTGTTAATACGAGAGGTAACAATATGACAACAATTAAAACATACCCGTTGAGTGCTGGCGAATGAATGAGGACTAAGTAGCCTAAGATGCAAATAAATGCCCATAAGTGATTGCAGAAAAGAGATAATTATATTCGTTCTATTTGTTCTGTGTGTGTGGGTGTGTATGTGTATGTATATGTATATATGCGTGTATGTAGGTGTATATATATCTGTATGTATATTGATATGTATAAATATGTACGTGTATGTATCGATATCATATGTGTTATTATTATATTACTGAGCCGAACGGACATAAATTAGAATACATTACTTTAGTATTATATAATTAATCCTTAATAATATACTACGAGTTATAAAAGAAAAAAAACGGTATCATAATTAAAACACGAATCCTTTGTAACAGATTGTAATTTAAAATCTAATTCAAATAAATTATTATTATTATACTTTTACGCCAACCTGGCGCCCACAAACCAATCCGTAAAAGTACCGTAGTACATTTACGGACGGGTTTGTCACATCACTCCTTATATTGTTGTTATTGTTGCTTGAAACGAGGTATTATGCGTCTATTTTGGTGTACACTGGGTCGTACGAGGAGTCTTTCGTGGGAGCGTAGATGTTCGCTCAATGACAGACGGCTGTGATAGCCTGGTTCGTTTTCGTGTCCTCAGAGGATAGGTAGGATTAGGGACAGAGGGAAGGGAAAAGACTGTTTGTGTTTGTGTGTGTGAATGTGTCGTTCTATTTTACGTTTCTTGGTGTAAATATGTTCTGGTTCATCAAATTGCTCATTAAGATCGAGTGTTCTTGGAATTGCGCGTTTAGATGGTACAGAGGTTGACGGACCTTGTGTGTTATTGGGTTGGGGAGGATTGTGCATCAGAGCGGTAACAGTGATAGGGCGGCAGTTGGTCGATCCTCCCTCTTCATCAGACGAATCTGGATCTGTATGTGTGTTAAGTGTTTGTGTTTCAGTGTTAGCGTATTGTGTGTTTAGGTATGTGTGTTGTGTGTCTGTAAGATGAGTGTCAGTGTGTTGTTTACTCACTGTAGATGGCTCAGATGGAGTAGAGGCAGATCTTGTGCTTTCACATATCACAGTCGGATTTGTATTACTGAGGAACTTCCGTACTATACGACACGTGTTTATGATCACTGCTTTTTGCATAGGGACATATGTGCACTTTGGGAGACCTAAGAGGCTCAAGCTATTGTATAGTGTGTGTGGAATGACCCCGGTGGCACTGAGTACTATTGGAACAATGTGGACATGTTCCATTCGCCATTGTTGTTTTATTTCGGCTGCGAGGTCAGTGTATTTCTCCAATTTAACTGCGTGTGTTTTTTGTAAGTTATGTGTATTCGGAACCGCAATGTCGATCAGATAGGTGGTCTTAGTTTGTTTCATTACGAAGGTGATATCTGGTCGATTATGATTTATGGTCTTATCTGTAATAATCGACCGATCCCAGTAAAGTCTACAGGAGTCATTCTCCGCTACTACTTTTGGTGTGAGCTTGTAGTAAGGTGTTTTATCGGTTATAAGGTGGTGCTTAACCGCTAGTTTCTGGTATATGATTTTGCCAACCTGGTCGTGACGGTGTTTGTATTCGGACTGAGCGAGCTGAGTACAGGCAGCTGTGATGTGTTGGATCGTTTCGGGTTTGGAATGGCATCTCCGGCATGAGTCAGATGTTATTGACGAGTCACGAAGTATGTATTTTGTTTATTATTATTATTATTATTATTATTATTATTATTATTATTATTATTATTATAGACTTTTACGCCAACCTGGCGCTCACTACTCAGTAGGACAGTACTGGGTAACATTCACCTATACCGGCATTATGCAAGGTATTCGGCTCTGTGGAAGGGTAATGTGCCAAACCAATCCGTAAAAGTACCGTAGTACATTCACGGACGGGTTTGTCACATCACTCCCTATATTGTTGTTATTGCTACTTGAAACGAGGTGTTATTCGTCTATTTTGGTGTACACTGGGTCGTATGGCGAGACTTTTGTGGGAGCGTAGATGTTGGCTCAATGACAGAGGGCTGTGAAAGCCTAGTTCGTTTTCGTGTCCTCAGATGGTAGGTAGGAGTAGGGACAGAGGGAAGGGAAAGGACTGTTTGTGTTTGTGTGTGTGTTTGTGTATGTGTGTGGATGTGTCTTTCTATTTTACGTTTCTTAGTGTAGATGTTTTCTGGTTCATCAAATTGCTTATTAAGATCGGGTGTTCCTGGAACTGCGCGTTTAGATGGTACAGAGGTTGACGGACCTTGTGTGTTATTGAATTGGGGAGGATTGTGCACCAGAGCGGTAACAGTGACAGTGCGGCAGTTGTTCAATCCCCCCTCTCCATCAGACGAATCTGGATCTGTATGTGTGTTAAGTGTTTGTCTTTCAGTGTTAGTGTATTGTGTGTTTATGTATGTGTGTTGTGTGTTAGTAGGATGAGTGTCAGTGTATTGTTCGCTCACTGTAGATGGCTCAGATGGAGTAGAAGCAGCTCTTGTGCTTTCACATATCGCAGTCGGATTCGTATTACTGAGGAACTTCCGTACTATACGACACGTGTTTATGATCACTGCCTTTTGCATAGTGACATATGTGTATTTTGGGAGACCCAAGAGGCTCAGACTATTATGTAGTGTGTGTGGAATGACCCCGGTGGCACTGAGCACTATTGGAACGATGTGGACATGTTCCATTCGCCATTGTTGTTTTATTTCGGCTGCGAGGTCAGTGTATTTATCCAATTTAACTGCGTGTGTTTTTTGTAAGTTGTGTGTATTTGGAACCGCAATATCAATCAGATAGGTTGTCTTAGTGTTTTTCATTACGAAGGTGATATCTGGTCGATTATGATTTATGGTCTTATCTGTAATAATCGACCGATCCCAGTAAAGTCTACAGGAGTCATTCTCCGCTACTACTTTTGGTGTGAGCTTGTAGTAAGGTGTTTTATCGGTTATAAGGTGGTGCTTAACCGCTAGTTTCTGGTATATGATTTTGCCAACCTGGTCGTGACGGTGTTTGTATTCGGACTGAGCGAGCTGAGTACAGGCAGCTGTGATGTGTTGGATCGTTTCAGGTTTGGAATGGCATCTCCGGCATGAGTCAGATGTTATTGACGAGTCACGAAGTATGTATTTTGAGTAATTCTTTGTATGAATTACTTGATCTTGTATAGCTAGCATGAATCCTTCAGTCTCCGGGAAAAGACTTCCTAGACTCAACCAGGCGTGCGACGCTGCTTTGTCGACGTTACTCTGATTAAGATCATGTGGATGTCTCCCATGTAAAGGCTTCCGAATCCATTGCTGAATTTTGTCCTCCTTCGTGACCAAACGGCAAAAACTATCTGGCATTTCTGTGTGTGAGAGGTTTAATGGTGTGTATGCCTTGTCGGCTTGGATTATTACATTGTGTAAGTGTGATGTGTGTGTTTTGGTGTAAAAGTATTCTCGCAAGTTATGAACCTGTTTATTATGCGTGTTCCTTATGTCTATAAGACCCCGACCCCCTTTGGCTCTTGGCAGCGTCAATCGTTCTATCGCTGCTTTGGGATGATGAATTCTGTATTTGGTCATAAGGACGCGGGTCTTGATCTCGATGTTTGTCAAGTCCGTAGGCGTCCATTTGATTACCCCAAATGAGTATGTTAGCACCGGAACTGCGTAGGTGTTAATTGCTTTGATGGTTTTTTTTCCATCAAGGTGGGTGCTCAGTAATCTCCGTACACGCGTTAGGTATTGCTGCATCAGGTGTTGTTTTACAGCGCTGTGATCTATACGTTCGTCCTGATTGAATCCGAGATACCGGTACGACTCTCCCTCGTCCATGGGCTGCATAACAGACTCTGGTTCGAGTTCGAATGCGACCGCATCTCGTTTTCCTCCAGAACGACATTGTGTTCGACATTTATCGATTCCGAACTCCATACAGAGGTCTCGCGAAACCTCGTTGGAAAGTCCCAGCAGCTGCTGTAATTGATGTTTAGTAGCTGCATAGATCTTAATATCATCCATGTACATTAGATGTGAAATGGTATGGCGCGAATTCGTTTGCGTACCTACATTGTAACCGTATTTGGTTTCATTTAACAGGCGAGAAAGTGAATTCATTGCGAGACAAAACCATAATGGACTCAATGAGTCGCCTTGGAATATGCCGCGTCTTACTTGAATAAGGTCGCTTGTTGTTTTTTCATTACCAATACTCAAATGTAAGGTCGTTCGCCAGTCGGACATGATCGTTCCAAGGAAGTTCACTATACTTGGGTGTATTTTGTACAGCTCCAATACTCTCCGCAACCAGGAGTGCGGGACCGAATCAAATGCCTTTTTATAATCAATAAACGCTGTGTACAGGTTACGTTTTCTCCCTTTCGCTTGTTCCAGTACTACGGAGTCAATCAGAAGCTGCTCTTTGCAGCCTTGTGACCTCTTTCGACATCCCTTTTGTTCTTCTGTCAGTATGGTGTTAATCTGACAATGCTCACTGATCTTTTCTGCCAGACAGGACGTCAAAATCTTATACACTGTAGGCAAGCAGGTGATAGGCCTATAATTCGCAGGATTTTTTGTATCACTGTTTTTAGATTTCATGTATGTGATACCCTGCGTTAGGAACTTCGGTGTCAGGTTTGGTGTTCTTATAAATAGTGTAAAGTGTTCAGCGAGATACTTGTGTGTTGATGTAAAGTGTTTGAGCCAGTAGTTTTGTATGTTGTCGATGCCAGGTGCTTTCCAGTTATGCGATCTCTGTAAAGCTCTGGAGACGTCCTCTGTAGTAATGTCCGTATAGGGCATCTCCGGAAGATGTTCGTTATTCCTGCACTCTGTATCGATCCAGCTGGCTTTGTCATTATGGTCAATGGTGTTGGACCATATATTCGCCCAGAAACTATGGAGTGCGTTCTTCTCCGGTAGACCATTACTGTCAGTTACCGTGTTCGTTAGAGACTGATAAAACCGTCTCTCGTTTCTGCTGAACGCTTGGTTTTGTCGTCTGCGTTCAGTACTGGTCTTATATCTTCGTAAGCGCTTCGCTAGTGCTGTTAATTTTTGGTGAAGCGTATCTCTGATCTCTGTGAGTGTTTTATTGGGTTCCTCGTATTGTGTGTGTACTGTGTGTTTGCATAATATGTCGTGTATGTGTTTGTTGAGCCGTTTGGACCTCGTACCCTGTTGGTATTGGGTGATCCTGCCGAGGTTGCATCGGATGTTGCTGATGCGTTTATTCAATCGTGTTTCCCAGGCAGGAGTTTTGTGTTCCTTCGAGTTGTGCGCTACAGGTGGTGTTACATCGGACCCGTTACAACGTATAGCTGCAACGGCTCCACAATAGATAGCTGTGTGTAACTCGATAAAATTGTCACAGGTTTCTACATGTTTAGGCAGTATTATATTATTTAATATCTCAACGATCTCAGCCAATCTACGTGAGGTGTGTTGTTTAGGCAGCAAGTACCTATGTGTGGGGTCCGTCCCTTCAAATTCAGTAAGCGCTGTGTTTAATTCCAGTTCGATCTTTTGCAGTAGGGTGTCATTTACTGCTGTCTCATGGTGGTCAGGCTCATTCTCGACAAGTTGTTGAGTGTCGTTTTGTGTGGGGCTCTCCATTTCTGGTGGGCCGTCGTCCTGACTTTCTTCATTTTGAGCAAATTGATGTGCGACTTGTGTTTTAATCGTGTTTATGAGGGAGGAAGGGATAAGGTTATTGGTAAAAATGACACGTTTTTGGTCTGCCAGTCTCTGTTCAGTGACGCGACTAAGGTGAGGGTAGGTGCGCGCGAACTCTTGATGTAATTTCGTACGGTAACCAGTTTTGTCCGTTTCAAGTCTAGTAACTTGAAAGTATGTGCGTACGATGAATTCATTCAGTTCATCTGTCCATTGCATACGCACACGCTTCTTACCAGCTTTAGTGGTCCCCAAAGGATGCTCTGAGGAAACACTTAAAGTCGGCTGAGCCAAAGGTGTTGGGGGCTCCGTAAGTAGGGCAGTAGCATTTTGGCTGAAGGTGTTGTTACAGCTGACAGGTGGCTGCCTAGAACCCAACCTGTCGTCACCGTGATCTAAGCTGTCACATTCAGTGGTGACCCTGATGCGCCCGGTCGCTCCACCGGCAGCGGCAGTTTTCCGAGGCCTTTTTCTTATTTGCTCCATCCTAATGGGTTATCCTTTTAGTCGCCTTTTACGACAAGCAGGACTTACTGTGGGCAAATTCTGCAAAGTGAAGCCCCCACCCACAGGGCGTTTATTTTTTTTTTTTTTTTTTTTTTTTTTTTTTAGTTAAAATTGGGGTACTGCTGCCGGTGGATGGCGCGGTCAGCAGCACCCGGCGGCATCGCCTACTAAGGGCATGCGCCGCCAAACACAGTAAAAATAAAAACAACACGTAAAGACAGGAACACATAAATGCAATAGACAACGGAGAAACATACACATATAAAATCCATCGATGGGCCCTGCCATCCCAGGGCTTTAAAAGAGTGGACAGTCCTTGGTGACGGTACGATAAGTACTAGACAGAGCGACCGGTCACCAAGGCCTGGAAGCCATCGCTGGAACTCCCTCCGAGGTCTAAAGGGCCCCGGAGTGGAGAAAACCGACTAGAAACACACACAGAGACTAGAAAAGTATCACAATGTTATCACAGATAATACTTATTACGTCACTGGGAGGCCATAGGCCGACCAGTGACGCAATAAGGAGTTAAAACAATACCGCTGTAGAGCCATAACAACAGGCCTACAGCGGCATAACAAAATATCACAGAAAAAAGAAACAAATGATGTGCCACCTCGGGTGTAAAGAGCCCTCGGTGGTACATCGCTAAAAAACAATAACAAAAACGAACAACACGTATGAATAACAAAACAGTACCACTAAGGGTGTAAAGGCCCTTAGTGGCATAACAAAAGACTAAAAGTACCCTGCCAGACCAGCTGGAACAGGGTATAGTTAATAAATAAGACATACACAAAAGCATTTTTAACACATAAATTAAAACCAGAGCTGAAATAAAATTTTAAACTATCGGGGGAGAATCAAGAGACGACTTTGATAAAATATGAGATGTAAAGCCCCTACAGTCTCTGAAGAAGATGCGAATTTCGGAGAAATTCAATCATCCTTCTTTCAGAGACAGCATCATAACTAAGAGCGTTGGCTACACTATTGGGGAGCTGCAGCCTTTGGCGCAATGGCTCAAGGGCTACACATTCCTCAACTATATGCCTCACGGTCAGCGCCGTCCCACAGGCGGCGCACCTTGGCTGATCCTCACCGGCGAGAAGATGACGATGTGTTAACGCCGTGTGGCCCAAGCGTAAACGCGTCAGGGCCACACTCTCTCGCCGGCTCAGATTTACAGGTGCCGGAGTTCTTCGGACCTCAGGTTTCACCTGTCTGAGCTTTGCCGTGAGGTTGTTCCACTCACGTTGCCATTTCTGTTCAATCGCGGATCTAATGCACACTCTCAGATCCTCTGGGCGTATGGCAATGTCCTGTGGCTCACCGACTTCGGCTGCATGACGTGCTGCCTGGTCGGCGAGTTCATTGCCAGGTATCCCCACATGTCCGGGAATCCAAAAGAAGGTGATAGACTTTTGGCGGAGCATGTAGAGACACGTTCGAATGTTCTGCACCAGTGGATCGATGGTATGAGAGTGGCAGATCGCTTGCAACGCGCTCAACGAGTCGGAACAAATGAGGAATGCGCTGTCTTCGGATGTTTGACAGAATCGCAGGGCTTGCAAAATAGCAAATAGTTCTGCAGTATACACAGTGGCCTGGGGAGGAAGTGACCAAGCGTGAGGATCGTCACGAATGACGATAGCACTTCCAACACCCGTAGCTGTTTTGGAACCATCTGTGTATATGCAGAGAGAGTCAAGTTCGCTAATGATCTCATAAAAGCGGGATCGGTATTCGAATGAACTGGTCTCCTCCTTGTTGAGACCAGTCAGGTCGAAACGACACCTTACTTTAGGGATCAGCCAAGGAGGTACTTCTATAGGACGTTTGGGAAGTACCTTGGCGAACTGTAAGTGCAGACTCTCTAATAACTCCTGCGTTCGAACGGCCACTGGTCGACTTATGGTGGGACGTCGACCGTAGAGCCCCTGTAAACGGTATCTGAATAGAGTCGGGTGATTGATATGCGTAGGTGTTGCATATACCCCCGCTGCATAATTGAGCAAGAGACGCTCACGTCTCAGTCGCAGCGGAGGGAGACCCGACTCTACGCAGAGGCTCATAGAAGGGCTCGTTCGAAATGCTCCCGTAGCCAGTCGTATGCCTGCATGGTGAACAGGATCTAGGAGTAGAAGCGCAGACGCCCGGGCGGAGGAGTAAGCAATGCTGCCGTAATCAATCCTAGTCAGAACTAGCGATTGATACAGGCGAAGCAACGACTCCCGGCCCGCACCCCACGATGCACCAGCCAAGCACTTAAGCATGTTGATTGTTCTACGACAACTCGCAGCTAAGGCTTGGAGGTGTGGGCGCCACGTAAGTTGTTTGTCAAAAATAAGTCCTAGAAACCTGACGCTATCAACGCACTGGAGATTGGATCCTTTTAAAGTGAGGACAGGATCCGGATGTGCGTTGCGCTTTCTGCAGAAGTGAACCACCGATGTTTTTTGTGGAGAGAAGCGAAAACCAAGAGCTTCTGCAGAAGTCACCACTTCGTTGATGCCTTGTTGCAGCCGTTGTTGAATATCCTCGATGGAATCGGCTGCATAGAAGATTGTGAGGTCATCAACGTACAAGCAACGACGAATTGGGGCTGAAGCTGCAATATGACTGACTGCGATGGAAAACAAGGTGACACTAATGGTGGAGCCTTGAGGAACACCATTCTCCTGGGACTGGGCCTCAGACTCAGTGTCACCTACCCGGACACGAAAAGAACGGTCAGTCAGAAAACTTTTTACGAACTGAGGGAGGTTACCTCTTAAACCCCAGTCGTGCAGCTTCTTGAGAATGCCATACCTCCAGGTCATATCATAAGCTTTCTCCAAATCGAAAAACACGGCCACAAGGTGTTTTCGTTGGAGAAAGGCGTCTTGAATGGCATTCTCGAGGCGAACAAGATGGTCCGTAGTCGAATGGTGTCGGCGGAACCCACATTGATGTTTAGGTATAAGGTTGCGGGATTCCAGCCACCAAACGAGACGGTTGTTCACCATTTTTTCCAATACCTTGCTGAAACAGCAAGTCAAGGATATTGGACGGTAGCTAGTTAGTTGCGATGAATCTTTACCCTCTTTTAGCAGCGGAATGATGGTAGCTTCTCGCCACTGCGGAGGGTAAACGCCTTGCCTAAAAATTTCGTTGTAAAGATCCAGTAACCTACACTTACCAGGATAAGGCAGGTTCCGGATCATGGCGTAGGGGATCTCATCAGGTCCAGGGGAGGTGTCCCCAGATCCCCGAAGCGCCTCCAGTAATTCTTGCATAGAAAACGGTTGGTTATACTGGAGGGATTCATCTGAGAAAAAATCAAGATCGTTTTGTTCGTGTTCGATCTTGATTCGCAGGAAGTCCGGGTCATAATTCTGGGAGCCACTGACGCGCTCAAAGTGCTTAGCTAAGCAATTAGCTATTTCTGCGCGTTCAGTGATGCTTCGACCGTCGACGATGAGAAGGGAGGGCATAGGTGAACGAGAATATTTCCCAGTAATGGCCCTCACTCTTCTCCATACCTCTGAGGTGGTCGTGGAGGTATTAATGGCCGAAACATATTGCTCCCATGATAGCCTCTTTTGCTCTTTAATTGTTCTTTTACATCGTGCTTGAGCACGCTTGTAGGCTATCACATTTTCCTGCGTGGGGCGACGTCTGAGTTCGTTGTACGCCCGCTTTTTCTCTGCAACTGCTACACTCACAACTTCATTCCACCATGGTACGCGACGTTTGGGTGGAATGTTGGACGACTTCGGTATACTCGTATATGCTGCTTCAATGACACTGGAGGACATTTTCTCCACATCATCTTCTACGTCTCCAGTCAGCTCGGGTGTACGGAATGAATTAGCGTACATTTCCCAATCAGCTTGACGGAGACGCCATCTCGGCGAAGATGATTGTGGAGTCATCGGCGTGGTACTGTTCAATATGATTGGAATATGGTCACTGCCGTATGAATCAGACGCCAGCGTCCATTCATAACGGTGTGCCATGACCGGTGAGCCGAGTGATAAGTCGATAGCCGACAGCTCACCGGTTCTTGCGTTAATGAAAGTACCTTGACCGGTATTCAACAAGACCGTTTCAGACTCGTCTAGAAACCGTTCTATGAGTCTTCCACGGGCGTCTCTTGTGCTACAGCCCCACATGGGGTTGTGAGCATTAAAATCTCCTAGTAACAAAAATGGACGTGGTAACTGTAAGGTAAGCTCGGTCAAATCTTCGACGTTCCAGTCGAAGTCTGGTAGATAGACCGAGCATACTGTGAATTGGGGCGGTTTTAAAAATTGTACTGCGATAGCTTGTAGGGGGGTGTTTAGAGGATGGTCCCGGAAAGGGATGCCATCTTTTATTAAGATGGCAACACCCCCCCTCGCCCTGATGTCTGGCTGTACGTCTTGCCGGCGGACTTGATGATATTTGATGGTAAATTGTTCCGCCGGCTTTAGATGAGTTTCTTGGAGGCACACGCACATAGGGGTGTGCTCTGCCAGAAGCATCTGCAATTCACAGTAATGGTGCTTAACACCATTACAGTTCCACTGTACGATAGCCATTTTCGTTACTACTAGGGTTGCTCCCTAGGAAGTGTGGCTACTTCCTAGGTTTCCCCTTAGGCCAGCCTTTCTTTCTTTTAACAACTTGTACCTCGGCGTCGGAATGATCCGAATCGGTTGCCGAGGTGTTGGTATATGCGTCGGACGTAGGGCGCTTGACGCCCGTCCGCACCGACGCGGTCGACATTTCCGAGTCGCTCACTGGTGTAATGTTAGAGCGACTCGGGAGGGGGGTGACCGGGCGTTCGGGTGTGCCCGGTCGGGACGGCGCCTTTTGCCGCTGGGGCAGCGGAGCCGTCATTTGTGGAGGCAGCATTGACTCTGCCTCCGAGGTGGATGTGGTTGGTCCCTTTTTCGGGGACCGTTGGTGAGCCACATCCTTCTCCCCCTCACTGCGACGTCTTCGAGGCGATGATTTCTTCGGTGAAGTTTTCTTCTGTGTCGAAGACGTCACAGTTCTTATTACAGGTCCCTGAGGGGTGGTTGTTAGCACCCTCTTGGCCTCAGAGACCTTAGCTGGCACGACAGCGGCTTGGGTGGGTGTAGGTACAGATACACCCACTGAGCGAATTAAGTTCTCCTGCATTTTTTGCATGGTGATTTGCATGGCTTTCATCGCTTCTTTCAATTCTTTTATTTCGTTGTTATTAGCCGCTGTAGGGGCGGGGGCCGCAGCAGCGCGTGCATAGCCATCCAGAGCGGAACGACGAGGCAAGTTGCCTAAAAGTTTTCGGCGTGCCTCCGGGTATGTTAGTCGTTCCATGGCTCTCAGCTCTTGGATGGCTGATTCTTCTTTGAACTTGGGGCAATTCCTAGATTTGGCGGAATGATTGCCCCCACAGTTCACACACTTAATCGGTTCACCACACGGTCGTCCTTCGTGAAGTGGTTTACCGCACACGCAGATCTGCTGCTCGACGTTACAACGTTGTGAGACGTGTCCGTACTTTTGGCATCTATAACAGCGCATTGGCGCTGGGATGTACGGACGGACGTCCACTTTGTTGAACAGGCCTATGATCACTTGCTTCGGAAGACTTGTCTTGTTGAATGTTAACAGGATTAAGGGGGACTCTGGATGTTTGTTCCCCCTATTGTACTTAAGTCTTCTGGCCTCTATAACCCCCTGAGGAGACATCTCCGACACTATCTCATCAAGTGAGCAATACGCGAGTGATGGGTGCATAATGACACCTCTGGAGTAATTTAATAGACCATGTGGTGTCACTTCCACCGCGTATTGCCCTAGATTTTTCATGGCTAGGATCTTCTCTGATTGTGTCTTTGAGAATGCCTCCACGAGCAACCCTTTGCCCGACAGTTTGGCATCCTTGACGTTACCAATTTCGCTATTAACCAGTCTGGCCAACAGGAAGGGACTGACTTTGCTGAAGTCACCTTCCGTTGGTTTTAAAACAATGAATTTTACGAACTCCTCTTGCATTCTTGGGGCGTCCAAGGGAATCAGACGCCCACGATTTTTCCCTTTTGATTTCTTGCTGGGAGGAGGGTTACCCCCCGAAGGCTTAGTGACTGGACCACCGGCTGGTGGTGCGGTCACGCTTGATGAGGTAGCGGCTGCAACCCCGCTACCGTTGCTCCCACCAGATGTTGTCGGTGGAGCAGGGTTCGCGTCCGGTTTGTTGGGCCCGGACTCGCCCGAAGTTAAAATATTTGTTTCCCCCATAAAAGTAATACAAAAAATCCCCCACCCCGCTCCCCACCCTCCACGGAGCCTCATAAGGGACGTGGGACTCCCACGCCAGGGATACGGGAATGAGGGGCCCTAGGGACAAGCCCATTGCCCCAGTGACACGCACGACCCCGGGGCGCTCGAAGTTACTGCGGCCGGTGCATAACCGCAGCCACGGTCTATGCCTGAAGCCAGGGCCGAAGTGAAGTGTTGTTCCGCCGTACTCGCAAGTAACGGCTTCCCTCAGTCACCAGGATCCCCTTTTCCAGGCAACGCCGCTAAGCCACACACGAGCTAGTGTGGGTTCCGAAGATGACTTGAAGTTGGGACAACAAAGAAGAACGAAAACCAAACAAAACCAAAAACAAAAGTGAAACAAAATATAAAAGAAAAAACTGAAACAAAAAGAAATAAAAATAACGAAAACAAAAAACAATAAAAACGAAACGAAATAAAAAGATAGGTTGAAAAAATTGACTGTCGATCCGACACCTTTCGTGAGAACGGTGGTACCTCGAGAAGGAACGGTGCCGGTCTTGGATAGTCAGAGGCTAATGGAATCCGAAGATTTCTATATTGCGCATAAACTACCCCTGGAACCCTTAGCCTCCTTGACACCAATGGGGGATAAATATCCCTCACGGGTGCCAAGGGCAGCTGCTATAGGTGTCCTCACCACCTGGGCGTTTATTATTATTATTATTATTATTATTATTATTATTATTATTATTATTATTGTTATTATTAAAAATGAGATTAAGCAGCACAATTTGACAAAAATTCTAGAGTGTTCTATTTGTCAACTAGCAAAGACATCGAAAAATCAACTACAGCATTCAGTTGGTCATTGAAGAGGCCATACAGCATACCTTGACAAATGTTCTTGACGAAAAAAGTCGTCGCCATTGAATTGGTCGCCTGAAAACAGACTAAATAGCACATTTTGGCAAATGCTCTAGAATATTTTATTTGTCAACTAACAAAGATATTGAAAAATCAATTGCACCATTTAATTGTCCAACCAAAATTAAACCAATATAAACTATATGTCCCATTTTGGCAAACATTCTGTTCGTGAGCTAGCATAGAATATTCTAGAACATTTATCCAAATGTGACATTTCGTCTCTTTTTCGATAATCAATTAAACGGTGCAACCGGATTTTCGATATCTTTGTTAGTTGACGAATAGAACATTTTAGAATGTTTGTAAAATTGCGCTGCTTAATCTAATTTTTAGTAACCAATTCAATGGTGAAGTCTGTTATTTGATATCTCTGTTAGTTGACGAGTAGAATATTCTAGAATTTTTGTCAGCTTCCACTATTTACGGTCTTTTGCGCCGATGAATTCGATGCTGATTGGTTTTTCGACATTTTTGCTAGTTTTCTAAAAGTCGCTACTTATTCATTAATATAACATTCAATTCCGGTTATCTTTACTAACAAGGAAATGCACCCAGAGTGAAATTCGGGATTTTGATGAAACTTCACTGGTGTGTAGAATAGGCAAAAATAAGGGACCTGTATTTTTTTATCGGCCATCTTCCACGTTTACGGGGTGAATCCAGCCCCTAAAATTGGAGGTTCAAATCGTACTTCTTAAGATATCTCGAAAATTATAAGATCCAGAGGAAATTATAAGAGATAGAAGAAAACTTTAAATTGACGAAATGTTACTCTTTGAAAGGCCTATTCACCTGTTTAGGTAAAATCAGGGCCTATACGTCCTATATATTTTTTATTTTTATGTTTATTTTCATCACGAAAATGTAAATTTTTGGTTTCCGATAATAATTCATGTATTTTTCAGTACTTACTTAATTGGTAATTTAGCCATGTGTATATTTGATTATTGATATTCGACATTTTTTATACTTATTTCTACCGAAGTTCTCTGATCTGCAAGTGTTAATGAATGTTCAACAAGAAGCAATAGTCTTCCGTTCAACAACTGCCATTATCTTCTTACAAATTCGTTTTTAACCAAATAAACGCGGTTTAGTTCTTTTTCAACATTCAAACTATTTTTCTTATTCTTTTTGTATGTTTTATAGGTATAAACCCCATTCCCTAAATCGCAAAATTTATTACAAAGCACCTGAACAGTGAGCGAAAGAGATTACTGCTTCTTGTCGAGCATTCGTTAACACAAGCACACCAGAGAACTTTAACTCTCGCAGACATAGGTATAGAAAATATCGAATATGAGTAACCAAATATACACATGGTTAAATTACCAATTAAGTTAGTACTGAAAAATACATGAATAATTATCGGAAAGTAAAAATTTACGTTTTCATGATGAAAATGAACATAAAAATAAAAAAATATAGGAAGTATTTGCAATCAATAATAATGCAATATAATCTACCCTATTTTTTTCTTCCTCATATGGCTTGGATACCACACATATTTTGAAAAAACGCAAAAACACCTATCCCCTAATTTTTGATGTTCTATTTATGATGACAAAAATTTGATACATTGAACCATTCAGGGTATATAAGAAAATTTACCCCCATTTTCACCCCTCTAGCCCCTCTTATGAATCCGGCTCTGGTTTAACCTATACAACTGAATAGGCCTTTCACAGAGTAACATTTCCCCAATTTAAGGTTTTCCTCTATCTCTTATAGTTTTCGAGATATCTTAAGAAATACGATTTGGACCCCCAACTTTAGGGGTTAGGTTCACTCCGCAAACGTGGAAGATGGCCGATAAAAAAATACGGGTCTCTTATTTTGCCTATTCTACACACCAGCGAGGTTTCATCAAAATCCCGAATTTCACTCTGGATGCATCTCCTTGTAAGTGAAATATCGTTATTCTCGCTATTGATAATTTTCGATAATGGAAACCACATTTTAATAGTCGCAATATGTTCAGACCAAACCCACAACTTGCTTCGCTAAGGCCTTCAAAAATTTCGTTATTTTTTCGCTACAGCGCACCGTTTACGAGATATTTACGATTGAATGTTTACAATTACGAAAAGTAACGAAAACTAATTTTTTTAAAAATTTTCTATTGCTGACTAATTCAGTGACACTAATGGAGCCTAAAGTGACCAATTATAATCAGCTTATTTATGGTACGTAGCTCGGTGTCGGTAATTTTCGATAACGAAAAGTAGGTTTTGACAGTCGCAATATGTTTGGAATACCCACAACTTGCTTCGCTTAAGCCTTCAAAAATTTCGTTATTTTTTCGCTGCGACGTACCGTTTACGAGAGATTTACGATTGAAAGTTTGCAATTACGAAAAGTAACGGAAACTAATTTTTAGAAAATTTTCCATTGCTGACTAGCTTAATGACCCTAATGGAACCTAAAGTAACCAATTATAACAAATTTATGGTACTTAACTCGGTATCGATGATTTTCGATAACGAAAAGTTGGTTTGGCAGTCGCAATATGTTTGGAATACCTACAACTTGCTTCGCGTATGCCTTCAAAAATTTCGTTATTTTTTCGCTACAACGCTCCGTTTACGAGATATTTACGATCGACATGCTATTGTATTTTTAGAAATACAATAATGTCACACGATAATTACCCAACGTAACAAATATACAAAAGTAAAAAATACTTTGATGATGAGTTCCAATCGGGAGTTTCCAAAGAATTCGATCATATCAGTTAGTGAATATAGAGAAATGGTGAATCTAGTTTTAATTTTCTTCTTTTATTCAGAAAAAATAAATATGTATTGACGTTATCTTATTTTTTTTTTCGCTTAATAAAAAGATAAGATAAAAGATAACTTCTTTTAAACATATCTAGATAAATAGTTTCGTTTCGTTATCTATTATCTTTTATCAAGATAAAAGATAACGAAAACGTTATCCAGATAAAATTTCAGATAATGTTATCTAGATAAGTACAACACTAGTTATGAGTACGTTGTTGTTTTTTTTTTTTTTTTTTTAATTTTGATCCGATATCAGGGCTTTGAGCTATTATCCATGTGAGTACCACCATACCTGTAGAAGTAGAGTAAAGGGTAAGCAACATTTCTTTTTAAAAAAAATATTCCCGATCCATTGACTTGAAAATATTATATGTACAGGATGTCCCAAAAGTCAACGATATCCCTTGGAGAGATGATAGACCAGCTCATGTCTGACTCAAAATATCATCAAATAAAATATCGTTGATTTTCAAGATATTGGCACTTTTATGGATTTCTGGAATATTGACAATTTTGATCAGATTTTCGAGTACCACAGCTGCGAGACTTGATTTTCTGAAATTCTATTTTTATTACGCAACTTTGAAGGGTTCTTTTGTAGATCACAATCCAAAGTATGGGTAATAGACCTAATATCTTAGAAAAAATAAACCCTTTGAGGTGGACTCATACATAAATTTTTTTTTGTTAGCTAAGTTTGACTCTTCATATTATAAAAGAAATGTATCGCCCTACCCGGGCAAGTTATGTTAAAAAATTGCTCATTTACTGTAGTTTTTGAAATGGTCTAATATTTGCTTTGCTTTACTTTAAAAAAAAAAAAACGTTATTGCTATTTTACTGCAAAAAAGGTTATTGTGAAATTATTTCAATAATTACTTTCAAATTATTTCAGTTATTTGCAGACACTTTTGCGCCTACGTAAACCGAAGATACGTGATGACCGAAGATAGAAAGTGGATAGGTAATAGATTTACATTGGTTAGAGTGAGATATATAGTGGCAACAGCAAAAAAAATAGGAATTCGAATGAAACTACTTATTGAATTAAAGTAGTTACGGATACTTATTTGAAATTAAACATAACATTGAAAATCAAAGAATGTGTTCAAATTGTCTACTGCCAAGTCGAATCGAACCGGTAATTTTTTGAAAAAGATCTTTTTATTTGTTTTGCACATCTTGCAAAATTTATTTATTGGTTTTGTATAGACTTTCTTCTTTAAGCAATCCCAGTAATAAAAAGTCTAGTGGATTTAAATCCGGAAACTGGAGTGGTCATAAAATGGGACCAAGGTGACCGATCCATCTTTGAGGATAAACTTGGATTGAAAAATTTCTTACTTCGCGTAGATAATGAGCTGGACAGCCATTGGTTTGAAGCCACCGTACTCCACGTGTGGCCAAAGGAGCATTTTCTAGAAGATTAGGGAGTCTATTTCCTAAAAAATTGTGATAAATTTCTCCACTTAGATTTTCAGGCAATTTAATAGGACCTATTATTTGGCCGTTCAGTGTTCCGATCCACAGATTTGCTTAAAGTGATATTGTGGACCTTCTTCTCATAATTGAATATGGGATTTCGATCGCATAACTATGAAGATTGTGCATTTTAATGAATCCATCCTTTTTGAATATGCCTTCCTTTATCCATAAAATTTTATCTAAGAATTCTGTTTTTTCTCAATCTTTTTGTAACATACCTACTTCGGTAAAATTGGACATGATTAGCGTAGTCACGAGGAAGAATATTTTCACATTCATGTGAATCAACTATCTATTTTGTCTTCGGTCATCATCTATCTTCGGTTTACCCAGGCGTAAAAGTGTTTGAACGTGACTCAAATAATTTGAAAGTAATTATTGAAATTAATTGTTGAAATAATTTCACAATGATCTTTTTTTCCAGTAAAATAGCAGTACCTTTTTTGTAAAGTAAAGCGAAGCAAATGTTGGACCATTTTAAAAACTACAATAAATGAGCAATCTTTTAATATAACTTGCCCGGGTAATGCGGTACATTTCTTTTACAGTATGAAGAGCCAGACTTTGCTAACAAAAAAAGATTTATGTATGAATCGGCCTAAAAGGGTTTATTTTTTCCAAGATATTAGGTCTGTTATCCTTATTTTGGATTATAATCTACAAAAGGACTCTTCAGGTTGGCGTGATAAAAATTAGAATTTCAGAAATTCAAGTTTTGCAGCGCCAGCAGTGGGACTCGAAAATCTGGTCAACATTGTCGATTTTCCTGAAATTCATAAAAGTATCAATATCTTGGAAACCAGCGATATTTTAAAAGACGATATTTTGATATTCTGGTCAGGCATGAGCTGGTCTATCATCCCTCTAAGGGCACCCTGTATATAAAAAAGGGATCTTTTTTAGCGAATTTCCAGAATGGAATTCACCTATTACAGCCACTGTCATAGCGCGACTTGAACCTGGGATATGGCAGAAATTTGTTTTGAGGTCTCTACTGCTGTGTTGTAGAAAAACAACGTATGTGCATTAACAGTAAAACAGAAAATGGCGCTACAAAAATTCAGCATTTTTCGTATTTTTCATCTGGGTCCATGATGCATTTAGTATTAAAATAGTATCAATTGTTGCTAGTAAACTTATTTTTAGGCGAATACTTTCTAATTCGCCTACTTCTTTCAAAAAAACGTGCAGATACGTTATTTTCGGTAACTGAAAACAAGATTTTATATACAATAAACAACATATGTGAGTCTTGCAATAAACAGTAAGCAAGCAGTTACACATACGTTACTCTTATTCAAAATACTCTTATTAAAAAGACGAATTTTAATTTGGTTAACATAAATAACATATATGATCACTTACGTTATTTATTACAATCATAGTGATAAAGGAAAACGTGCACATACGTTAAATTAAAAAAAATACGTTGTATTTAACTAATATTCCCGTAAAATTTGGATGCAGTCTGCTACGCTAAATTTTTATGAATTTTTTTTTTTTTTTAGGAATTGAAATATAACATTTTTTGGGGATTAATAGAAAGTATTTAAAATAAGCTATCAAATGGTATCAATAACTCATTTTTGATAAAAATGTCACATAGGGTAAATGTACCAGTGGTTGACCGGGCACCAGTAGTTGACCGCTTCTGTATAAAAGTCCTAAAATTGTCGCCAAAAGAGTATAATAATCATAATTTGTAGCTGCTCAAAATATTATGTAATTTTTATAAGGTCGAAAGTAATTCATGAAAATTTTTCACAGTATGATTTAACTGAAATCGGCCAGTTAC
Source organism: Brachynemurus nebulosus (assembly GCA_035578155.1). Classification (NCBI taxonomy): domain Eukaryota; kingdom Metazoa; phylum Arthropoda; class Insecta; order Neuroptera; family Myrmeleontidae; genus Brachynemurus; species Brachynemurus nebulosus. Next base: position 112,501,985 of record JAPWDM010000001.1, read on the forward strand.
TATAGTAGAGTATCTGAGAGGTGAGTACATTCTTTAATTAATAAAATAATTCCTATTGGGTTAATCTTGTCAAATTAAATTCTATACTAGTCATTAATAATTATTTAACAAATTTATTAATGAAAACTTGCAAAAATATTCATATAAGTACACGGAGAGAAAATTCCTATAAAAATTACTGTGCTCAAACTACAATCAACGTGTAACAGGCGAACATATACAATTTTTGTACGGTAAAATTATAAAAATTACAATAATATAACTATAATTTTTATAATTTTATCGTATAAAAAATTGGATATGTTCGCCTGTTACACGTCGATTGTAGTATGAGCACAGTAATTTTTAAAGGAATTTTCTCTCCGTGTACCAATTTAATTATCGGTCAGGCACTGGTACAATCAAAACACTGTTGTACCATAAATAAATTATCTCGGTCATCCATTGGAACCCGCGATTTTTTACAACACCAATAGTTGACCACATGCGCATTCGTAAATTTCTAACCTATAAAAAATAAAAATATCGTGATGAATAAAATTTTACATAAATATTTAATACAGGTAATAATAAAATAATATTTGTAATTTATATTACTTCTGTCACAGATAAGGTGACTGCTGAGTGAAGTTTCTATTTGAGTTAAATATAAATAGGTAGGTACGTACTCCAATGTCAATATTTTTATTGGTTAATAATTGAATTTCACTAAAATATTTGTTATTTTTATAGATTTTTGAGCTAGACTGATACATATTATGTCGTTGAAGTAAAATGTCTCCAAAAACGAAAACAAGTAAACAGCCTTTAAAAAAGAGATATTCATCTGAGGAATTGAATGCAGCGATTATGATCGTACAAGAGAAAAAAATGAGTGGTAGTAAGGCTAGTAAATATTATAATATTCCAAAAGGAACATTAATTAATAAATTACACAATAAGGTTCCTCTTGATTCAAAAATGGGCCCTACTACTGTACTTTTACCACATGAAGAAGTTTGTATAAAGCACTGGATCATAGACAAAGCAAGATTAGGATTTCCAATGCATGTAGAAGATGTTAAGGACGCAATGCAAAAAATTTTGATAAACGAGAAACGCCCTAATCCTTTCACTGATAACAGACCAGGAAGGAAGTGGTTTTCATTATTTTTACAAAGGCATCCCAAAGTAGTCTTAAAAAATACAGAAACTCTCTCTAAAGCTCGAGCTTCTGTTACAAAAGAAAATATCTTGGACTGGTTTGACGGATTAAAAAATTATGTAAAAGAAGGTGTTGAAGAAGTATTTAAAGACCCAAAGCGTATAATTAACCTTGATGAATTAGGAATGTCAACATGTCCTAAAACTGGTAAGCTTCTTGGCCTCAAAGGAGAAAAAAACTTTTATAAAGTTGCATCGGGTCCAGAGAAAAAGTCAATTAGTGGTCTGTGTACTTCTTCCGCTGATGGTACATGGTATGATCCTATATATATATATATATATATATATATATATATATATATATATATATATATATATATATCCATATCAAAGAATTCCTCGTGATGTAGCTAGCTGCGTCTGTACCTGATAGATTTGCATTGGGATTAAGTGACACTGGTTGGATAACAAGTGCAGCATACTATGAATATATCGCTAATGTGCTGCACCCGCGCTTAGTGGAAAACAAAGTCACATTTCCTCTGTTACTACTTTTCGATGGACACAAATCACACATCAATATTCAACTACACAATTTTTGTGTTCAACATCAAATATTGCTTTACTGTTTGTACCCAAATGCTACTCATATTTTGCAACCTTGCGATGTGGATATATTTCGGCCGCTCAAAATAGAATGGAAGAAAGTTACTGCAAAACAACAACACAATCAATTACTAAAGTTAATTTCGCTCTCTTATTTGCATCAGCTTTTACAGCGTCTATGAGACCTGATATAATTAAGAATGCCTTTACAGCTTGCGGCCTTTATCCACTCGATTCTACAAGAGTTGATTATTCCAAATGTATTTCAACGAGACGAAAAATTTAAGCGGCAATTATTTGCCATTTAAGATAAATGATAAGGACAATTATAAAAGTGTAGATTGTATAAAGAAAGAATGTTTACGATTCATTGAAGCTAATATCCCGACTGATCTGATGCATTCTTTCAAGGAAGCATTTCGTTGTAACCAAGATCCATCGAGCGAACAATTATTGTTTTCAATATGGAAAAAACTGAGCACTTCAATTGAATTGAATACTAATAAAAATATAAAATTTGAAGCTGAGCACGAATTAGAGAGTGATTTGAACTCATTAGTCCTCTCAACATCTGTTTCTCAAGAAATTTTAAATCAGTTATCTCCGGAATTAACACAAAGCACTGGCATAATCGATAGTGAAACTCAAGAAATTCTGTTGTCCGATGCTGATGACACTCAAGTCAAGTTACACGATACTGTACTATTAGGATCAAATAATTTAAATTTAGCGAAGAACTTAGATGATACTCTAATATTGGAATCATTCACTTATTCTGACTTAATTTTAGATGATACTGTGATTTTGCCAAAGGGCAGCTTGAGTGACAGCAGAGTATTAGAATCACCCAGCAATAAATCTTTTATAAATTTAGAAGATACTGTGGTTTTACCAAAGGAAAGCTTGAGTGACACCAGAATATTGGAATCACCCAGCAATAAATCTTCTATAAATTTAGAAGATACTGTGGTTTTGCCAAAGGACAGCTTGAGTGACACCAGAGTATTGGAATCACTCAGCAATAAATCTTCTATAAATTTAGATAATACTGTGATTTTAGAATGTAATTTGAATGATAATAATATTTATTGCAAATCGAGTGAAGGTTTGAACGAAGCTGAACGGAGTAAAATTTGGAAGGAACATTTACAGTTTCGGGAATTGAAACAAACAAAAAACAAAAAAAAGATAAGATTTTTGCAATTTTATTACTTCTAAGCAATTTTAAGAACTTAAAATGAAAAAACTTCAATTAGAAGTAAAAAAAAAAAAAAAACAATTGAAATTACAAAAGCAAACTGAAAAATTAATTAAAAAGGAAAAAATTGAGGAAGAAAAAAACAAGAAAGAAAGAAAGAAACAAGAGCGGTTATTGAACAAAAAACTACAAGAAGAAGCTAAACTTAAAAAACAACAGGAAAAATAAAATAAAAAGCAAGAACTTGAAGTTAGTAAGAAAAATACTCTAACTCGACGTCAAAAACAAGAAAACCAAAGGGGTTCAAGATGAATTTGAAAGTATTACTATAAAGAATTTATATAAACAATTTTATATTTAAATTATAAATGCTAGTTCGTAAAATATTTTACCCTTGTCACTAATGAATCTAAGTTTAATGTACTAATTTGTTATGTATTTAATGTTATTGGTTTTGTTATAAACTAAACGAATTTTTTTTAACTAATAATATAAGTTTAACTTAATCGAACAAATAAATACAAAAAATTATAGATTAAATATAAAAAAACTTACTTAAGTTGGAAAAATTATTCATGTTTTGCAATCGATCAACTACTGGTACATTCCGGTCAATCACTGGCTCAAGCCGGTCAACTACTGGTGTTTTCGTCTTACCTGCATTCTAAAGTAATTTTTTTTTTGTAATTTCGATAATAATTTAAATAAACAACATCACTTAAATATTTGAAGATTATATAAACTTTGAATTATTCTTTTTTACCCCATAGTAATTAATATACCATAAATTGAAAGGCTAAAAACGCTTAATCGGTCAACCACTGGTATAATTACCCTACGTTGTTTTTTTATAACACGGCACCCTAGAAACCGAAACTAATATTCACAAAATTTATATATATATATATATATATATAAACTTTACTGAATGTCAATTTTAGTTTCTTCACCTACGGTTTTTTGGACATTTTTCGTGAAAAAAATTTGGCGGAATGTGGCGGAAAAATCACATAAAGAAGGTTTTTTCTATTTACAATTATTCTATATCAACTAGTTTCCGAGAAAAACGTACTTTTGTAAATGGAAATTCACTATGTTATGCAGGATGCTGCGACAGGGTTACTTTTTAAATATTGAAGCATTAACACAAAAAGTACTTGGCTCCATTTTTACAGATATCTTCAGATATCTGTTTTTGTCGGATACGTACATAGACATTATACACATCATATGCAACATATGTACATACTAAACACACTAAAATTATAGAATGATAAATTGACTTTTTTTTTATTACGCTCAAAGATCGAAATCGCTCATTGAGCGAAAAAATCGACCACAACGCGTTGTGGTTATTTAAAATCAGCCACAACGCGAAATTCCTATTGTGGCACTTATAAAAACAGCCACAACGCGTTGTGACTAACTCAAAAAGACCACAACGCAAAATTCGCGTCGTGGCTTTTATAAGATTTGACCACAACGCGACGTGGTCATTTAAAAAAGCCACAACGCGTTCTAGACCGTTAGCTGATGCAATTGTGACACAACGGACGGGTTGTTATTTGTCAACTGGCGCAATGCAATCAAATACCGTTGAATTTGTATTCATTGTTGATTGTTATTTCCAAATGTAAACATCAGTGTTCTGATCATGGCTAATAATAAGAATGTATTTTATGATGAATTGGATGAGTTTATAAAGATAAATACCGATCGCAGTTTTTTCATTAGTAACGAAGATAGCAAACGTTACTTCAAGACACAAAGGAGGCTCAGCTTCTCAGAAAAAGTAATAAACCCCTATCGTTAAAACATTATCGTCGTCTTAAACGATATGATCTTTTAAAAATAAGTGACACGGAAATTGATTGAATATGAATCTAATAGTTAGTTATTTGTGATTTAAAAATTCGTTATTTTTGTAAGGATGATGAACTGCTTGACATTTTGTCTTTTTAAATTTTTTAAAATAATTATTGACACAGCCCAGTGGCTCTAAATTGGAATTTTAAAAACAGAACTTTTTATTTACATTTTATTTGAAGACTACTATGCTGAAATTCATAAAATTAAACAATGGATCGATCACCCATTGTTTGATTTTAAAAATTTAAATTATAACTCGACTGTTTGTTAATCTGTTGAAGTTCATAAAATAGGGTACTTAATTGAAATTTAAAAAAAAAAACTATTCTAAAAGCTTTGTTTTTGTATATAAACTAAGTGGCCTTTTTATTTTGAATACATTCTGTAAAAAAGATCATGTAACTACAATTTTAAAATGAAAATTGTGCGCGAAAACCAACTCATTGTAATAACATCAAGATGTTATCAAGATGGTGTCAAGTGAAGTCGCTTGGAGTTGTTTGTTGATCTGTTACAGCTTAAAGTGGTATTGTAGTCTAGATGACTAGAAGCTCGATTTTGAGATGATTTTATGGGCGTAATAAAAAAAAAGAGTAAACATTTTTAGTATCTATTTTTTTAACAGTTGTTTATTGATATTTGAAAAGTATAATAACCCTGTCGCAGCATCCTGCATAACATAGTGAGTTTCCGATTATAAAAATTAGTTTTTCTCGGTAACCAGTTTATACACAATGATGGTTTAAAATCTTTTTTATCTGATTTTTCTCCTCTTTCTAATGGTGTAAAAACATGTTGCAAAAATTTTTGAAATTGGGAAAATTTTAGCAAAAAGAAATTTTTTTCACGAAAAATGCTCAAAAAAACATGCTTACGGCATCAGACGTGTCTGACTTACGAATTTCCAACATTTTCACCAAATTTCGTAAAAATGAGACATTTCATTCGAAAGTTATCGTGCGACAACACGATATATATATATATATATATATATATATATATATATATATATATATATATATATATATACATATATATATATATATTACTAATATATATATATATATATATATATATATTATGTATATATGTATATATATGATGGATACACGCTATTACAGCTGCTGTCATAACGCGAAATGAGCTCGGGACTATGGCAGAAATTTGTTTTGAGGTCCCTAGAACCCGAAAATAACCTTCACTAAAATTTATATATATATATATATATAATATATATATATATATATATATATATATATATATATGTATATATATATGTATTTAGTATATATATATATATATATATATATATATATATATATATATATATATATATATATATATATATATATATATATATATATATATATATATATATATATATACGTGTCCACACGATAACTCTCGAACGAAATGTCCTAGGATTACGAAATTTGGTGAGAACGTTGGAAGTCCAAAAATCTTGGATGAGTTCTTCAGCCAGACGTGTCTGACGTCAGGAACATGGTTTTTCAATAAGGAGATATTTGATATGGATTATCCATATACTATATTTCGTTACTGAAGTCAAATAACGACTTATAGAGTTAGTATGTACATACCAATATGTATGTAGTAAGATACTATATACATATTCCTCAAAGACCTATGCATGTACCATTGATATATGAATACTATTCATATATCTATGGCATGTACATAATTACGAAATAAAAAAGCCGCCAAGTGCAAGTTGTACTTGCGCCAATAGTGTTCCGTACAAGCAGTGATTATTATAGATTTAATGTAATATGTAGCATATAAAATACCTCTATCGCAGCATCCTGCATAACATAACGAATTTCCGTTTACAAAAATTAGTTTTTGTCGGAAATTAGTTGACAGAATAATTATTGTTCAAAAACCTTTTTTATGTGATTTTTTCAATGGTGTAAAAAAATGTTACAAAAATTTTTGAATCTGGGGAAATTTTCGCAAAATTTAATTTTTTTCACGAAAAATGCCCAAAAAACCATGTTCCGAGCATCGCATTTATGGCAAGATTTTTGGAGAATTGCCAGAATGGAATTCAGCTATTACAGCCACTGTCATAACGCGACTTGAGTCCGAGTAGTGAATATATATATATATTCACTAATATATATATATATATATATATATATATATATATATATATATATATATATATTAGTAATATATATATATATATATATATGTATATATTAGTAATATATATAATATATATATATATATATATATATATATGTATATATATATATTACTAATATATATATATATATATATATATATATATATATATATATTAGTGAATATATATATATATTCACTACTCGGACTCAAGTCGCGTGCTATGACAGTGGCTGTAATAGCTGAATTCCATTCTGGCAATTCTCCAAAAATCTTGCCATAAATGCGATGCTCGGAACATGGTTTTTTTGGGCATTTTTCGTGAAAAAAATTAAATTTTGCGAAAATTTCCCCAGATTCAAAAATTTTTGTAACATTTTTTTACACCATTGAAAAAATCACATAAAAAAGGTTTTTGAACAATAATTATTCTGTCAACTAATTTCCGACAAAAACTAATTTTTGTAAACGGAAATTCGTTATGTTATGCAGGATGCTGCGATAGAGGTATTTTATATGCTACATATTACATTAAATCTATAATAATCACTGCTTGTACGGAACACTATTGGCGCAAGTACAACTTGCACTTGGCGGCTTTTTTATTTCGTAATTATGTACATGCCATAGATATATGAATAGTATTCATATATCAATGGTACATGCATAGGTCTTTGAGGAATATGTATATAGTATCTTACTACATACATATTGGTATGTACATACTAACTCTATAAGTCGTTATTTGACTTCAGTAACGAAATATAGTATATGGATAATCCATATCAAATATCTCCTTATTGAAAAACCATGTTCCTGACGTCAGACACGTCTGGCTGAAGAACTCATCCAAGATTTTTGGACTTTCAACGTTCTCACCAAATTTCGTAATCCTAGGACATTTCGTTCGAGAGTTATCGTGTGGACACATATATATATATATATATATATATATATATATATATATATATATATATATATATATATATATATAAATACATATATATATATACATATATATATATATATATATATATATATATATATATATATATATATATATATATAAATTTTAGTGAAGGTTATTTTCGGGTTCTAGGGACCTCAAAACAAATTTCTGCCATAGTCCCGGGCTCATTTCGCGTTATGACAGCAGCTGTAATAGCGTGTATCCATTCTGGAAACTCGCTAAAAATGTATAAAAATTTAAAAAAAATTCAAAATTGAAATCGGTACAGGCCAGCAAAGTGGGGACTCAAAACAAGGTGTCTCCTAGTTGATGTGATGTAGCCGATTTGAAAAAATAAATTTTTTCACAAAATGGCGGCCATTTAAAACAAATCATTTTCTCGCCTCCTTTTTTCAACTTCGAAAATTTTTTTAAAAATAGTAAAAAAATAAATTCCAAAAACCTCTACATCGGACCAATTTTGATAGTATTAAGAAGGTCTGTACCAAATTTCAAGTAAATCGGTGCATTAAAACTTGATATATCGTGTCAACCGTATCGAAAAAAGCAGTTTTGAGTAATTTATATTAAAAATTTCAATTTAACACCTAAAGGATAATAAAACTATCGAGTGTTTGACAAAGACTAAATTTTTATTACCATAGATAATACAGACATCCAATGTAACATTTCTTATACAATTTGTTATAGGTGGCGCTAGTATGCGTGTAATATATTATTTTGTTACCCATAAATAACATCCTAACCTAACAAAATAATCCATACTCCAAAATAAAACTATAATAACCAAAACAACTTCTTATACCATAAAATAAAATACACTACAATTTACTTCTCAGTATCAGACATGCCAATAGCATTTAAGAATTTATAATTTTTATTTGCACTTAAACTTTTAATAAATATATCTGCTGGCATCTCTGAGGTTGATACATATTTAATTACAACTTTATTCTGTGATACACACTCTCTAACAAAATGATGCCTTGCATCAATATGTTTAGTACGCTTATTATTAAATAATGGGTTAGTTGCCAATTTAATTGAACTTTGATTATCACTGTACAAACACATTGGTACATTTTTATCTAAGTTAATCAGTTCACTTAATATATTTCTGAGATATATTCCTTCTTTACAAGATTCAGACAGGGCCATATATTCTGCCTCTGTACTTGAAAGTGCTACAGTTTTTTGCTTTCTGGCTTCGTATGAAACCACTGATCCGGACATTACAAAACAGAAACTAGTATATGAATGCCTATCTAAAGTACAGGCTGCCCAATCAGCATCAACAAATCCACAGAGATTATCATCAGTCTTTTTATATATCAATCTGTAACTCTTTGTTTTCTTTAAATATTTTAGTACACATTTCAAATGTTTCCAATGCGTCTCATTAAAACAATTATTATATTGACTTAGAAAACTAACACTATAAGAAATATCTGGCCTGGTGAGCACAGATAAAAACATCAAGCTTCCAATCAATTGTTGATATGGATATTTTTGTAATACTTTACTGTTTACATCTTTTTGCAATTTTAAATTGACTTCCATTGGTGTATCTGAATTTGATCAGTCATGTTAAATTTCTTTAAAATACTTTCAATAAACTGCTCTTGGTCTACAGTAATACAGTCTTTAAGAACATTTATATGTGTACCCAAACATTGTTCGATCTCTCCTAAGTCTTTTATTCTAAACTTTGCTGTCAACTCATTTATCAACTCTAAATAAGTATTCTGACAGTTATAGAAGACAAAAAAATCATCCACAAACAAAGCTATGTACATCATAACATTGTTATCATTTTTTATAAAGAAACATGGTTCATAACTAGACCTTTTAAATTTTAATTTCAACAAACAATCTTCAACACCAGAATACCAAGCCCTTACTGACTGCTTGAGGCCGTAGATGGCCCTTTTCAACTTTAAAACTTTACTGTTACAATTAACAATGTTAAAATATTCTGGTATATCCATGTAAACAGTTCCATTTAGATAGCCGTTTAGAAATGCAGTTGGTACATCAAGGTGATTCATTTTAAGATTTAATTGAACACTTAAAGCTAACAATAACCTGAATGTAGAATACTTTAAAACTGGTGAAAAAGTCTCATTAGAGTCTATGCCCTGTTTCTGGGTAAAGCCCTTGGCCACAAGCCTGGCCCTATAACGCACTTCACCTTCAGTATTAAACTTCTTTTTAAACACCCACTTATTTTTTATAATTGTACCTTCACTTGGCCTATCCACTAGTTCCCACGAGTCGTTATCTTGAAACGATTTCAGTTCCTGTTGCATAGCACTTAGCCACTGATCTTTTTCAGATCCACTCCTAGCATCACTAAGAGAAATTTGTTCGTCTGACATTTCCACACACATGTTCACACTTTGGTAAAAGCTCGGTTTGCGCCTAACACGTTTTTCTGGTAGATTCATGTCACTTCCCGTTGCAACTATATTTCTGGCCTCTGGTGGCAAAGTCAGTTTGTCCGAAGAAGTATCTTCATAGTCACTTGATGATTCATCAGGAACATACGTCTCATTATGTTGATTCTCTTCCTCTGAGTCACTTTTGGGAACTTCTTCTGTTGACCTATCTGGTTGCCTGCTCTCTTCGATCACAATAGATGTTGACAAAGTATCATCTGTATTTTCCATAATGACTACATCTCTGGCTACAATAACATCCCCTAATACGGGGTCATACAAGCGATATCCCTTGACATTCTCAGAGTATCCCACTAGGTACATTTTCTTCGCTTTCTTGTTCCATTTCCGTCGTTTCTCTTTTAGAATATGAACCATTACTGGGCTGCCAAAGATCCGTATATGTTTCAACTCTGGCTTTCTACCCATCTATATTTCAAAGGGAGTTTTATTGTCATCCAAGCCTGCTGCAGGTGATCGATTCTTTATGTAGACTGCTGTGTTCACAGCCTCAGTTCAAAAACCTTTTCCAAATTTGGCATCATAAAGGAGACATCGCGCCTTCTCAACTATGGATCGATTGTTTCTCTCGCTAATTCCATCTTGTTCAGGCGTGAAACTGTTAGTTTTTTGATGAATTATGCCACTAAGCTTCAGAAAATTAGTCATTTCTGTCGAACAAAATTCTCCTCCGTTGCCAGATCTTAATGTCTTAATTTTCTTCGACTGCTGATTTTCAACAAGCTCTTTGTATTGCTTAAAGTGTGTGAAAGCTTCACTTTTAGATTTTAGAAAATAGACAGTGCACCATCGACTGAAATCATCGATAAACAGCAAGTAATATCTTGCTTTTCCGAGTGACACATTCTCCATCGGCCCGCATAAATCTGTGTGGACCAGCTTTAGTACATTTTGACTCTTACTAGTGCTTCTAGGAAATGGCAATCGAGTTTGCTTACCTTCACAGGACACTATACAGCTATTTTTACTACTTTCACTCTTATCATCAAAACTAACTCCTTTTGCTGCTCCATTTTTTAGTTTATTTAAATCATTTGTATTGATATGGCCTAATCGCCTGTGTCAAATATAACTTGAAGTTTTTACAGCTGCTACTAAGGGTTGTTGCATCTCTTGTACTATCAATCTGTATACACCATTTTCTAGGACCGCCTCGCCAATACCATCATTCTGTGAGTTGTAAATTAGACAACCATGCTTATTAAACATCACTCTGTTGCCACTAGCAATTATCCTGCTCACTGATAGTAAGTTCGTTGTGAGGTTAGGTACACACAATACTTTGTTTACATTGATAGTAAGTTCCTTCTCTCCAACACATGTCGTAATCTGCAGGTCTCCTGAGCAAGAGACGGGCACGACGGTTTGATTCGCAACAATGATCTCCTTAGTTTCGGGTTGATTACACACATTCGATAATAAGTTCAAGTTTAAAACAATATGCGTGCTTGCACCGGAATCAAAGTGCTAGTCTGATTGACTAAACTTTTTCGTAAGAAAAACTACACTAAATGCATTTGTTTTTGTTTTTTCCGCAACTTGACACTGATTTTTGAAGTGTTCGGTCTGTTTGCATTTGTAACAGCGTATTATTTTCTTTCTCGACGCCATGTTGTGTCCGCTGCCTGATGACATTCCATTCGTTCCGGTACTGCCATGTTGTTGGACTTGCGGGTTTGCAGTGCTGCCAACATTACGTCTATGAAAATCTTTAGCGGCAAATGCACCTTCCGACTTAACCTCAAAATCTGCACTCATGTGCAATAATTTGGTTTTTATAGCGTCTGCATTAATACTTATGCCCGAATGCTCGATAGCCATAATCATGGGGCTAAATTTCTCCGCTAATCCAGCTAACATGAGCGACCCAATCCACTGGTCATTTATCTCAAAGCCTGTACCATTAAGTTTTTGCGCGGTTTCGATGATCTAATAAGATTTCTTAACAAGCTTATTTTTCGAGCATATCCAGAATCGTCGAACATATTCTTCAAAATCTTCCACAAGCTGTATGTTGTTGTCGCTTATTTTATATGCACGTATAGAGAAGCGTCGATCGTCAATATAAGCTTCGCTTTTGCCTTTAAATCATCTGCTATCTGAGCCTGTGTAGCTGGAGACGGCAACGGTTGCTTGATGCTGTCCTCCATTCCCTCCAGCACGAGAACATTTTCAGCCACGAAACACCAGTCGTCATAATTTTCCCTTCCTTTTAGTTTCGGGACATTCGTAGACATGATGTAATCGAAATTCACTGTGAACTTATATTTTTAGATTATTTTAAATGGGACTGGGCCCATAACCTAATAAAACTATCGAGTATTTGACAAAGACTAAATTTTTTATTACCATAGATAATACAGACATCCAATATAACATTTCTTATACAATTTGTTATAGGTGGCGCTAGTATGCATGTAATATATTATTTTGTTACCCATAAATAACAAAGAATACATGGTACATAGGGAAAAATAACCATAACTCTGAAAATAATTCGAATTTCCGCAAAACCTTTTAGAGGCTTATTCTTAAAGGTCTAAACTTTGAAAATGTGAAATAAAGAAAAATCAATGTTTTCAAATTTCTAGACTAGAATATCTCCTTAAAAAGATTTTAATGCATGACTATGTGTTGCTTAAAAAATTAAAAATAACTAATTTCCAATTCAGTACCTATAGGAGAAATAATTTTGTTATATTTACTAATATAAGATCACGAATTCTAAATAAATGATATATGTATATATATATATATATATATATATATATATATATATATATATATATATATATATATATATATATATATATATAGGTGTGTATGTATGTATATATACAGGGTGGTCCAGAATTATGTACCGTAATTGCTGGAGCTGATAGTATGTTAAAAAATAATGGTACCTTTTCATCTACACTTTTTTCCAAAACTAAATAATAAGGGAGATAAAGCAGAGGGGTAAAATGTAGAAGGGTGGAACGAAACTGACTTCTTTTTTTTTTAAATTTTTTAGACGCTTTTGATTACTGGATTCATATTCTAGGGGCGCGTATGGATATTAAGATAATTAAATTTATGATATCAATTATTCGATCACTTATCATTAGGGGATAATTTGGAAATAGGTACTTCTTCTTTAAATTACTCGAAAACGGTAATATTTATCAAAATATAACAAGTATATCTTTTTTGCGTGAAATCGTCTGAGGAATTATATTATCAGGGATTTCGTTTAAATAATTGCAAATTAAAAAAGAAAAGACGTGATAACTCACACCTACCACCTAAAACCACCCCTTAGTCATGAGTGGTGGAATAAGTGTTGATATAAATTTAATCCTTCTGACGCAAAATAAGTACCCCCAAAATATCAATCCGTTACTCAAAAGCGTTTGAAAAATATTTAAGAAATAATGGTTTTCGTTTGACCCCTTTACAGAGTTGTATCTCCCTTATTTTTGAGTTTTGAAAAAAAGTGTACATGAAAAGGTACCATTATTTTTGAACGTACTACCAGCTCTACCAATTACGGTACATAATTCTGGACCACCTTGTATATAGGTGATTCTACTTTTCCTTTAAAAAATTGTCTCCACAATAAGGAAGGTTAAAGTTACATACAGAATGAAGATACTGTCATTTATTTTATTTAAATAAAGTTAATTATTTAGATGACCTACCTACATTTACTTTAATTGTTTATTTAATTTTTTTTATAAAAATGGTGTCAAACTTTTATTGCAGTTCTAAAACGCATGTCCCTATTACATTGCTTGGAACTATAACGTTTTTTAAAAA
>JAPWDM010000001.1:113151175-113256175 GCA_035578155.1 Brachynemurus nebulosus
ATGTAATGATCCGTAAATTCCATACAACAGAAATATTCCGATATCTCAATATTCCCAATATTTCGTCTATAATTGCGCTTGAAAAGTCTACAAACCTATATATAACAAAGTGAATCGTCAAAATCTAATGATGAAAATGATGATAATGAAACCGAATATAGTTTTGAAGCAAGAAATGACATTGAAGCAAAGGAAGATAAAGCACCAGTATTTCAAAATCAACACGAAAATGATACAGATCTATCAAAAAGAAACTTGAATACTTTTGATGAAAGTATGATGGCTGCAGCAGAAGCAATCAGAAGTAAATTCCACGCTTTAAAAAACTCGCATAATATTCTACAATCGGTAAATGTCGAAGATAATCGATCTGATGAACAAAAGCATTTACCATCGCCTGATAACTACAAAGAAACAAGTTTTACTCCAAAGATGGCTGGTCTCTTACAAACTGCTCTAGACATATTAATGGTCAAAGAGCTTCAGAACGCATGCGCAAAGGATGAAGAACAAGAAAATAAAAATTCAGGAGAAAAGGAACAACCTTCGACATCTAACTCAACAAATGGCGGAGCTAAACGTTTCAAATATGATGATGAAAATGCTAACCTTCATAATGGCCATTCGAAACCTGTTGATGAAGAAGAAGAATATTTTGATGACCCGAACCATTTAGTTGATGAACTAAGAAGTTTAGCGACTCAGACGCAAATTGGAGAAGAAATGGTTAATACTGTGTGCAATTTAATGGAAAGGAGTCATATTATAAATCCCAGCTTCGCGGATTATATCGAAAACGAGAAAAAACGAAGCCATTTTAATAATTTAAAGGAAAGTGACATTGGAAAGCGGATTATCTCAATAACTAGGGAATTGGAAAAGCATGATATTATTGAACCAGTGTTAAAATATGTATCCAATGATGATGACGAAGACAGAGATGAAAAAACATCTGCTAGCGATAGCGAAGATACTGCGAGCGAAGGAGAAGCTGATGATGACGAGAATACAGTCGCCAACGATGGTGATGAAAAAATTTCGGGTGAAGGGTTATACTTAAGGCCCTATAGGAGATATTAAAATAAGCTATCAGCATTTAATAAGTTGTTAAAAAAAATCTTTGTAACTTTTCCAATAGCTATATATTAATTATTTTAAAATAATGTGCGTGTTATTATTTCTTACATACCACAGTCCTTAAACAATTCGTTAAAAAAGATTACGGAAATGATTATTCTTACAACGAACTATGTAATGTGTATTTTCTGAACTATTAAAATAGGTAGTGTTTTTTACTTGCTCCTGAATATAGGCAATTAAATTGCATTGTCCTATTAGCATTCTGGTGCGATAGAACATATGTGTAAACTTTGTAATTCTTACCAATAAGTATTTTACCTATATTATTAATGATTTGTTAAAAATAAAGTATCGTCGAACAGTAATGATCTAAAACTGCTGTGCAGGAAAGGGTTAATTAATTGAATGCAGCTTAACTCCGGAAAAAAAAATAAAATTTCGTAATCCAAAATTAAAGTTTTCATCCGCTCTTTAAAAATTATGAGAGTTATTTACTGTCCACCCTATATATACGCATTTATTCTTATGGTATAAAATTACATTTTCAATTCGTTTGCTTAGAAATATTTGTCTGTGACTGATAATTTTTAGGTGTTTTTACAAAATTAAACTGCAAAAAAATAGTTTAAAAGTATTTCACTGTCTATAAAAACATAAATTTTTTTTCTCTATAATCAATAAATTAACAAACAAAAAATACTTATTCAATACCTACCTAGCTTGCTATAACTATTGTTTATGGTAGAAAATATTGGGGGAATATATAAACATAATAAGTTTCAGCGAAGTAAGAACATACGAATTTAACATGGGAAAAAATTGTTGAGATCAGAGCATGCTTGTCTTTTATGGGTATCGTTTTATATAGGTATCGATAGTTACTAAAATTTTCTTTAATTGCAAAAAGGTAAATTTGAAAACAAAACAATAGGTGCCTAATTTTCTACTAAGCAGTACTATTTGTTAATAAATATTTCAACATTAGATTAATATTTATTTATAGTTATCTTAATAAATTTACTGCTATTGTCTTTTATTGACTTCTGAATATTATTTTGACGCGATATTATTTAAAATTTTGCTAAATTTTTTAATAAATAAAACACGTTTTTATAAATTATAATAATATACAATATATTGGAGTATGATAATATGAGAAAAAAAACGCTTATTTAGCATTGATAAAATAATTTCGTATTTAAGATGAATTGCTATTACCACCGTCTATTACAAAAACTAGAGGTCACTTAATACCTATAGATATATTTAACTAATTTTTTAACAATAGCAAGTAATAAATTTTTTGATAAAAATAGCTATAAATTTTTTAGAGAAGTTATAAAATATTAAAAGAAAAATTTTCTTAAAATATATGGAACATTGTGCTATTAATTTAAGACTAAAAAAATATTATGAGGAGAAATTAATGTTTCAAAACTGTTTTAAATTCTTGATATTACATATTCAGTTTTAAAAATATTAAGAAATATGATTTTTTACAATATATTGATATTGTAAAATATATGTTTTTTAACGGTGTAGAAACCCGTACTTTTAACAGAGTACTGTATATATGCGAAATATTATATTACTATATATATTTTAAAAAAAATTCGTTTTTATTTAATTGTTGATGACCAAATATTTTTACATTAAATGAGTAAATTCTTATGTATTTTATAACATGATATCGCGTGATTACAGTTATAGTAAAGTAATCATGAGTATTTATAAGTTATATATTTAAAAGAAAAATACACACTTAGATATTTATAACGTAAGTATGTAACAATTTTAGCTGATTTATTTGATTAAAGATTTAGCTGATTAAATAACATCAAAGAATATGCACACAGATTTAAAAAAAAAATGTATAGAGTGATACATTTTTGTAAAATTTACGAGTATATATGGTGTACCATAATTGTAAATGGAATTTTTATATATACATCAAGTTTAAGGTATAATATCAAACATTAGTTTGATTTCTTTTTAGGGGATCGGTGTAAATCAAAAGATCGGTTTTTTTTCTTTAAATTTTTTTTTTTATTAAGTATAGTTTTAAAAAAAATAGGTATACAATGATCACTTTTTTAACTTGGAAAATTTATAATTATATTAAAAATTTGTGCATATGCAAGAAAGTGCTCTGTGAGGAATCAAAGATCACCAATTGACCGACTTGTGTATTAAAATAGTGAAAAATTATCCAACAAACACCATTGAATTTATAGAGGTGGTTTGTAGACTTTTCAAGCGCAATTATAGACGAAATATTGGGAATATTGAGATATCGGAATATTTCTGTTGTATGGAATTTACGGATCATTACATCAATTTTCTTCAATGTTTTTCAATGCAGTTTTCTTCAATGCAGAATTAAGAGAACTAAGTAAAGCGAAGCGTCGAGAGGAAATTATTAAACAAATTATCGACAACTCTGAAATGCTATGTGATGAATACGAACGATTTCCACAATACATGGATTCCATTGTTGGCAATAATTAATTGTTAACACAACAATTGAAAATTTACAAATTTCAAGACGATCCAACGTTTTGAATTGCGATTTCAAGAAGATCCAACGTTTTTCTGAATTCCAGTTTATGAGTTAGTCCGATTGGTCCATTATTTATGATACCCAATTTTGGATTGCTTTGCAGCCATGCCAGCATCTGCTCGTTCAAATTGTCAAATCTCGCTGGTAACGAAATGTATCCAATTTCCAATTCCAATATTGTCTTCATTTTCGATGAATCGAATTTCGATGGTAGTTGACTGGCTCCCATTATTTTATATACTTTTCCAATTTGCATATCAGAAAGTTTAATCCATCGTTTAACAGCGCCAAGATGATTCAATTCATCCACAAAATTTCCAGCCATTTTTTGAATTAAGTCTCTGTTTCCAGATGAAGCACCAGCAGTAATGGATTCCATTGTTGGCAACAATTAACTCTTAACACACAACAATTGAAAATTGACAACAATAAGGTTTAATGTTTTTTTCACTAAAGTTTCGAACAAAATTGTAACTGATAAAATTCTGTCGCGCCCTTTTTATAGCAGAAAAAATAGTATGGTGACGTCAGCTGTCACACTTTATGTAGCCATACAGGTTAAAACCTGCTGCTTCATTTTCGCATATTAGACAGAAATCTTCGCTATTTGATATCAGTTTACCTTTAGTGACGTCAGCTGGCAATTTATACAAGTTTAAACCTGTTTTCAGATAAAAATATACAATCATATGATAAAATTCATTTTTGCATATTAGAGAGAAATCTTCGCTGTTTGATATCAGTTTACCTTTAGTGACGTCAGCTGACAGTTTAAGCCTGTTTTCAGATAAAAATATTATAAAATTATGAAAGCAAGGCCATCTTTTAATGGCTAGTTTAACTATCAAAAAAAAGGTTTTCGATGCAATCTATTGACAATTTTTCAAACTTACACACACAGGAATCCAGACTAGCAACGCCATCTAGTAGCGAATTCACAGGCTCGAAGGTGGCTGCGCCATCTGTTAGGGAATTTTTTCAGTTCTTAGGTTAGAAAAAAATTTTGTTAGGTTAAGCTAAGTTCGCTTAGGTTTCGTTAGGTTAGGTCAAGTTCCATTGGGTTCTGTTAGGTTAGAAAAAAATTTCACTAGATATCGTTAGGTTGGAGACCAAGTTTTGCTCCACCCACCGCCGGAGGCTTCTAGAACCGCCTCGGTAGTTTGCCTCCTGCCGAGGTCGCTCAAAAAGTCGGATGGTGGGATGGTGGGCTCCGCTCTGTCCAAAAACTACTACTATTGTGGGTAGACCTGTCCCCCAATTTTTTTTTCAGCAGTTTGTGAGATTTCAAAATGTGCGTTATATTTAAAAATTATAAAAGACGTGCCTGTCAAATAACAAAATATAAAGATGTCATGCTCACCGCTTTTCTTGGACGACTAACTCATAACTGACAAAATTCAGTAACATAGATTAATCTATGACCTTGTGCGACAAAATATTGACGAAGAAATGTCGAGAGGTAGCTCTGTCCGGATTCGCCCCAACTGATGGTACCTTAGTATTTCTTATTTTTTCATTTTTTCATATTATTATTAAAATTATCAATTTTTTTATAATGGCTGTTTGTGATTCAAGTGGTTTTTTAAAGTGCTTTGTGTAAGTTTACTTTTCGTTTTTTTATTTTTCGCTCTTCAATTTTTCATCAATTTGTAATTTTAATTTTTATATTTTGACATAGTTCATATTAATTATTTTCTGACCTTTTATTTCTTTGTCTGACGTATGTGTTGGTTTTTAATAACTTAATCCTTTCTGAAAAATTGCTCGTTTCTTTGTAATTTTTTCTGTGAATTGTTCCACTAAACATTTAAAAAAATTTTTAAAATTACATTTCCCTATTGTTTTTTATAGATATATTTGCATGTATTCTTTGATATTTTTTGATCTTTTGAAATAATGTCATCTTGTTTGGGATTGATGGTTTTTGCTACTGACGTTCTTTGTTTGGCGTTCGTTTTTCTGATGATAATCATACATTGATTGAAACTAGTCAAAATTTAACTTTTCATGAATTTGATGTGCCTACATTTTTGATATTTTATTTTATTATATACTTTTTACAGGTTGCGTTCATTATTTTAAACTTTGTTTTTTGTTTCATTACCTAAAACATAGAGATGTATAGAGAGAGAACTGAAAAAGCTGTTTAAAAAGTTGAATTATCATTATAGAAAAAGATAGCAGCATTCATTTGAATTCTTATACTATGTATTCTCTTCATCTAATAAATTACTAGCAAACACTAGCTTTGAGGCAGGGATAAAAAAGGATAGCGTGACCGTCGACGGTCTTGTTGTCCTACTCTTATCACTTGTTTATGTTGGACTGTTGTCATAGTTTTTAATGGTTTACTGTTGTTTAATCGTTTAGCGTTTAAAATTTATACCCTTATTACTTCGTCAGTTCCATTTCATTTTTACAGAAATTTTTAAATTTTTTTTAATATTAACATTGAATATATTTTTAAATTTAATCGCTTAAACCCCAAATTTTTGATATTTTAATGGCACCAAATTATTTAGTTAACCTACTTCTCGATGAATTAACCTTAGAACGACAAGGCTGTATCATATACGATACCTGTGTTTTTGTACAAGAAAATATCTATACAAGAAAATATTTTATATTATATAGCCAGAATTGTCACAAAAAAATTATTAAAAAAATTAACTTGTCAATATTGTGTTAATTTAATTTGTTTTGCGCGATCAGTTAATTTATTCTTCAAGATTTGTTTTTCTAATAATAAAACAATCAGGAATGGCATTTAGATTCTACAAAAATTATTTGTAAAAAAGTAATTTCAAATTATTTATTGTTATCTATGTCACACAGTATTTTTATCAGAATTTAAATTTAATTAAATATGTTCATGTGTAGTTAATGAATTGATAACTGAAGATTTACACGAATTGCAAATTATTCAAGAAATTGTATCCATTATTGAATGTAGAATGAAAACTTTTCCAAAAAAATTCACTTTTATTGGTTTGTGTCTCTTATTTCAAAAGTGTAATAAAAAAAAAAAAAAATTGACCTTTTTCGAGACCGTAATAAATTTTATGACTTATTTTGGTAAAAATATTTTATCCTTTTAAATTTTTCAGTATTTTTAAACTGTGTTAAAAAAAGTTTAAGTTCTATATGGGTTTATATGTAACTTAACTAAAAATTAATATCTTAATAATATTATAAATGTGAAAGTTTGGATGTTTAGATGTTTAAATTTGTTCGATGTTTAAATTTTATCCAGGTTGCAAGTTCTTGAGGGATACAAAAACAATTATTCAAACACACCCCAAAAATCAAAACTCAATTCGATGAAATTTGGTACACTGACATTTATCCTGAGCTAACAAATAGGATAATCTTATCCCGACTAAAGGTTCCTGTAGGATGACTGAACCGAATTCGATTAAATAAAATATAGAGACACTATTTACTATGAGCACATGTAGCTAGAATTTTAATGACACGTAGAATAGTTTTATCCCGATTGAATGTTCCCAGGGGATGCAAAAGAAATTCCAAAATCATGTCCAAATAATTAAACCGAATTTGATAAAATTTGGTACACAGACATGATTAATCCTGAATTTACGCATAGGCTAATCTTATCCTGATTAAAGGTTCCTGTAGGATGACTGAATCGAATTTGATAAAATTTAATATACAAACGTTATTTACTATGAACGCATATAGTAATAATTTTGAAATAGTTTTACTCGGGATAGTTTAATCCCGATTGAAGGTTTCCGGGGGAAGATGGGGAGACACAAAGGGGGGGGGGTAACTCAATGCGGGTGAAGCCGCGGGTCAGACTTAGTTATATTATAAAAATGTGTTGAAATGGTTATGGAAATTCATAGTGAATGCAATAGCAATAATAACACATAGGATAGTTTTATCCCGATTGAAGGTTCCGTGTAGAAACAAAATCAACAGCTAAATCACATCCAACTAACTAAATCGAAGTCGATGAAATTTAGTACACACAGAAACACTATTTACCCTGATCTAACACATGGTGTAATCTTATCCCGATTAAATGTTCCTGTGGGATTCAATATTATTTAATTATAATAACATCAAAAAATCACAGATCCTTTGATCCTTTGAAAATTTGAAAAACTTGTAGTGAGATTTTAAACCATTTTTGAACAATTTACATAGCCATATTTTCAAAACGGGGGTGAGGCAGAATTTAATTAATAATATTTGATATTTTCGTAATTATATAGTTAATTTAATTCCCAAAGAATGAATGTAGTAATTATTTACTGTCCTATAACTGGATTAAAATTGGATTTTTCCGCTATATTCAAATTCTCAGAAAAATATTAGCTGAAACTATACATATATACTTAGTTTTTAGGGATTTACAATTGTCTGTAATAATTACTTACAGTGTGGACTTGAAAATTTCGGACATAAAAAAAAACATATGAATTGCATCCCGCGGTCACAGGGTACATTTGTCCTCACTGAAAGTCCCTAGTTTGCATTTTGAAATTCCCAACTTTAATGCAAGCAATATCAAGGATCTATGATTTTTGCTGTTATTAATTAACTGATATTGAATTCACACAGGAACATTTAACCAGGATAAGATTACACCATGTGTTAACTCATTAGTAAATAGTGTCTCTTTGTGTACTAAATTTAGTTGGATGTGATTTAGCAGTTGATTTTGTTTCCACTGGGAACCTTCAATCGGGATAAAACTACCCTATGTATTATTATTGCTATTGCATTCACTATAAATTTTCATAACCATTTCAACACATTTTTATAATTTAACTAAGTCCACACTGTTGGTAATTATTACAGACAATATTGCAAATCCCTAAAAACTAAGTATATAATTTCTTCAAACATATGTATAGTTTCAGGTAATATTTTTCTGAGAATTTGAATATAGCGGAAAAATCCAATTTTAATCCAGTTATAGGACAGTAAATAATTACTACAAATAATTGAAAATTCCCAAAAACTCATTATCTAATTTCTTCAAACATATAGTTTCAGGTAATCATTTTTTGGGAATTTTCGATTTTCGGTAGGTAAGTAGTTTGCAAATAAAAATATTACAGATAGAAAGGATACAGGGTAACGCCTATAATAAATTAATGAGCCATAAATTAAGAATTTGTATAAGATGGAATTTGTTCCAGTATGATATACGTACGTCATTTTGAAGACCTCTGGTGCATCCAAAATCTATGTATGTAATAATTATTTATTATTATTTAAATAAAGATATTCAATTCTATGTAGGGATATTAAAAAAAAATGTTATAATATTATTAGAAAAATATTTATTAATCAACAAGCTTAGAAGTAATGAAGTTAACATAAATAGTTAAACCGTTAGGGTGACGTATCTCATACGTACGTCAGTGGTTAAGGGTTAAGAAACTACTAATTATTTATATAATTAAGAAAATATCAAATATAATTAATTATTGAAAATTGTTTTAGGTATATACAATAAAATAATTGAATAAATTGTATGCATGTATGTATTTGTAAAATAATATGTGTTGTAACCACATCCGTAAAAGCAATAAAAAATATTGACCACGGGATGCTATTCGTGTGTTTCCCTTTTTAGTTTTTGTGTTGCAATTTTAGGGTCGGGTCGATCTTTTTCAACCGCGGGATGTAAGTCATGATCAGTCGATAAAATAGAGTTCATAATCTAATTGGCATTTTGAAATTCCCAACTTTAATGCAAGCAATATCAAGGATCATTGATTTTTTGCTTCGTTACATATAAATCCATATTGAACTTAAACTTTTTTTTAACTTAATTTAAAAATATTGAAAAATTTAAAAGGATAAAATATTTTTACCAAAATAAGTCATAAAATTTATTACGGTCTCGAAAAAGGTCAATTTTTTTTTTTTTTTTTATTACACTTTTGAAATGTGAAGCCAGATGAGAGACACAAACCCTTTTATTAATTAACAAAAAATAAAATTAATTTACGACTAAAATTAAATAAAAGAATATTACTTAGTCATTTATGATTTTCAGTTACTGTTACACGAGAGCTTTATCTTTTTTTGAAAAGTTTTCCACTATTTTATTCGCTGTAAAAATTTGTCCTAATTTCAAATTAGAAATTTTCTTTGCCTTTAGAAAATATTTATTAAACGAAAAGTACCCAAGGTGTAAATTAAGGGTAAAAAAATAAGGAAAGACATATTTTTTATTTCACTTTTATTTCGTGTTGTCAGTTACCTATATTTTTGAACTTGCTTCAAAAAAAAAAAAAAATAGTAGTTGTCTATCCATGTACATCACCGACCTAAAATTACAGTAATTAATATTTTTACATACTCTGTATATAAGACGTTATTTAAGGAAACCTGTTGTTTACCTGTCCTTATTTGGGCGCCGTAGTTCTCCATAATTATGTAATAGTTATCATATGGGTTTGGAAAATACTGATTTTATGAGGGGTCCACGTAATTTTAGGAGAGTTCAGACGGCGCACACTAGTTCGCTCCCGCGGTCAGGAAACCCTAAAGGGTCGTATACTAGTTCGCTCCCGTGACCGTATATTAGTTCGCTCCCGCGGTCAGAAAACCTTGAAGGGTAGTACCTACACTAATTCGCTCCCGTAACTATATACACAAATTGAACAGCAAAATGAGAATGTTTTTATTTATGTTTTATAATTTAATATTAAATACGTTATAAATTTGGTGTAAATTTACATGACATACATTTTACAAAGTCGAATCTACTTATTACATTTTGTTCCAATAACGAAATTTTCCCTTCTACAAATTCCTTAAACAAATTAACTGCCTTGCCATACACTTTTTTCTGTTGATGAACACTGCGAATTTTAATATATGTATCAGTTTGAATATTTTTCAAATTTTCAATAAATTGAAATATATTTGGATGGTGACTGCAAAAAAAGAATTAAATTTTGAATGGAAACTTTCTTATGAATTCGTAGTTCGTTCAAGAGATGAGCTATTTTCGGCCCACATATCGGGTGGAAAATCTGAATCCTCGGTTGAATATGGTGAAAAAATTTTTATTTTTTCAAATTTTCACTTAAATATATATAGAGAGATACTTTTCATCAACTAGTTTTCGATTGATTCATTTTTAGGTGAAAAGTGAACTGAATTAAATTCAGTTTGGATAAAAGCAAATATATATATATATATATATATATATATATATATATATATATATATATATATATATATATATATATATATATATATATATATATTCTTTTATCCAAACTGAATTCAGTTCAGTTCACTATTCACCTAAAGATGATTTAATCAATCGAAAACTAGTTTGTGAAAAGTAATATCTCTCTATATTTAAGTGAAAATTTGAAAAAATAAAAATTTTGTCACCATCTTTATATATATATATATATATATATATATATATATATATATATATATATATATATATATATATATATATATATATATATATTAAAGATAATAAAGGAACTTGTAAAGAAATGGGGAAAACCCAGAAGAAAGAAACAAATACGCGTGTACCCGAAACAAGTCGAAAATTACAAATTTGATGTTGAACGAGTTTTAGGTAGATAGCAAATCGTGGGCGGGGAGATTAAATAATGAATATTACCAAAGAATTTTAAATTTAACTTGAATAATTATAAATGTAAGGTTGAATAATATATCTACATAATTGTAGGAATTAAATTTTGATATTCACCATATTCATTACGGATTACAAAGTAAAACTATCTACAATTAATTCCTAATTTTTTTTTAAATCCTACCGTATGCTACTGATTTTGGTGCATCAAACACAAATGAAATTTGAACTAACGTAAATAAAACACAACACACTAAATGTCCATTATTAACTGTAATTTTGAACTCGTTTAAAAATTCGAATTTTAAACAAATAGTATTTTAATTGTTAAGTTATTTAATTGTCATTTAGGTAATTGATTTTACCTGTCAGTAGATAACGAGTTGTGAACTAACCTACGACCCTTTTTCAAGATAAGATTAAGATTTAACCGCGGAAGCGAACTAGTATACATCTCGGGAGCGAACTAACCTACGACCCTTTTTCAAGATGAGATTAAAATTTGACCGCGGGAGTGAACTAGTATGCACCCAGTTCAGACTCCTTGAACTCTCTGTGCTTGTGTCCCTAAATGCCACCAATTCTACGAGACTTTAAGGTATATGATTAGAAAAGGGTTGCTGCTGTGAAAGATGAAGCTAATCTGAATATATTAATAGCAACTTTTATTGTATTTTCCTTTTATTTTAATTTTTAATTTTTTTTTTATGCAATACTTATAAAACATATACCTAAATGAAACACAATTTTGTATTATAACATTAAAACGTAGCTTTATTTTGTATTATTTTTTTCTCGGTAGGGTAAAAGCCCCCTTTGTGGAACGGTATCTAATACTGGAACACTTTTGACATTTACATATTTATTTCTTTAATTAAGTAACGAAACTTTAAATGCGAGGTGAATTTAAATTGAGAAACAATCATTCTATTAATAATAATTTTTGTTATCAGACGTTTCTTTCAGAAATAACTTCATTAATATGTAATTGTTCATAATTAGATACCGTTCCACAAAGGGGGCTTTTACCCTATGTACAAAATTAGTATGCACTTCTTAATTCATAATTATAATTTTTCCAACTTTTATTAATAAAAAATCGATTCTATATATCAAACTTTGTTTCTGAAACATAAACCGTTTAGTTGGAACTACTAGCCCAGGTGCTAGGTGATATTGGGTATGCACTGAAAGAGGTTTAGAATTTGACTTTTTGATCATTATTAGGGGGTCTTAGGTGTGTATGAAAATGCATGTCGTCGACCTCTATGGTGGTCGAAAACTTGGGGGGGGGGGGAAGTTGCGGAAAAAGCCGATCAGCAAATCGCTTATATCTTGCTTACGATTGATCGTAGAGTGATGATTTTTTTTAATTTGTTTGTAATGAAATGATCTAAAATATATGTTATATGCAGACTTTTGATATATCTAACAGTTTTCGTGTAAAAAATTGAAAATAGAAGGCAACGGTAAAATTCAAGTAATTTGAGTATACAGAACTAGTCAAAAGTATGAAAAAGGCAAAATTCTCAGCAAGAAAGCATTTTTGGGATAAATGATGAGAACAAAAGTTTCACCATTTGTTACGGCGCATCCGATGATGACGTTCACCTTGAAGTCAAGGTTCAAAGTCAAGGTTCAAGGTTATATCAAGGTCAAATCCGTTTTTTTATATGGCAATCCCCACTTTTGATCTCAGAAATGGAAAGAGCGGAAAATTCTGCATCCGAATATGACCTCAATCATGACCTCAAGGTCAATGATCAGGGTCAATTCAAGGGCAAACCCAGATTCTTAAATTTTACCGTTATATTCGGTTTTTATTTTTTTAAACGATATCTGTTAGGTTTGCATATTACATAAATTTTAGGTCATTTCATTGCAAACAAATTTTAAAAAAATCATCACTCTGCGGTCAATAATAAACCAGATATAAGCGATTACCCGATCGGCTTTTTCCGAAAATTTATTCCCCTCCCCCCAAGTTATCGACCACCCTAGAGGTCGACTTTATGCGTTTTCATACTCACTTTCGATTTGCGATTTCGATCGATACTTTCACTTGCGATTGCGAGGATTTCAAGTTTATATCTTTGTTCTCTCAAAACTTAAAAATATGTATTGGTAACTTCTTGAATTGGTGTGTCCATTTGAAATTTTAAAAAATTTTAGAATTTCACTATTTTTAAGAATTAATTCAAGTCATACGTACCGTAAGAATCTGAAATTTTATGGTTCTTTATGTTATGACCTGGACAACTATTTCAGTCAGTTTTGTAATTTGTTTCTTTCATTTTATTTAGTAATCCAAATGAACCACCTGAGACTGAAGCATTTCATGGTGTAAGACAAGAAAAGAATCGATTTAAAAATATCGAATGGACTGCTTATGAAGCTGTTCACAAAAAATATTTAAATTTAGGTAAGATATTATTTTTTAATTTTTTTTTTAATTTTTTTAATTTTTTTTTTTTTTTTTGACGTGTAAACATCTATAAGTTCATTTGGAGCGGGAGAGAATCCAGCTTCAATCCAAATCAGAAAGTAGTAAAAAGCAGCGTATGCTTAAGGGAATAAGAGACCATGTATTATAGCAAGATACTGCTCCCACTCACTTATAGACTGGCATATGGTGACTTATAGATAATATGGTGGCAATCACAGCTGTTGTTATATTTACTTCCTGTGCAAGAATTTTATTTTTAATTATCTCATTACAATCTCTACCAAATGTAGATGTTTACACATCTTAACGTGGATCTCAGTAATCACAAATTTTTTATTTATTATACAAAATTTTTTAATTCAAATATTACCGAATTATTTCCGCTTGTTAGGCGGCTTAAGGAATAATAATTTTTTACGACTGAACTAATAAAATATTATATTTGAAAAATGTGTTTTAGATACAAAGCCTAGACTAAAAAATCACTATCGCGCACATAGGCTTTCGTTTTGGTTGAATTTGGTACCAGACCTACATAAGCCAGGTGGAGATGATGTT
The DNA here is from genome assembly GCA_035578155.1 of Brachynemurus nebulosus. NCBI lineage: Eukaryota > Metazoa > Arthropoda > Insecta > Neuroptera > Myrmeleontidae > Brachynemurus > Brachynemurus nebulosus. The sequence goes on from JAPWDM010000001.1 coordinate 113,165,432, forward strand.
CCAAATTCTCATCATGCCCTTGACGACGATGATTCTCCACCAACGTCTAAAATACCTCCACTTCTTCCACGCAAACTTACAACTACAGAAGCATACCTTGGAGAGTATACAAAGACGACGTTTGGAGTAGTTAATTTATCACAGACAATAACCTTTTCAACTACAGAAAGTCCTAGTGATACATTCGATCAGTTCGGACTCCCTACGACTCAGCATACTGTGGAAGATGGATTTGCAGCGTATTCAACAGCATTAAGTGTCGTTATAGCAATTGGGTGTTCATTATTAATTTTAAACGTTTTAGTGTTCGCGGGTGTATATTACCAACGTGATAAAACACGTTTAAGTCACGAACATAACGATCAACCAAAGAAACGAAACGAAAATGGACAAATGCCTAATAATATCTGTGGTGATTTGGAATCAAGTATTGTAGGTTTAAAACCAGATGCCGCGACGATATTAGGACATCATCATTCACATACACATCATCAATTACCACCCCCTGAGTTTGCAGACTTACCACAAAATAATGCTACACTGCCACGTCCTCCTCCCCCACCTAAAGTTACTAAACCAAACGTAAACACTCTCACAACAAATCAGTTACAAGCAGAAAACCAGCCATTACTTTCCGCTCGTAATATTCAAATGATAAATACAGGAACATTAACAAAGAAAAATGCACAACAATTAAATTCAAAGCAAAATGTTGCTACAATGGAAGAATTGCGTGTGTGACAAAGTACTGAATCTATAGTTGTACTATAGATTAATTTTCTTTTAAATCTAAGTGTGATACTGTACAAGTTGACTGTTTTTTTAAATATATTGCAATAAAATGACTTTTACGATATAACTTGACATTTGCTCAAAAATTAAAAATAATACTACTATCAAAAGAGAGAAGAATTATTTAAAATAACTGAAAATAATTTTGATTCTCATGTTTTTTCAAATAATACTTGTACAATACATAATTTAGTTATAAATAACTTGCCTAGAAGATAATTCTTCCTTTATTATATAAAATTTTGTCGTATATATATTTAGTAAGAAACAATAAAGTTTGAATCATAAGAAAATACTTAATATCACTCACAAGAGAATAATCTATTGGTTGGATTTTTAAATTTATGTATCTAATAAATTATAGTTCACATAATGTACTTGAAAAAGAAAATTTATTTTTCTAAATTTTTAAAAAACACATATTAATCATATAACTTTCTCATAAAATTCATTTAAATATTTAGGTATTCTGACTAATTATTAAAAAATATTACCAGTTTTGTCAATAAATTAATATTACACTTAAAATATTGTAATACTATTATTTTTACTAGTGTATGCTACACCGCCCTGCGATCAATTAATCTAAACCAAAATAATTACTAATAAATTTATATTAACGATTACAGTAATAGTAGATAGAGCTAAAACTATGACATTTAATTTTGTTAACTAACAAAAGCTAATTCAAAGATTAATATATTGTATTATTAACAATTACTAAAATTTTACTAAACTCTTTTCTTAATTTTAATTCTAATCCTGAATTCAATGTTTACAATAATTTTTACTACCTTAAAATCTTGAAACAAAAAAGCATCGTTAAAAATATAAAACTTTGTTCTTGCATATCTTACAAATTATGACTTTTATTAGTAATTGAAAAATTTGATTAGCTACCATATAAAGAAAATTAGTTTATAAATTCGATAATTTTTTTGTACACAAGGAAAATAACAAACCCATATTCAGTTATGGTAGTTGAGGCAATATTCCTATGTGATGATTGAATTTTAAGCTTACTTCCAACTTTTATTTTTGTATCAAAATAAAATAAAATCTTTCCAGTTTTTTTATGTTCCTATTAGCATCTTAGAATTTACGGAAAAATTTTTTCTTCCTCACTTTTGTAATGCTTTGTTTATTTTTTCTGGGATTAAAGTTGACTCTCTAAAAAAACATGCGTGGATGGTAGGCAGTAGAACTCCATTTGTAATGACCTAAGACGAGAAAATCGACTGTATTCTTGTTTTATATATTTATTTCTATCGTCCAAACAAGGACTAAACATTTATATTAATAAGAATACAATGGAGGACTTTAAAAATAAAATTCAAAAATCGTGAATTTTTCCTTTGAAAATTAAGAAAGAAATAAGAAACTACTATTAAAAATAAATGATTCTAGTTCGAACGATAACCACAAATGTGTAGAACAACGTGTTACAATTATAGCCCGATCGGTTACTTAGAATTTCGTTTTTACTCCTCACTAATCTAAACAATGTAGTTCCTAAGAAAACGTTTAAAGTTTTAGTAATTTCCTAAGAAAACGTGTTTAAAATTATAGCAATAATTTTTTCATAAAGTTTAATAATAATTACGAAAAAATATTTTCATCAAAAAATTATACTTACTAGACTTCAGATGAAATCACCCGAAACGGCACGAGCGTCGGAATGTACAAAATTTTGGACTGGGGGGTTATATACTTTTTTGTTTTTGTCATAAATGAAAAAGAAATATTTGTAATTTTTTTTTAAGGTCAATTTTATTGCGATTTTATTTTATAATTAAAAGCCCCTATACCGGAACACTATTTTTAGGTGTGTAATTAAACTGGCTTATAAAAATTAACAAATAAATTAGACACCCATTTTTTTTCTTAATAAGCGTGAAAGAAAGTTTTTTTAATATGTTTTTAAAAAAATACAACCCAACAATTTTTATTTATTGTTTTTGTTTTACAAAATTTCGACATCTATATCCAAACAAAGAAATATTAATGACACTAGGAGTTGGGAACCGATATACAAACAGACGTGTAATATGAGTAGTATGACACATAGAGTGACATCTAGACGTCAGCGTAGGAAACATAGAATGGTTTAAGTATCAGGCGTAAATAAAGGATCAAAATACTGTATTCAACAAAAAATGTTTAATATATATATATATATATATATATATATATATATATATATATATATATATATATATATATATATAGATAGATAGATAGATAGATACGTTATAGCCGTACTAAATGTACAAAAAAAATAGGCACAAATTTGTCCAACTGCAGTGTGGGTATGTGCGGTGCGTACCTTCATACATTAGCATTTCGCATATTATGTAAAAGAGAGATCGGCAACACATTAACACACTACAAAAAACACGTATGTGAGAAAAAGACAGAGTATGTAAATACGTTTGATTATGTACCATATAAGGACTGTTGGTTTATTTGGTTACATAATTTATAACAACAATCAATTAAAACTCATTAAAAATAAAGAAATTATCAATACTTAAGAATGAAATGATATATTTTTTCTGTTTTTTACAGTTCTTGTATAATTCCTACAGTTTCTCATTACACATGACGGCATTTTACTACGAAATTGTACGATCTTTCCTCATTGAAGTTTGCTATAAGACTGACGACTAATGCAGGTAAAGTGAGGCACTACCTCACTTTTAAGTGACCAATTTTTAACAGCTTATATCGTATCTATATATGTATATAATACATCTTTGGATAACATTATAATGTAACAGGGACTCAAATCAAGTTATTTTGCTAATATGTTGTTAGGTAATGTTGCTGTTATATTGCGTTGATGTAACAGCTGCAATATAATTTTGTTACTTTTATAATTAATTGTAGTTATGTTACATATGTGTAACTATTTGTTATATAACTTGTTTCATATTGTTACTTCTATGCTATGTTACCGTTATATTTGATGTTTACTGGGTCTGCTATGTAGTATATACCTTCGTAAATAATTTGAATTTTGATATGCAATTTTGACAGTACACTTCCAATGTATATTACTTCTAATATGTACAAAAATTACAAAAATGCTAAATGTTGAAAATACAATAAATGAAATATGATATCTGTGGAAGTGAAGAGAGTTTGACTTAAAGTAGTAGTCTGGTAACTCGCGCTGTTTTTCATGCCTATTTTTACTGGCATTTTTTTTTTTTTTTTTTTTTTGAAATAGAACAAATGAAAAGTTTTGAAACTTTAATATGTTTTTATTTACATCTTAAGGTACCAAAAAAAATTTTTTTTTTGAATAAATTAAATTTTGTTTTAGTATTATTATTATCATTTGAAGTTGGCGCCTCAAAAAAAGCACCTGGGTGGCCCGCGTGATTTTTACTCTTGAGAACATTTGAAATCAAAAATTCTTAATTAGTCTTAATCTATAGATATGCCATTCTGGTCGGAACCAAAATTATGAAATTTTTTTGAAAAGTGACAAAATGGCGGACTTCAAAAAAATTTCAATTTCAATTTTTTTTTTTCAAAATCCGAAAATTTTGAATCGTTGCATCAGAATACTGCCTTAAATTGATATAAGAAATAAGAAGCGTTATTCTGTGTTTATGGCCTGTAGAAACTTGTACTCTATGATCTATCTTATCAAAAAATGATCGTTTAAAATTTTTTGTAGACAGCTTCTCTGTAAACAAATTATCTCATGTTCTTGAACCATAAACCACGAATTACTAAAAAAATTTTAATGGACACTTATTTCTCGGATGACGCTGAAACGCAGTACGCAAAGATCTTTTTTTAACTTCTCGCTGCTTATAATGATTTAAATAGATTACATCGGCTGTTCCAAAGCGATCTTTGTGTCCTATTACGATTTTTTCAATTAGGGCACTTCTATATTTCAATTTTTTTGTGCTTTTATCCATAACTAAAAAACTTTTATCCGCAACAAAACAATATACTTTGTTTGATCAAGTTCTTTAAGTGATGGTATAAAGTTGTTTGTCTGATAATAAAGACAATATTTTTCCTATAGCGAGGTTCCCCTCTGGAACTATACCTGAAGAGAGAATACTACGCAGAACATGTTAGAGGCGACAGTTTATATCTCATATAAGTACGCGTTGACTCAGATAAACTTCCGCTTACACAATGTGTAAATTAAAAATTACAAACTACATTCTTCTTCAAATCCGCATACTATCCCGACGTTCAGTAAAAGGTAATCGTTTATAATACAAATAATAGCCTGCGATTGCATTCATATTATCATTTCTATTTCAATTTAGCAATATATAAACTTTATATATTGTTAAATTGAAATAAAAATCATGTTGACTTTTGACTCATGCGACCAGTATGGCTGGCGGGAGACATTGCTTTTACCTGTATATGTAGCGATTATACAGGTAAAAAATAATTATACCATTTTAGCGCAAATATAATCCATAGTAAATTTTATATATCCATGACAAAACGACTATCATCATAGTAAATTCACCAAAGCATAATTGAAAAATATTGCAAAATACTGATAGTGAAATGTTGTTAGTTTTATACCTCGAAACATATTTAGGTGATCATTTTTTTGTTTTAGCGAATTTCCAAAACTGGAAATTCAACTACTCCGACCGTTCTCATAGCGCAACCTGAGGCGGAGACTATAACAGAAATATGTTTTGAGGTCCCTAGAATACGAAAATGATTTTCACTAAAAAATTATATATATATATATATATATATATATATATATATATATATATATATATATATATATATATATATATATATATATATATATATATGTGTGTGTGTGTGTCGCCACGATAACTTTCGAACGAAACGTTTAATGTTTATGAAATAGTGTGTGCGAACTGGAATCCGGATTGGGTCGGTTAAGTTCGTCAGTTAGACACGTCGGATGTCCTGAAGTAAGTTTTCTGGTCATTTTTAATTATTTTTTATCATTCGATTCTATCATTAAACAATTCGATTTTTACATCGTTGAAAAGGAAAAAAATTATGAAGAAAATGCTCTTATAATTTTCTTTCTATGTTAAGTAATTTTAGAGAAAATTGTAATTTTTCATTTTTGGGTCACTTTGCTATCTTTGTCAGTGTAATTCTGTCTCAATTCATTATAAAATATAGAAAACTAGCAATTTTTTACGATTTTTTACGTAAGACAACTGATAGCTATTCAACATGTATGTATTAATTGTATTATAATAAACATATTTCTGTCTCATTTTGAAAAATTAAAATTAACCAGATTTTTTAAGCTTATGTAATGAAGATATTTTTTCTATTGAATTTTAAATGAACAAGATGTTGGAATTTGTCATGATATAATATTATTAAATATTATAAAACAATAGCAGTATGTGTGTATGCCTCGAAAGATTTTTAAATGGATCGATTTTGAAAATTTTTTCACTAATAATCATTAATGTTAGAAAGTTAAACAATTTTAAATGGATTTAAGGTATCTTATGTGAGATCCGTCAGCGTATTGGGGACCTAAAAACGCCAACAATTAACTACCAATTCGATTTTGAAAATTTTTTCACCGTCAGTAAGTTAAAGTATTTGAATTAATTAAGTTATTAAATGATGTTAGTAAATAAAAACACTTTACAAAATACCACTTTTATTGAATATAAAACTCTTATGACATGTTTCGGTCAATATGACCATTCTCAAACGAGTAAAGTTTACATTCAGATATATGCCTATTTATTCTAAATCTTAACTTGCAAATTGTTGCAATGGATGATGGGATATTAGTAGAGATAGAGGTAGTGGGCGGAGTCAAAAACAAGGAAAGCAAATTTAGGTGAGTTAGAGACATGTGACATATAAACAAATAAAGTAGGAAATACAGTCATGTACAAAAATTATAAAACAGAAAATAAGTTGGAATTGTAAATATCGTACTGTAACGTTTCTCTCCGGTATGTGTTCTGTGTCGACTAAATGTCTGACAAAAGCGGAGTCAGATTTCTTGTTTCTGTAGCATCTGAAGTGTTCGGCTCTGCAGGTTTCAAAACTTCCGCCAGTTTGACCAATGTAAAAACTGTCACATTCCAATTTAGTTTGTAGATGCCAGATTTTTTAAGTTTGTTTATTTTTGTTTTATTGTTATATATTAAATTTCCTAAATTAAGGCTCGATTTAAATGCAGTAGTTATATTTGATTTAGTTTGAATTTTATGTATTTTATCTGAAGTTTTACCAAAATATGTTAAAGTTTTGAAATTTGATCTGAGTTAACGAAGGGATAAATTTCTTTTAAAATTTGCTTAAATTCTTTTTTAGCTGCTAATTTATCAATTAATTTTGAGTTATATCCGTTATTATTTGCTATTTTTTTAATGTTATTTATCTCTGTTTTACAATTTTCTTTTGATAATGGAAAATTAAAGGCGCGATGAATCATAGAATTATAGGCCAAAATTTTATGTTGGAATGGACTTGCTGAATCATTATGGGTTGTAATTCCAGTATATGATGGTTTTCTATAAATCGTCGCCGTTACTTCAATATGTCGTATGTTAAAAATATGTCATTTTCTGTTAACAACGCCTGTTATAGTTACCAAAATCATCTTTTCTATATAATAGCCAAAATTCCAATGTCTAGGACTACAGTGAAACAGAAAATGCGCACTTGAAAATATTTCGTATATCGCCATTTTTTTTTTTTTTGGCAATACGTCATATGTCGTACGGTGCTTTAAAAATACAGGTACTTTAATAAACAATAAATAACACTAGTAACACATCACCAAAAATCCTTGATAATTCAATAAACAAAGCAACCGAAAAGAATTGCAGCGTAAAGAATAAAATAGCTTTTTTTAATTTCTGACAAATACCTTTTATTGACATGCGACGTTTTGAAGTAACGGCGACGAAATATTGAAATCAAGGTTATTGTTAATTTTCGTTATGGTTAAATCCAGGAAGTTGATTCTATTATCTTTTTCTAATTCTAAATCAAATTTTATTTTTAGGTCTATTAAATTTAGTGAATCTATGAATTTTTCTAATTGGCGAATTGATCCATCGAACCCTATAATTATATTATCCACGTCCCTGTACCAAAATTTGACATGTTGTTTTGTTCAAGTGTTGTTCATTATTATTTCCTGTAAACTTGACATATAAATCTGCCAACAGAGGGCTCAGTGGTAGCCCCATAGCAAGACCACTGGTCTGTCGGAAAAACCACTGGTCTGTCGAATTCAAAGTAATTTTGTTTTAAGACTGTATTAAATGTATTAATTAAGTCCGATTGTTTTAAAGGATTTTTTATCTTGTTATTTATTATTTTACTAATTAAGTTTAGACAATCGGAATTAATTAATACATTTAATATATTCTTAAAACAAAATTACTTTGAATACCATAAGGTAACGCTCAAATCTATTAAATTTATTAAATGATGTCCCAAGGAAACTCACGGATTGCCATAATTTATATGAAATTCTTAGGACCCTTTTTTTACTGCTAGAGAGATATACTTTTTGCTAAAATTATTTTATATGAATAAAGATTATGTTCTATGAGTTCCGCCAGGGTTCACCAGGGTCAAAAATAAACTTACCAACCAATTTTGAAAATTTTTTCACTGTTAGAGAGCTAAACTATTTTAGATAAATATAGATTACGTTATGTAAGGTCCGCCGGGGTCCATAAGACCCAAAGGTGTAAAACATAAAGTAACCGACCGATTTTGAAAATTTTTCATTGTTATGGAGCTAATCTACTTTAGATTACGTTATGTAACGTCCGCCAGGATCCATGGGACCCAAAAGTGTCAAAAATAAACTAACCAACCGATTTTGAAAATTTTTTCACTATATAGTGCCTTTAAATAGATGGGTGATTCTACTTTTTAGGTCCTTCAAAAAATTAAAGTTGTCTTCACAATAAGGAAGGTTAAAACTATATACAGAATGAAGATACTGTCATTTATTTTATTTAAATAAAGTTAATAACTCCTATTTAGTTGACCTACCTACATTTACTTTAATTTTTGATTTAATGTTTTTATAAAAATGGTGTCAAATTTTTATTGCAGTTCTAAAACGCATGTCCCTATTACGTATTGCTTGGAACTATAACGTTTTTTAAAAATAAGTTTACTGAAACCACACAATTTTATAAATAAAAAAGAGAGTTCAATTGTTACGCATGGTAATTAGAAAGTTAAATTTTATTTATCTGCAGAATTTTTTTTTTTTGGCGTGACGAAAAATTGTCGCGAAAATTTGAGTCTCCTTCGTCACAGCTGCCAAATATTGCTATAAGTTTAAAAAAATAGGTGAAAGGGTCATGTTTTTTGGTGAAACGAAACGCCGAAGACCATAGAACACAAAGCAAAAGTCAAATCAAGTAATTGACATTGAGAGCTTGTCATTTTTTTTACATCAAGCAAGAAGACCGGCTGTGTGTGTTTATTGAGTGTATCCTTCGTCACGGCTTTTTCTTGTATGTATTTAACGAATTTCGTTTTTACGTAAATATTATTTGTAATAATGTAAGCTTTACGATAAACTCAAGTTTTCGATCTAAATGATCACTGTTCACGATTAATAACGATTTTGTTGGAAAATTGTATTCTTCGTCACACGTGTATCCTTCGTCACGGTAGAATGTGACGATGGGAGACATGAAAGTGGCGAAGGATACGATAATAAAATAAGTATATATTTATTATATCAGTGTTTGTTTGTATATTAACTAAACTTTTTAGTTGATTAATTTGGAGAACTTTCTTAATCAATTTTTTTATATCATAAAACAACAAAACACACACACTCTTCAATTTTTTGCAAATCAGACAAAAAAAAACCAACTTTTTTTTTTATTTTTTTAATTGATATTAGGAGAACATAATATAAATATTATTTAACTAATAATTTAAATTTTATTATTTAAATTTAATTTACATTTATTTCTGTCTGGATTCAGTAATCCGCAAAAAATAGTGGTTTTAATATGAAACCGCGGTGCTGATCTGTAGATACCGAATCTATGATAATTTTCCTACATTCTAGTCGCATAAAATCTACTACATGACTTCCTCTATTTTTTTAATGGTTGGGACCTAATAAGTAGAACTACCCAGATATAAATTACGTTATGTAAGGTCCGCCAGGATCCGTGGTATCTAAAGGTGTCAAAAATAAAATAACCGACCGATTTTGAAAATTCTTTTACTATTAGAGAGGTTAACGATTTTGGATAGATACAGAGGTCATGTAATATCCGCCAGGGTCCATGGGAACCAAAAGTGTCAAAAATGAAATAAGTAACCGATTTTGAAAATTTTTTCACTGTTACAGAGGTAAACAATTTTAAATGGATATAGCTTATATGTTGTATGAGGTCGGCGTGGTTCCTGAGATCTTAAAAGCGCGAAATAAACTAACCGACCGATTTTGAAAATGTTTTCACTTTTAGAGAGTTAAACTATTTTAGATATAGATTACGTTATGTAAGGTTTGCTAGGGTCTATGGGACCCAAAAGTGTCAAAACTAAACTAACCGACCTTTTTTGAAAATTTTTTCATTGTTAGAGAGCGTAACTATTTTAGATAGATATAGATTACGGTATGTAAGGTCCGCCAGGATCCATAGGACCTTATATATTGGATGAGATCTGCCAGGGTTTTGGGATCTTAAAAATAAACTAATCGAACCCTTTTGAAAATTTTTTCACTGGTAGAGAGTTAAACTATTTTTGACAGATATACTAGTAGATTACGTGATGTAAGGTCCGACAGAGTCAATGGCACCCAAAAGTGTCAAATATAAATGACCGATTTTGAAAATTTTTTCACCACTACGGAGGTAAACTATTTTAGATAGGTACCTACAGGTTGTGTTATCTGAGATCCACAACTATCCTGCGGATGCAAATGCGGCATAGAATGCTACACAATGGGTTTTGAAAATACTTCTACTGTTAGAAAGGCAAAATATCCTACATATATATATATATATATATATATATATATATATATATATATATATATATATATATAGGTTACATTACATAAGGTCTGTCCAGAATATACGGTCGAACTGATTTTTAGTGAGGTCCACCGGGATCTTGCAGATCCGGAAACACTAGAAATTATGTATTTTAGATGGATAAAACTATGCTGCACAAAGTCCGCCCAATAATAAATTATCCCACCGATTTTAAAAATTCGTTTACTCTTAGAAAGTTAAACTATTTTAAATGGTTACAGGTCTTAGATGAGATCCACCAGTGTCCAATATTTGGAAATTCGCTATGTTATGCAGATGCTTCAACAGGGATATTTTCTTTTTAAGTTAGTTTTCTTTGATAGATTTGAGCGTTACTTTATGGTACCTATTCCATTTTAAAATAAAAAGACAATTTTTTCTTTATTAATACCCCTTTAATTAAAGTTTTAATTGCCTGTGACATGTTTCGGCCATTGACGAGCTGTTCGTAAATGGCCATAACAGCCGAAACATGTCACAGGCAATTGAAACTTTGATTAAAATGTTATTAGTAAAGTAAAAAAAAAAAATTGTCTTTTTATTAGTTTTCTTTCGTTTGCTCACGCAGGGCCCTTGGACCCTAAAAAGAATCCAAAGCAAACAGCCGGACGGAGCGTTACCAAATTTTTCTCAACTACTATCCAGATCCTGAAAAAAATGGATCCTAAAATAAACAACTTAACTGATCTTCACCAAACATTGTTTAAATAATATTGAGATTCTGGCAAAAATTAATGTGTGGCTATAATTCACCCCCAGGGTTAGAGAAACCGAAAAAAGCGCCTTAATAAATCGATTGGAGAGGTTTTGTCCAAAGGACCCTTCGAGGTGAGGAGGAATAAAAGTGCCTAAATGGGAGGTAAAAGTGCCTAAATTGTATTCGAGTAAAACCACATTGTGTGAAACTCGAATATCCCAAAGTTCTTCCTCAATGCGTGCTCAGATCTTTCTCAAAATCGACTCGCATATAGAACAGAGAGCCAGCTAATTTTTGGTCTATATTGAAGGTCATTTCAAGGTTATGTACAGAAAAAGGATGAAGAAAAATGTACTTGATGTGCTGTAAAAACATGAAGACGTCACGGAATTAGAATGAGACCATGAATTGCTGACAGAACGTGATAAAATTAATATATAAGCCGATTTTCGTAAAATTCCAAATAGTCCAAGGTACTCATTTAAAACAATATTTTTTGGGATTGCCCGAGTTCTCACTTTCTTAGATTTTTTTAATTAAGTTTGCAAGCCTATTGAAACATCAATTCAGTTTCTTATTTTTACGGAAGCGAACCCATACCCGTTATCTTTAATATTCCACCAGGTTTAATAGTGTCATGGCATAACTTGACTGACTATAAAAAAACATACCTAACGTGTGATATTCAGTATTTATGCAATTATCCATCTAAAAACCATAAAAAAATTAAAAAAATAAAAAAATAAAAGAAAAGAAAACACAAAATTAATTAATATTATAAAATAGAAACATAAAGAAAAGACAAATTAACAAATTAAAGTGTAGCTCAATACTTGAATAAAATCAGAAGAAGGAAAAATTAAAAAATTAATTAAATTGTATTACAGATATCATTTTTTCCTCCTAGACAACTACCTATATAATTATTTTTTTCATTTTTCCTTAAGAAATATATTTGACATAATCTGTTATTTATTATTACGTTCAATAGAAAAAACAATATGTGTAATACAATTTAATTGTATTAATAGATTTGAGCGTTACTTTATGGTATTCCATATTTGTAAATAATAAACAAATACTTTACTTTGCAAAATACTACTTTTATTTTTTAAATTGTGACAATATTGCTTCGAACCGTCAGTTCATTTTCAAACAGAATAAAAATTACATTCGATACGTGTTTTATATACTGATTTTATCTACCTATACTTATGAAGGGGAAGTGGTATGTGATGTGGAAGTGGAAGGTGTGGGGGTAGTGGGAGAGTTCGAAAATCAAGAAAAATAGGATCACATTACATATGACAAAAAGCAAACACGTGACAAAATATTGAAATTGACAGGAAATAAAATCTTAGATTTAAATAAATTAAAATATTGAACATAAAGTTGAACTGTAAATATCGGTGTAGTCATTTAAAAGGTGATCGGAGCTACATTTTATTGCTTCTAGGATTGTTAACTTCTGTCCTTTGCTTGCCTCGTACAACACGGTAATTTCCCGTTCTGATGTGTGTCCGAGTGTGTTCTGCTCTCCGAGTTTCAAAGTTTCTGCCAGTTTTGTCGATGCAAAAACTATTACTTTTTATAATATTAATTAATTTTGTGTTGATTTTTATTTTTTCATAGTTTTTAGATGAATAATTGCATAATTAATGAATATCATACGTTAGGCGTACTTTTTTATGGTCAGTTAAGTTAAGCCGTGACACTTTTGAATCTAGTGGAATACTAAAGACAACGGGAATATGGGTTAGCTTCAGGAAGAATAAAATACTGAGCTGGCGTCTCAATACATTCGCAAACTTAACAAAAAAAATTAAATAAAGTGCCGACTCGTACAATCTAAAAAAATTTTTTTTTAATGAGTACCTTGGACTATTTGGAATTTTACGAAAATCTGTTTCTATTCTAATTTTACCACATTCTGTCAGAAAATCACGATCTCATTCTAATTGCGTGATGTCTTCATATTTTTACAGCACATCAAGTACAGTTTTCTATATCCTTTTTCTGTGAACTGTACAATTTATTCAAATATGACTTTTGAATTATTCTCATTACAATAAGTAATATACTCGCAAAGAAAACCTTCTCTGATTGATTTATACACAGAACAAATGAATAAAAAATGATACAGAGATTCTTTTTGCTTTAAGTTACACACAGAACACTCATGGTTGCTTTTCAAATTATATCTATAATCTTTAGTACAAATAGTGACATAGTTTTAACCCATTACCCTTAACTGACTGATAACCCTGATTTTATCAATGTTTATAGATAAGTTTATATAAATTCTCTATACCTATCATCTCCTTCACATCTTGAAATCGTGGATTATATGTTAACGGTAACATCTTTCGTCTGTTCTTCTAGACTAACATCTCTTGGTATTTTTCTAGTATTGCTGGAATATGATGTTGCAATTCTATATTATCTAAGTTTCAGAGTTAAAATCTAAAGAGACCAGTCTATTAAAACAGAGTTTAGGATATCTATTGTTAGGCATTCGAAGAAATTTAAGCCACCAATTTAAAGCCAGTTTCAATAAGTACCAGCACAGATTTATTAACCTCATTTCTTGTCTTACAATGTAAACGGGTGTGGTATGGTTTTGGCCTTTTGGGCCAACAAAAAATAAATTTTACAAAAGTTATTCTGAATTTTTTTGATATGATGACGATAGCGTAAATTCCAGATTTCGCCGGCATAAATCAATGTACACTGGATTCAAAAAGCTTAATCCTAGCTCCCCATGAATTTATCTTGCTTCGCACCATTATATCTTTGACGCTGTTAATTGCAACATTAGCCTTTTGAATTATACTTTCACACGCACAACGAAACTGTCCTGAATTATAAAACGGAATATCAAAGATATATGTATTTATATATGTATTTATACGACTTCAATTTACTGATCATTAAATATAAATGAATTGATATTAACTAATTTTCCACTTCTCCTAAAAACTACTAGTTTTGTTTTGTTTATCTTCGGCGCTAATTAATTTTTTCACAGTACATGGCCAATGCAGAGAGTTTCTTTTGCGCATCACCTTTTGTTGAAGAAATAATAACTAACAAGGAAATGAACCCGAGTGAAATTCAGGACTTTAATGAAACTTCGCTGGTGTGTAGAACAGGCAACAATAAGGGACCCGTATTTTTTTTATCGGCCATCTTCCACGTTTAGGGGGTGAAACCAGCCCCTAAACTTGGGGGTTAAAATCGTATTTCTTAAAATATCTCGAAAACTATAAGAGATAGATGAATTGACAAAATGTTACTTTTTGAAAGACCTATTCACCTGTATAGGTTAAACTAGGGCCGGGTTCATAAGAGGGGCTGGAGGGGTGAAAATGTGGGTAAATTATCTGGTACAGCTTGAATGGTTAAATGTATCAAATTTTTGCGATCATAAATAGAAAGAGCACCAAAAAATAGGGCATACGTGTTTTTGCGTTTTTTCGAAAAATGTGTGGTATCCAAGCCATATAAGAAAAAAAAAATAGGGTAGATTATATTGCATTATTATTAATTGCAAATACGTTTTATATTTTTTAATTTTTATGTTGATTTTCATCATAAAAATGTAAATTTTTACTTTCCGATAATGACTCATATATTTTTCAGTACTAACTTAATTGATAATTTAGTCATGTGTACATTTGGTTACTCATATTCGATATTTTTATACCTATTTCTGCGAAAGTTAAAGTTCTATGGTGTGCTTGTGTTAATGAATGCTCGACAAGAAGCAATAATCTCTTTCGCTAACTGTTCAGGTGCTTTGTAATAAATTTTACGATTTGGGAAATCGGGTTGACATCTATAAAACATACAAAAAGAATAAGAAAAATAGTTTGAATGTTGATAAAGAAATAAACCATGATGAAAATAAACATAGAAAAAAATATAGAAGGTATTTGCAGTCAATTATAATGCAATATAATCTACCCTATTTTTTTCTTCCTTATATGGCTTGGATACCACACACGTTTCGAAAAAACGCAAAAACACGTATCCCCTAATTTTTCGTGCCCTTTCTATTTATGATGCCAACAATTTGATGCATTGAACAATTCAGGCTGTACAAGAAAATTTACCCACATTTTCACCCCTCCAGCCCCTCTTATGAACCCGGCCCTGATTTAACCTATACGGGTGAATAAGTCTCTCAAAGAGTAACATTTCGTCAATTTAAAGTTTTCCTGTATCTCTTATAGTTTTCGAGATATCTTAAGAAATACGATTTGAACCCACAACTTTAGGGGCTGGTTTCACCACCTAAACGTGGAAGATGGCCGATAAGAAAAAACAGGGGTCCCTTATTTTTACCTATTCTACACACCAGCGAAGTTCTATCAAAATCCCGAATTTCACTCTGGGTGCATCTCCTTGTAAGTCATCTGCATACAAAAGGGTTATAACATCATTATTTCCATCAACATAAAGTTCTCAAGATTTAACTTTCTAAAGTATTCATTCAAATCATTAATAAACAAAGAAAACAATAATGGAAAAAGCGTTTCTCTATGTAATACACCTTTAGTTATATTAATAAAATCGTTATCACGTGATTAATTCGCAGTGTCACTGATACGTTATCATACATAATTTTTAATATTCGTATAAGCTTGCCACTGATATCATTTGGAAAGAGGTAATTTATTCCACAACTGTGTTTGACCGATTGAGTTAAACGTGCGCTTAAAATCTACAAAAATTGCGTAGTCCATACAAAGCAACAATACAAGCAAGGCAAATGATCTGAAGTCAGCATAAGATCCGACACTTCAAAATCCACTATATCATACAAGCAGTCTTGATTACACCATAATAAATCAATAACACTTTTTCCAGTTTTAGAAACATGACAACTGTGCTGGTATGTCGTTCTTGGAACGATCAATTACAATTAAATATTCAAAAAATTTCTATGCAGAAACCTCCCCCTCATGTTTTCAATTCTATCAAAACCATTTCTTGAGGATATGAGACAGCTTTCTTCGAAAATATCTGGACTGCACTGATTTAAGTCGCAATGCGACAGTTAGTCACCTAATATAGACGGAAAATTAACATTTATATTATATATAAGCAGTTTACTAATTGTTTCCAAAACATGTTCTATATTATTGTCTGGTTTAATGTAAACTATAATTACCCGTTCTGGTGTGTGTCCTTTTTTGAAGAGCTTAGTAGTATTTGAGAAAAATTTTGTCAACATTTTTTCAGCTTTGAGCTCTATTTTGGAGAATGATAGGCAATTTTATTTACATGTTTATTTAAATTCGATATTCTGAAATTTTGTAAAAAACGGTTCCGTTGTATGTCTTCAAGACTCTCGAGAATAATTTTCACCCCATGTACATTTTTATCAGGGTATCAGTACTGCCTGAATAAAATTAGGTCAAGATCTATCCAGCCGTTTATTTTGAACTTTTCTGGGTCTCCAGAAAATTAATTCGAAATTTTTTTTAACATTTAGCGGTAACCAAAACGGACTTTTTTCAATAATTTAATAATACAAATATGCCACCACGACCTCTTCTTACAGTTTTGTCTTCCTATTGTTTTTATCATAGAACACTAGAAAAAAAGAGAAGTCCAGATGCTGAACAGAGAAGAGTTAAACAGAAGGAAAATTCGGAGACGAAGGTCACTACCAACAATCGCTTCGAAATTCTTCAAAGTGTTTCTCAAGACCCAGATATACCAACCGAAAGCTTGCCTAAAGATAAAAAAGAACCAGTGCAACCTATTTTCGTAACAATTGTTATTAATTTTAAATCATTTGAGCAGGAACTAAATTTGAATATCTTCACTAATAAATGCTTGTTTAAAGTTATGAATAAGCAAATAAAAATTATACCAGTAGATGTTTCTACATACCGCGCGTTGATCACATATTTTAAATCACGTAATGTAAATTATTACACTCATCGCTTAAGACAAGAGCTACCTTTTCAAGTTGTTTTGAGGAATGTTCATCACTCCAACACACAAGAGGAAATAGCCGCTGATCTTGCCGAACTTGGATATGTTGTAGAAAACGTATCCAATATAAAACATGTTAAAACCAAAGAACCATTACCTTTGTTCTTTATTGATCTGAAGAATAATGAAAATAACAAATCAGTTTACCAGGTCACAAAAATGGGAAATAAAATTGTAAAATTTGAACCATCTAATATAAAAAGGGACATTCCGCAATGTAAAAGATGTCAGAGATTTGGTCACACTCAAAACAACTGTGGACGTATTTATAGATGTGTAAAGTGTACGGGAAATCATCAGACAAGTGCGTGCGAGAAAAAAAGCAGAGATATCCCTGCTGTTTTTGTTAACTGTGGTGAAAATCATCCAGCAAATTATAAAGGTTGTATAGTTTATAAAAAAACTTTTAGAAATGCGTTACCCTCCATTGGGAAGAAAGCAGCCTATTAATTCCAACTTGATCTCACGAGTTCTATCTCCGAACTACGTGAGAGAAAACTTCACCTATGCACAAGCAGTTGGAGATTTGCCCTCCACTAACATTATTGAAGCCGCCACTGAACATAATACAAATCAAGATTTAATCGCTTTTATGAAGCAGTCATTTTCGGAGCTGAAAGAAATGTTTCGAGATCTTATGAAACAAAATAGCGTGATGGTTACTCTATTAACAGCGCTGGTTGCTAAGATGAAATAAAATGGCGCTATCCATAAATATAGTTTTATGGAATGCAAATGGTTTATTAAACCGTCGTTTGGATCTTGAAACATTTCTTCAAGATCATAACATATATCTCAGAGAAGTTACCTTAAAATAAGAAACTATACTGTTTATGATACGAAACATCCTAGTGGTAGAGGCCACGGTGGTACAGCGATTATAATTAAGAACAGCTTAAAACATCACCAGCTACAAAAATATAATGAAGAATACCTTCAAGCAACAAGTGTAATGGTAGCAGATTGGATTGGACCAATAACATTTTCCGCTGTGTATTGTCCTCCAAGATATGCAATCAACCAGGATTTGTTTCAAAATTTTTTCAACATCCTTGGAAATCGATTTATTTCAGGCGGTGATTACAATGTTAAGCACACGCATTGGGGTTCTAGGCTTATCAACCCTAAAGGTAGAAATCTTTTAAAAGTTATCGATGAAAAGAATCTGAATCATCTATCTACGGGTAAACCAACTTATTGGCCGTCTGACCTAAATAAAATTCCAGATTTGCTAGACCTATTTGTTACGAAAAATATGTCTAGTAGACAGATGGAGATAAAGTCGTGTTTTGACTTATCATCGGATCATTCACCTGTTGTGCTTACAGTTAGCACTAAATTAATCCATAAAGAGAAAATACCTGTTCTGTTCAATAAACATACAGATTGGGATTACTTTCGAAACTATATTGACAACAAAATTACCTTAAGAACATCCTTAAAATCAGAATTAGAGTTAGATCAAGCAGTGGTAAATTTTATTAGAATCATTCAATCTGCTGCTTGTGAATCCACTCCAGACATTGTTAATAATTCACGTGCCAAAGTTGCCTCACTAGATACAATTAAGGACTTGATTTTAGAAAAACGGAGGCTAAGAAGAATTTGGCAACAAACCAGGTCTCTAGAAGACAAAAATCGTTTTAACAGAATATCCCAAAAGTTAAAGCGATTACTGAACGAACTGAAGATTATTTCGAAAATCTTTGTCCAATTGAAGCATCTGACTACTCCCTTTGGAAATTTACTAAGCACATTATACAGCCACAACAGCCAATACCACCACTTCGTGGAAATAATGGAAGCTGGGCAAAAAGTGCACAGGAAAAGGTAAAACTTTTTGCTGAAACATTATTTGAAGTTTTTCAACCAATCACGGAGACAACTTAAATATCGAAGAAACTCAACTTTTAGAAGCATCTTCAGAGCCAACTGTCCCAGTTGAACCTTTTTCGCCAAAGGAAATTAAAAGATTGATCTGGAATGAACTAAATATAAAGAAAGCTCCTGGCCATGATCTTGTCACAGTTAGGATTCTAAGAGAATTGCCTAATAAAGGTATTATGAGGATAAATTTAATTTTTAATGCCATTTTAAGGCTAAAATATTTCCCTGCTGTTTGGAAATTAGCTCAAATCATCTTAATACAAAAACCGGGGAAGCCAGTAAATGAGGTGTCGTCGTACAGACCAATCAGTTTACTCCCCGTTTTATCCAAAATGTTCGAAAAGTTATTTCTCAGAAGACTGCATCGAGTCCTCGATGACCTTAAAATTATTCCAGATCATCAGTTTGGTTTTCGTGCAAAACATTCAACCGTCGAACAAGTTTATCGTGTAGTTAATACGATCAACCGTTCTTTTCAAGAAAAAAAATATTGTACTGCAGCTTCACGTGAGTCAAGCATTTGACAAAGTATGGCATACTGATTTATTGTATAAATTAAGGAAAAATATTCCTGAATCATTTTACTTAATACTGAAATCTTATTTGTCAGATCGTTACTTCCATGTAAAGATTCAGAGTGAAATATCAGAAATGTTTCCAGTTCGTTCCGGTATACCACAAGGTAGTGTTCTAGGGCCTGCTCTTTATCTTATATATACTGCAGATCTGCCGGTTGATGAAGAAAATACTACTGCAACATTTGCTGATGATACTACTATACGAGCTACTGATGAATATCCAAATGTTGCATCACAAAAGTTAGAATCTAGCTTGCGTCATCTCAAATCAGTGCAAGATACATTTACTATGAGAAAAGGAACCTGCCCTGCAGTTAGTTTGAATGATGTGGTGTTACCATTAGCTACTGAAGATAAATACCTAGGTATGCATCTAGATAGAAAACTAACATGGCGTAAGCATATTTGGACTAAACGCAAGCAACTAAATGTTAAATTTTCTAAGTACTATTGGTTTCCTGGTCGTAAATCAAAGTTGTGTTTAAGAAACAAAGTGCTAGTTTATAAAATAATTATCAAACCAGTATGGACTTATGGTATTCAACTTTGGAGTACTGCTAGTGTTAGCAATATTGAGATATTGCAACGTTTTTAATCAAAAGTGCTACGAACCATTAGTGCTTCCCCGTGGTACGTGCGTAACGATGATATACATCGCAGTCTTCAAGTGCCCACAGTGCGTGAGGAAATAATACGATACAGTGATATCAGATAAATACATTCATCGCCTAGAAAATCACCCTAATGTGTGTGCCCTTAACCTACTTGACAATAGTGATTCTTTGTATAGAATCAATAGACAGAACATTTTAGAATTAAGATATCGATTTATTTAGCTTTTAATGAATAGTATAATATATTATATTTAGTATATAATTTATTTTGAGTGATTACCAGTGGGTAATCACCATTCCCGTTATGTTCTATCATCGCTCGATTTATAGTTCTATTTAGAACTGATAATCAATAAACGAGGATGTTAAAAAAAAAATAGAACACTAGAAGCCAACTAATATCAAAAAAATGTAGCTCGCTTGGTGTCATTTGTAGGTCTGTCACAGCTTAGGTTCAGTTGTCCACAGCACTTGTAGCGGTTCGGACATTGATTGTTACAACAATGTAATACATGAATGCGTAGCGCTTAGAGTAAATACATATTACACCAAACATTATATGTGCGACGTGTAATGGATGTATATGTACCACGTACATAGCATGTATCAGCTCCCTCCAGCTACCGAGCTCACACACACAAACATCAACTACACCATACATACAGACACAAACTCTAAATATGTATATAACCATAGAAGCTCCTCCCATTTTTGCGACGTAAATTTTTGGCGACAAGCGGGATACTAACTATTATGCAGTAGTTTGGCCCCTTGATTTTCATAAAATTTTAAAATAATCATTGGATACTCAAGTTTTATACAAACATACCACGGAAAATACTTGCAAAACATTACGTCTTGCAAGACACGACGTCATACGATTCGCGTCTAATTCCAAAAATTTCTGTATTCCATGACAGTTCCACATTAACAATTTTAAATTAATCATAATAATTTAAAATTGTTAATGTAGGACTTCAGATATCTCTAGAGCACTGGGTTGCTCGACTCCGCACTGAAAAAATCTGAAATTGACGATTTTCGTGTACTTTTATTACATCGTCTATTTTTTTCGGATTGCGTAATTTTTTTCTCCTCTTGAATCCACTGGAACTGAATGATGTTCTTCCTCTTTTCTTCTGAATTTCATTTTCTTCCACTTCATTTTTCTGTTGTCCAACAAACGTTTTTACTTGTTCCAAACTATACAACTTTCCACTAACTAAAATTTTGTTATATCTTGTGCATTTATAATCTCGCCAAGTTCTTTTCGTTGTTATCTAACATCATATGGAGAATCATCATTAACTCTTTTAGTACCGCCGTATATTCCAATATTTTAGATAAAAAATTTAATATCTCTATAAGTATAATTGCAAGTTTGGTAGGTTTTGCTTAATTTATTTACAATATGACCGCTCTTTACTATATAGCCTCCAGTTCCCGATATAAGAAAATGCACACTCTTCACTTGAATTTTTTCTAAAAACTAGTATGACGAGCTGAGCTCGTCATTAGTCCTAAAGGGGTTACTTTATTTTTAAGCATTTATTGTTTCATTAAATAAGTGTGAACGATACAAATCGCGCGTACTCTTTCTCAACCTCATATATCAAAAATTGTATGTTTTAGGACACACAAAAAACATTAAATATTGTATTTATATATATACTTATCTATCTATCTATATATATATATATATATATATATATATATATATATATATATATATGTATATATATATATATAGATATATATATATATATATATATATATATATATATATATATATATATATATATATATATATATATATATATATGTAGGTAGCTAACATCAAAGGGTGTAATTAGCATAAATCTTAAGTTCATAATGATTAAAACACAGATTTAAATACGTTTTTTTTGTGTCTCCAAAAATTGGGACTTTTCAGATACGAGGTTGAGAAAGAGTACGCGCGAAATACAGGTCTTATGTTTGTCTTATTTTTTCCAAGCCTAACATCACGATGATCACAATTAATATTTGGTATTTTATTAAACATATGCAAAATTATTTCCAAAATATTTTCATTAATTTCTTCTTTTAACCCAAATATAAGAATACTATTTTGACGATTAGTTTTTTCCAATTTTACAGTTTTAGTTGTTTTAATTTCAATAGCTTCTTTTTAATTTTTGCTGCTCAAAGTTCGTTTGGTTAATCAAACTTTGCAATTTATTATTTGTGTCACTTTGTGTTTTTTTAATGTCTGACAGTTCCTTTTTTAGGTCATCTTTCATTAAAGCTAAAAAACTCAACAAGTCTTGATTCACTTTATAATATAAAAAAAAGGTAACTAATAACAATAATTACGATAATGAACTGAAGACAGAACCGAACTGCTATTCTTAGTGTTTGTATCCCGACGTGTTAGCCACTAGACAAGTCTGCTTATCATACACAAGACCGTAATATTATAGTATTGAGATGATTGACTATTTGTAATTTATTTTTATGCAACAGATAAGTTTTATTAATATGCAACTTTTTGACAATTACAACACTTTCAAAAACTTTATTTTAAATTCCACTTTTCACAGAAAATTAAAGAAGTTTTCAGTTACTAACACTTGTAACAAACTATAATTATTACCTATACATATTAGTTTAACAAAAAAATAAAAAAATATCTTTTTAAAAAATAAAAATACTAGCACAGAATAAGTATGATGTGTGAAAAAAATACAGAGTTTTTGGATGAGGAAAAAATTGAAGCATCTGTGTTATGATGGTTGAAAAAAATTCTGGGTGTTTCTGATATAAGAATGAAACATAATTACAAAAAACTGTATGCTTGCACAAACTGGAGTCCTTAAGTGCTTAAAAGAAAATATTGCGTTGTAAATTGCGATGTCAGAAACTGATGATTTATTTATAGGCCATCCATTTTTTACATATTTTACAACTTTTTGCAATTCTGTACCTCTACTGAGGTATCAGAAACACTCAGACTTTTTCTTCATCCAAAAACGGTCTACTTAAATGATCAGTTCTTCTTCTTCTTCCTACGGTTGGGGGGGGGGGTGGTCTTGTCAGCCCATGCACTAATTCCTAGTAGAATATTGTGCAATAACCCCGTTTATTTATCAGTTATGCGTAAGAGGCCCGTTCCTTTAATGAAGTCAGTTAGGGCCCTTACGGGATCCCGATGAATAGTCTCAAGCTCTGTACCCAATCCCAGTGTTGAGTACCTAATGCGAGCCAATGCCTCGCATTCAAATAGAATGTGGTGGACTGTTTCATCTTCCACCCCACATTTCCTGCATACTGGTTCTTCTCTATATATTCCCATTCGATGCAGATGCTTCCTTAAGTGAAGTGTCCAGTAAGAAAACCCACTATAGCTTTCATCTGCGTTCTATCCAGTTGTAGAATTTCGGATGATAGTTTCATGGAAGGTCCTTTAACCATAAGCCTTGCATGTCTTTGCTCTGCAGTGTTCTTCCAAACTGCAGTTGTTTCGTTTGTCATGGCTTCAGCAATTTCCCCTTTCGCGGTTTTAATCGTTATCCCACAGTAGGGTTCAGGGCTGTAGTCATCTTTTAATGCACCTTGCTTTGCAAGTTTGTCAGCTTTCTCACTGCCATCAACTCCCACGTGGCCTGGTACCCATATCAGAGAAACTCTATTCTTACTACCTAGCTCTTGTAGGAGTTCCCTACATTCTAGGATAAGTTTTGACTTAACCTGAAATGAGTTAATAGCTTTGAGTGCTGCCTAACTATCACTGAATAAATGATCAGTTAGAAATAATTTTTTATCTGGCACATATTTCAACTCTTAAATCAAAATTATGTAAACTTATTCTCACTTTTTGTAATCTAGGCGAAATTTTATTCATTGGCTTTTTAAAGATCAAGATCAGTGGATTATGGTTTGTTTCTACGATAAATTTTTGACCAAATTAATACTGATTGAATTTATAGCACACAAAATAGCAAGGCTTATTAATATCACGATGTACTAAAACTGGGGGGGAATAATGCCTTTTTAAGTTTTAAAAATTATTTTTGCTGTGCCGCCGATTTGCAGGATTGTTGGGGGTGCAGTGAGATACAAAAAGTCGTACCAAGATTAGATTCCCTATCAATATTCGCAAGGATACGGACAATTTTTCGCAATAAGGAAAAAGTCCCCTTTTTCACATTTTTAGATTAAAATTAAAGATGAAAAAACATTTTTCCCTAAAGTACGCTAGACAACCTTGTAGGAAATTTATTCCAGATTCCAAAACTGCCCTTCAATTTTCTGTCCGATCACTGGTTACTGAGATATCGATGGTTAAAACAAAAATGATCCTTTTGCATTCCAAGTTGGATATCTCCGGAACAAATCAAAACGTAGAGAAAAATTTAAAAAAGGAAATTGAAGCTGAATAGACAGGCTATCAAGTCAATACCATGGTTTTATTGTAAAAAGATTTTTCAAGACCGTAAATCGAGAAAAATAGCAAAAAATTTGCAAAAAATTTTTTTGTGCTATTTCTTAGAATTGCTCGATAACTGTCACTCTTAAAAATTTTTAAATGAGAGATCTGAAAACTAGAATCAACAATATTCAATAGGTTATGGGTCCAGTCTAAGCAAATAAATACATACAAGAAAACGGTAATAACGTGAAGAAATTTTAAAACTGAAGTAAATTAACCCCTTTAGCGGCTATCCCGAGCACAGCTCGTCATATGAATTATACAACTTGAATGACTCTCCCGACCTGAACTCGCCTCGTGTTGGTAACTGTAAAATGCTGTCATCTGCTATCCTAAAAGCATTACACAAGCAAAAGATATCGAATAGGTTGGCCATATAATTGCAAATAAAAAAATTATATAAGTGCAAATAAATTAAGTATTTTCAAAGATCATTTTCTTTTGTTAGTTTTACATGAGCCGCTAAAGGGGTTAATTAGCAAGTATTGTGGTATAAAATCCTGTATTTTACAATGTTGAACACAATGAACTCTACGAGAATAGAAGTGCTAAGTAAAGACAACTATGGTGTTTGCAAGCTGAAGCACTGTTGGTCAAAAACGATACATGGGGATATGTTAGTGGCACAAGATCAAAGCCCCCCGTTCCAACAGGTAGTGGACCTGAGCAAGCTAAAATGCAAAAAGCACTTGACTCATGGATAAATGGTGATAGAAATGCAAAAGCCGACTTAGTATTGTCCATAAGTCCATCAGAGCCAAAACAGATACGTGGGTGTGAAACATCACATCAAGTATGGAAAAAGCTGGAGTCAATATTCGCTTCGACAGGTCCAGCTCAAAAAATCAAGTCTGTTGAAATAGCTTATACTTCAGAAAATGGTTGAAGGAGACGATGTACGTGAACATATCAAGAAATTTGGTGATATTATTGACAAATTAGAAGCCATGAACTTAGTAATTCCCAAAGATCTATTAAGTATCATGCTTTTACATAGTCTTCCGGAAACATACGAAAATTTTCGTTGTGCTGTGGAAACTCAAGACGAACTACCTGATTGTGAACGATTAAAAGTTAAAATACTCGAAGAGTCCGAAGCTCGAAAACAGAAGACCAAAGAAATTGTGTCTGGAGCGATGACTGCCACGAAAAATATTTTTCAAAAGCCTGAAAACAGTAGAAATAAACAATATAGTAATAATAGTAAAGGTGAGAATAAAAAATTTCCATATAGGTGCAGTAAGTGTCGAAAATTTGGTCATCGCGCAGCTGATTGCCGTTTAAAACGTCAGCCACAACATGAAAATGGTAAGAATTCGTTTTATGCAATGTCTAACAATTCTGAAATTGCAATGAAGACCGAAGTAGTAAATTTACAAAGTAGCTGGTGTCTCGATAGTGGATGTACGTCACATTATGTCCGGAAGAACGTATTTTTGATACATGTTTTCCAACTGATGGTGGAAGGTTGAATTTAGCATCCAATACATCAATCGCAGTGAAAGGCAAAGGTACTGTCCAGCTCCATGTCTCCGTAGGGGCTAGTACAAGGTCAGTAAATCTTGAGAATGCATTATATGTTCCTGATTTGTGTACGAACCTACTTTCAGTTGCGAAAATCACAGACAAAAATTGTGAAGTCGTCTTCAAGTGCTATAGTGCTGTAGTACGAGACAAAAATGGAAATGTTCGACTTGTAGCCGATAGAATTGGCGACCTTTATTATCTACGACAATCAAAAGAGTTGGCCCATTTGACAGAATTCTCAACTGAAATGCAGATGTGGCATGAACATTTAGGTCATCTGAATTTTCATGATCTAAAGGAAATTGTGAAGAAGAATAAGGTAATAGGTGCTAAGTTTAAAGTAACCGAACATCAACCACCATGCCTTATATGCCTGAAAGCATAGAACACTAGAAGCCAACTAATATAAAAAAGTGTAATTCGCTTGGAGTCATTTGTATGCCAATCACAGCTTAAGGCAGGTAGTCAGTCAGTGTCCGTTGCCGAACGCATACTGCATTGTGTTAACAATGTTACCATTGTTACTTAAATTGGACAGCTTGGTCTGTCCCATAATACGTGTGTTGTGGTGGTATGTGTGAATACGCACACAAAGGCAAACAACAAACTAACACAATTGCAAGCGGTGTGTACCTACACGACATGGTGGGGGAGATTTTACGTCACAAACTCATTACAAGTGGAACAGAGACATAGACCACCTAGTTTGTCCCCTTACCTGAAAGGTAAACTATCAACTTTACCATTTTCTGAAAGATCCACAAGGAGTGAAAAACTGTTGGAAATAATTCATTCATATGTTTGTGGACCCATGAGAACAGAATCAAATGGACGAGGAAAGCATTTTGTAACTTTCATTGATGATTACTCACGTTGATGTGAGGTGTATATTATCAAAAATAAAAGTGAAGCATTTTTAAATTATAAAAATCTTGTTGAAAAACAAACAGGATCTCAAATAAAAGCCTTGCAGTCCGATAATGGGAAGGAGTACTCTTCCAACATATTCGGTGAGTATCTCCGATCACACGGGATTTAAAGAAGATTCTCTGCACCGTATACACCACAACAAAATGGTGTAAGTGAAAGGAAAAATAGGACGTTAATCGAAATGGCTAGATGTATGATTCTTCAAGCTGGTTTACCACCTTCATTTTGAGCGGAAGCTATATGTTGTGCTAATTATATAAGAAATCGATGCCCATCAAGAAGTCTCGCAGGAAAAAGTATTTTCAAACATTTGGATCCAAAGCTTTCGTGCTAAATAAGGAAGTTAACCAAGACAAATTTAGAGCACGTTCTAAAGAAGGAATATTTGTCGGTTACTCCACTGACGCCAAAGCATATCGAATTTGGATTCCAAATGAGAGGAAGATCACCATAACAAGAGACGTAAAATTTGTGGGTGTTACTAAAAATAATCGAGAAGATGTAGATATAATATCTACTCAAAGTGTGGACTTAGAGATTTAATTAAAAGAGATTTAATTAAAATTAGAGATTTAATTAAAAGAGATTTAATTAAAAACGAAGAATCCGAGGACGATACGGTCGAGATTCAAAATGTAGAACAGGGGAATATGGGAAGATCACATTCTGTTTGTTCTGAACGAACTGGTCGGCTAAACATGGTCGAAAACACGAGTAGTAATTCCGTTAATGATGTATTTGTTAACTCTAACCAAGAGAATCTACTAAAGGAATTAAGTGATGGAATCAGCTACGCCACATCATGAAACTGAACTGAATTTAGTTAATAAAACAGTCGAAAATTTGAATACTGACGTTGTGGCATATGCCTTTAATGCAGAAGTTAATTGGAAAGAGGCTCTTACCGGACAAAACTCTGAAGAATGGAAAAGTGCAATTGCAGACGAGATTAAGAGTTTGGTAAAAAATGATACCTGGGAACTAGTTAATCGTCCACCAAACAGAAATGTAGTCGGATGCAGATTCGTATTAACAAATAAGCGCGATTCAAATGGTAATATTATCAGAAGAAAGGCTCGTCTTGTAGCTAAAGGTTTTACTCAAGTGTCTGGAATCGATTATGTTAGTAATTTTGCTCCTGTTGCTCGGTTGGAATCTATTCGCTTATTATTTGCGATAGCTGCAAAATATCATTTGCTTATTCATCAGATTGATATAGCAACGACATATCTAAATGGAAATTTGAATGAAGAAATTTTCATGAAGACACCGCCTATACTGGAAGAAATTATATGTAATGAGCCGGAAAATAGTGTTATATCACAAAAAGCCAAATTAATGATTGATTCTCTGAACAAAGAAAATCAAGTGTCATCTAAGAAAGGCCTTATAGTACAAGATCCCGCAGCTGATTTCTGCAGGTACCTGTTTTTTTAATGAAACTTAATTTAAATGAATCCTTAATGGTAATGTAATACATTGCTCCCGGGTTGCCAGCTCTCAATCGGCCGCAACCTCTAAGTTGCCAGATGTTAACAGATATATTGTTGTTAATAATTTGCGGTCACGTGTTTTTTGAGAAAATTAGATACTAGATTAAAGTTTTATTTTTTCTGAACACGATAATGCATGGTTGCCTGTGAAAAAATAGCCGCAAGTTGGGGTTGCCATTATTTTTAATTAATTATTCTCTTATCACATCTCAGCTACAACTATTGAAAAAAATTTATACATATTGATCAATCAAGGCATTGAAATATGTATTACATTGTACTATTTTATCGCCTTGATTGATCAATATGTATAAATTTTTTTTCAATAGTTGCAGCTGAGATGTGATAAGAGAGTAATTAATTAAAAGTAGTGGCAACCATAACTTGCGGCTATCTTTTCACAAGCAACCATGTATTATCGTGTTCAGAAAAAATAAAACTTTAATTTAGTATCTAATTTTCTCAAAAAACACGTGACCGCAAATTATCAACAACAATATACCTGTTAACACCTGGCAATTACATTGCCATTAAGGATTCATTTGAACTAAGTTTCATTAAAAAAACGGATACCTGCAGAAATCAGCTGCGGGATCTTAGACTATTATATGGTTTGAAACACGCTGGACGGCAATTGAACGTCACATTTGATTGTAAACTGCGTCAAATAGGACTCAAACCGACCAACGCAGATCCTTGTGTCCATGTGGCGTGGAGAAACGATAAGATACTAGTTCTCTCAATATACGTTGATGACGTACTGATTGCAAGTCAAGATTTGGATTGGATAAAGGACATCAAGCTAAAATTAGCTGAAAATTTTGAAGTAAAAGATCTTGGAATCGTTAAATTCTGTCTTGGAATCGAAATAAAACAAGATTCAGATGGAGTAATCATATGTCAGAAGGGATACATTTGCGATTTATTAAAAAGATTCAATATGGAAGAAGCAAAGTCTCTAAGCATTGCTATTCAACCAGATACAATTTGACAAGATTGGTCAAAGAAAAAGTAAATACAAAACTAGATATCTATTCTTATAGGGAATTAGTGGGCGGTCTAATGTATGCAGCAATTGGTACTAGACCTTATATAGCTCACGTGGTAAGCGTACTCGCACAATTTAACAGTTGTTATATTAATATACACTGAGGTGCTGCAAAACGTGTTCTGCGATATCTTCAAGGTACAATTGATTATGGTATTTGATACTCTAATTCTGATCTAGGTATTACCGGTTTCGTTGACGCAGACTGGGGAAGATGTATTATAGACAGAACGTCATATACAGGGTTTGTTTTCACCCTATCTAATGCAGTCATTAGCTGGAAGTCACAGCAACAAAGATCAGTGGCTCTTTCTTCCACTGAAGCTGAATATATGGCCATATCAGAGGCCATGAAAGAAGCAATTCATCTACGAAGTTTCGTAAATGAACTAGGTTTACATAATTTAATTAAAATTATTTTATATAATATAATCGTGGTGGTAAGTTATTAGCTGAAAATCACGTTTTCCATCAAAGGACAAAACACATCGATATACGCTAATATAATCGTGGTGCTAAGTTATTAGCTGAAAATCACGTTTTCCATCAAAGGACAAAACACATCGATATACGCTATCATTTCATTCGAGATGTGATTTCTAAAGGAGGTGTTAAACTGGACTATATGTCTACAGAAGAGATGCCTGTTGATGTCCTGGGCAAAGCATTGTCGGGTCCGAAACATTTCAAATGTTTGTCAAAATTAGGATTACAGAAAGTTTAGAATGCACTCATTGGGGTAGCGTGTTGGAAATATTAAAAATTTTAAAAGGTAATTTGTGCATTCTAAATAGTAATATTTTTGTTGTTATGGTTAATTTAAAAATATAAAATTTTTTGCTTAAAAACAATTATTATTGAAAAATTATATACTACTAAACATATGCATTTACTACAACTTAAACTTTAAATGTAATTTATGCATCTTTCAGTGCCTAACAACGTTTTGCATACTTTATTTTACTTGAATATTTGGAAATTAAATGTATTTTGAGACACAAATATATTTAGTTTTAGGTGGATTATTTTGATGATTATTTAATAACACTGGTGAACAGTGATTTTGTTAAACAAATTCGAATCGCTTTTTTAACACTACTACCTACCCACAAATAAACCTTATACTTAATTTTGTTCAATCATCCTCAGTTTCTGTTAAACAAAACTGATTACACGAATTTTGCTTACTGACCTAAGCCTAAGCGAGAACCTCTTACACTAGGTAAACGAAATGTTCTTCACCCTCTTTTAATAAATCCTGAAGATGTATTGCTACCTCCATTCAAGGGCGGATCCAATCAGTTGAAAAGGGGGAGGGACTGCCTCTAATCCCAGGAGGAATTTTGGGGAATTGTGTGTTTTGAATGTATGTTTAACTAAAAAAAGTTACCTATTGTCGGTCAAGGGGGGGGGGGGGCTGCAGCCCCCACAGGTACGCCCTGGATCCGCCTATGCCGCCATTGCACATCAAATTCGGACTTATGAAAAACTTTGTCAAAGCTATGGACACTAATGGAAATGGTTTTTGTTACTTGAAACAGAAATTTCCAAAAATCAGCGATGCTAAAATAAAAAAGGGTATATTTGCAGGGCCACAAATTAGATACCTACGGACTGATAAACAGTTTGAATAAAAACTTAATCCGATCGAAAAGTCTGCATAGACATGTTTTCGAAATATTGTTTATAATTTTCTTGGAAACCACAGGGCCAAAAACTATAAAGAGTTGGTTAGCAACTTTTTAACAGTTTACAAGGATATGGGATGAAATATGTCGCTCAAAATACACCTTTTACACTCACATTTCGATTTTTCTTCTCACAATTTGGGAGCCATTAGCGACGAACACGGTGAGCGGTTCCATCAGGATATATTTAACATGGGAAAACGATACCAAAGCAAGTGAAGTGCGAACATGTTAGCTGACTACTATTTGATACTCAAAATAGATGTACCTAACGCCAATTATTCCCGAAAATCCTGAATAAAATTAAAATATAAGTTATTTTCCTTCATTAGATATGATTTTTAACCATATTTAATTTAAAAAATTTTAGCTGCTGTTGCAAAAAAACGGAGGGTGACTGAAATTTTTTAAAAACGCACGTTAGTTACAAATTAGTTGTAAATACAAAATAACCCATTTAATTTCATTTAACTTTCATTAAGATCATTTTTGTCTATTAGTGTAATTTGTTTATTTGGAGTATTTCCACTAATATTGATGATATTGGTGGAAATATTCCAAATTAACAAGCTATTAAATATTATCTTTAAATAAACACAAAAATATACACTGTATAATATTTTGTGAGTAAATTTTTATTTGTACAAAATAGTATTTTCAAAGCATGCAATTTTCTTCCATGGAGCTAAATTTTTCTCCATATACATATTTCAATGAAATGTAGTTATTATTATTATCTAATGAAACTAAATAAATTCAGTTTAAAAGTAAATAATATAAGTAATTAAACAAACATCAGTTTATTTGCTAACATACATAATTTCATAGTAACGATTGCTTATTTACTTTTTGTACCTCGATACTATTATCCATCGTAAACGGACGTGTTTATTATTAAATAATTATTTATGATTATTAATAATAAAAAACATTGTTGAGTTTGCAAATTCTTATTAGTTATTGTTATTATACAATAATTCGTTCTAATATTTGCAGTGCTTAGTCAGCAATTACTTAATTTTCATTAATATTTTGCTCTTTTTATTTTTATTTTTAATTGTTCATTATGCTTATTGGGCAATATTTTTGTGTAATACCTAATAACCTAGTTATAGTGAACTAATTAGTGTTTTATTATGCAACCAGCCAGTGGCGGCTCAGATAATGTAACAAGCAGATATATTTATCTACCAGTTGTATCAAATACGCCTAAATCACTGTTCGATGAATTAAGTGAAGTAAACAGCGATCAACAGTTACCTGATACATCAGCCATTAGAAAAATAAGGGATAAACTTTCTAATTACAAAAGCCAAACCGAAAAATTTGAACTAGAAAAACAGAATGCTATAAGAAGATTAAGCACTTCGTCGCAGGCCTCCATTCCAGATAACGACCAATCGAATAACAAATCGGTGATGGAAAATGATACAACACCCAGTCAAAAACCCAATTGGCAAGGAGACGACTTTGTTGTAGTATCCCGTAAAAAAAAGAGAAGTCCAGATGCTGAACAGAGAAGAGTAAAGCAGAAGGAAAATTCGGAGACGGAGGTCACTACCAACAATCGCTTTGAAATTCTCCAAAGTGTTTCTCAAGACCCAGATATACCAACCGAAAGCTTGTCCAAAGATAAAAAAGAACCTGTGCAACCTATTTTTGTAACAAATGTTATTAATTTTAAATTATTTGAGCAGGAACTAAATTCGAATGGCTTTACTAATAAATGCTTGTTTAAAGTTATGAATAAGCAAATAAAAATTATACCAGTAGATGTTTCTACATACCGCGCGTTGATCACATATTTTAAATCACGTAATGTAAATTATTACACTCATCGCTTAAGACAAGAACTACCATTTCGAGTTGTTTTGAGGAATGTTCATCACTCCACCACACAAGAAGAAATAGCCGCTGATCTTGCCGAACTTGGATACGTTGTAGAAAACGTATCCAATATAAAACATGCTAAAACGAAAGAACCTTTACCTTTGTTCTTTATTGATCTGAAGAATAATGAAAATAACAAATCAATTTACCAGGTCACAAAAATGGGAAATAAAATTGTAAAATTTGAACCACCTAATAAAAAAAGGGAAATTCCGCAATGTAAAAGATGCCAGAGATTTGGACACACCCAAAACAACTGTGGACGTATTTATAGATGTGTAAAGTGTACTGGAAATCATCAGACAAGTGCGTGCGAGAAAAAAAGCAGAGATATCCCTGCTGTTTGTGTTAACTGTGGTGAAAATCATCCAGCAAATTATAAAGGTTGTATCGTTTACAAAAAACTTTTAGAAAAACGTTATCCCCCATTAAGAAGAAAGCAGCCTACTGAATCCAACTTGATCTCACGAGCTCCATCTCCGAACTACGTGAGAGAAAACTTCACCTATGCACAAGCAGTTGGAGATTTGCCCTCCACTAACATTATTGAAGCCGCCACTGAACATAATGCAAACCAAGATTTAATCGCTTTTATGAAGCAGTCATTTTCGGAGCTGAAAGAAATGTTTCGAGATCTTATGAAACAAAATAGCGTGATGGTTAATCTATTAACAGCGCTGGTTGCTAAAATGAAATAAAATGGCTCTATCCATAAATATCGTTTTATGGAATGCAAATGGTTTATTAAACCGTCGTCTGGAACTTGAAACATTCCTTCAAGATCATGACATAGACATAGCCCTAATATCTGAAACGAGATTTACTCAGAGAAGTTATATTAAAATAAGAAACTATACTGTTTATGATACGAAACATCCTAGTGGTAGAGGCCACGGTGGTACAGCGATTATAATTAAAAACAGCTTAAAGCATCACGAGCTACAAAAATATAACGAAGATTACCTTCAAGCAACAAGCGTAGTGGTGGAAGATTGGATTGGACCAATAACTTTTTCCGCTGTGTTGTCGCAATCAGCCAGGATATGTTTCAAAATTTTTTCAACATCCTTGGAAATCGATTTATCTCAGGCGGTGACTACAATGCTAAGCACACGCATTGGGGTTCTAGGCTCATCAACCCTAAAGGTAGAAATCTTCTAAAAGTTATCGATGACAGCAATCTGAATCATCTATCTACGGGTGAACCAACTTATTGGCCATCTGATTTAAATAAAATTCCAGATTTGTTGGACCTATTTGTTACGAAAAATATGTCTAATAGATACATGGAGATAAAGTCGTGTTTTGACTTATCATCGGACCATTCACCTGTTCTGCTTACAGTTAGCACTAAATTAATCCATAAAGAGAAAACACCTGTTCTGTTCAATAAGCACACGGACTGGGATTACTTTCGAAATTATATTGACAAGAAAATTACCTTAAGAACATCCTTAAAATCAGAATTAGAATTAGATCAAGCAGTGGTAAATTTTACTAATATCATTCAATCTGCTGCTTGTGAATCCACTCCAGACATTGTCAATAACTCAGGTGTCAAAGTTACCTCACCAGATACAGTTAAGGACTTGATTTTAGAAAAACGGAGGCTAAGAAGAATATGGCAACAAACCAGGTTTCCAGGAGACAAAAATCGTTTTAACAGAATATCCCAAAAGTTAAAGAGATTACTGAATAAATTAAAACAGGATGCTATTGAAGATTATCTCGAAAATCTTTGCCCAACTGAAGCATCTGACTACTCCCTCTGGAAAGCTACTAAGCACATTAAACAGCCACAACAACAAATACCACCACTTCGTGAAAATAATGGAAGCTGGGCAAAAAGTGCACGAGAAAAGGCAGAACTTTTTACTGAAACTCTATCTGAAGTTTTTCAACCCAATCACGGAGACAACTTAAATATTAAAGAAACTCAACTTTTAGAAGCATCTTCAGAGCCAACTGTCCCAGTTGAACCTTTTTCGCCAAAGGAAATTAAAAGATTGATCTGGAATGAATTAAATATAAAGAAAGCTCCTGGCTATGATCTTGTCACAGTTAGGATTCTAAGAGAATTGCCTAATAAAGGTATTATGATGATAAATTTAATTTTTAATGCCATTTTAAGGCTAAAATATTTCCCTGCTGTTTGGAAATTAGCTCAAATCATCTTAATACAAAAGCCGGGGAAGCCAGTAAATGAGGTGACGTCGTACAGACCAATCAGTTTACTCCGCGTTTTATCCAAAATGTTCGAAAAGTTATTTCTCAGAAGACTGCATCGAGTCCTCGATGACCTTAAAATTATTCCAGATCATCAGTTTGGTTTTCGCGCAAAACATTCAACCGTCGAACAAGTTCATCGTGTAGTCAATACGATCAACCGCTCTTTTCAAGAAAAAAAATATTGTACAGCAGCTTTTCTCGACGTGAGTCAAGCATTTGACAAAGTGTGGCATACTGGCTTATTGTATAAATTAAGGAAAAATATTCCTGAATCATTCTACTAAATACTGAAATCTTATTTGCCAGATCGTTACTTTCATGTAAAGTTTCAGAGTGAAATATCAGAAATGTTTCCAGTCCGTTCCGGTGTACCACAAGGTAGTGTTCTAGGGCCTATTCTTTATCTTATATATACTGCAGATCTGCCGGTTGATGAAGAAAATACTACTGCAACATTTGCTGATGATACTGCTATCCTAGCTACTGATGAAGATCCAAATGTTGCATCACAAAAGTTTCAATCTAGCTTGCGTCGAATACAGGAATGGTTACATAAATGGCGTATTCGAGTAAATGAAACGAAATCAGTGCAAGTTACATTTACTACGAGAAAAGGTACCTGCCCTGCAGTTAGTTTGAATGATGTAGTGTTACCATTAGCAACTGAAGCTAAATATCTAGGTATACATCTAGATAGAAAACTAACATGACGTAAACATATTTGGACTAAACGTAAGCAACTAAATGTTAAGTTTTCTAAGTACTATTGGCTTCTAGGTCGTAAATCAAAGTTATCTTTAAGAAACAAAGTTCTAGTTTATAAAAGTGTTATCAAACCAGTATGGACTTATGGTATTCAACTTTGGGGTACGGCTAGTGTTAGCAATATTGAGATATTGCAACGATTTCAGTCTAAAGTGCTACGAGCCATAAGTGCTTCCCCGTGGTACGTGCGTAACGATGACATACATCGCAGTCTTCAAGTGCCCACAGTGCGTGAGGAAATAGTACGATACAGTGATAAATACATTCATCGCCTAGAAAATCACCCTAATGTGTGTGCCCTTAACTTACTTGACAATAGTGACTCTTTGTATAGACTCAATCGACAGAATATTTTAGAATTAAGATATAGATTTATTTAGCTTTTAATGTATAGTATATTATATTTAGTATATAATTTATTTTGAGTGATTACCAGTGGGTAATCACCATTCCCGTTATGTTCTATCATCGCTCGATTTATAGTTCTATTTAGAACTGATAATCGATAAACGAGGATGTTAAAAAAAAAAAACTTTTTGTATAAATCCAAAATTGGTAACTACGAAAAAATTACTCACAAAACTATCACTAGACCGCATTCCTATTTCAATTTATTACATGTATTTTTTTTACAATTTTAGCAATTCTTTTTCAAACTAAGGCCTGGCGCATACACTCAATTGGCTATTTGTCTAATTTCAGAAATGTGCCGAGCCCTATTTACTGCTTCATTAGAAACCCATAAAAATGTTTTTTCTTAAAAGTACCTTGCATCTTAAGAATTATAACCATAAAAACATTTGGATTTAAAATTAGCCGCCAAAACGGTATCAAATTTTTATCAGCTGTCAAATGAGATGAGTGACGTCATTGTACTTACACGAAGCAAAAGATAAAAATTATGTGTCCTAAATATTATTGATTTTTTGAAAATATGGGTAAAAGACTTTATTACCAGTGCTGTTTAGTGTAGTTTTTGCATATTTTTGTTTTCTTTTTTTGACATTTCTGGATTTTATAGAACAAAAATCCGGATTTATCGCAAAAAAAAAAACTTGCTATCATCATCGTGTCAATTAGTGCTAGATGCTTTAACAAATTATTGCTAGATGCTTTAACAAATTATTATTCATAGTGAGAAAACATTTATTCCATCAAAAACAGTTCTATAAAAGAGGCTCAAAGTCAAGCAATGAATGGCTTGGTCGAAAAAAGTAACGATATTCTAACATATTCTAACAAAATTACCGTTTTTTTAAATATTCTAGCTTGAAAAGAATAAGTAATTAGCATATGTAAATTGAGGATTTGTTTTAGTTTCGGAATAAATCGATTTGGTACCAATAAACTCAAAAAATCATTTTATTTAAATGCAATATTTTACACAATGAATATGTCAACATATGTTGCTTGAGTTTAATGACGTCACACGCCGTCTACTTCGTGATTGGCGTTTGCGACTAGGTAAAAAATAGGTTAAAAATAATTATTTTAATTTAATAAAATAAAAGATATTTATGATTATTTTAAAATAAAATGCAATTTTATGTATCCCTACAACTTAAGCTTACGTTTCATATATATTTTATACTTTCTTGTTGTTATCGTCAAATAGCCTATTGTTATCTCAACTAAACTGTTTAGACGAAATCGATGAGCCTTACGAATTCAACTCAACTAAACTGTTTAGTTGTAGGATGCGCATACTATCAATCAGTTGTACAGCGATTTTAAAATTATTCATACGCTTATTTATTCCTACTCGTACATACTCCTTTTTTTTCAACCAATCATAAACAATAGTTTCTATATTAATTTGTCATGCCTATTATATCTATGGTGGTGATTTTCAAAAGTTATTTGAATCTTTTGTGCTTTTAATTTTTGAACTGTTTTATCAATCATCGAATTCAAATATGGTTAATAGAAAAGCATTTTCTTCTGCTTTGCTTTATATAAAGTAAAGCACAGCAAATAGAAAGAAGGACGTACAACAAAAAAAGCAAAAGAAAATATTCTGTACATCCCATAAGCATAGCACAGCATAGATAACTTACACCAGAATTTACCATAGAGATGATGTCTTCGGGTTACAGATCTATTCGATCGACTATTTAGTTGAGTGTAGGCGCACTTCAATACACAGTAATGTACATATACCTGTCGATCGATAGTTGTTTAAGTTGTCCGACTTTTTAGTCAAAAAACAGTCGATATGGGTTTTTGATTTTTTTGTCGAGCTACAATCTTGTTGATAGTTTGCGCACCTCCGTAAGATCCCATAGTCTTTTGGCATACAACTAAATAGTTGTTCAACTAAAAATTGTGTGTACGTGGATAGTCGAAGACCACACCAGCGACTTATGCCTTTTAATATAAGGACTTAAAATAACTTTTCCAAGTTGCACGAAAAGAGGCACAAGTGCAAAACTGATCTCAGTTTACCTATGTTTTTCCGCAACTTTGAAAATACTTTTACATACAAAGGTCATGCCAGCGACTTACGCCTTTTTGCATAATGGTCACACATGTTATAAAATTTAATTTAGACTTAATTTTATTGATACAAAAATCATCGCAAAACCGCTTAGAATTTTTGCAAATTTTTCCATCACATAACCATATTTAACCATGCATGCCGGCGACTTATGCCAATTTTTTAATAAGCGTTTCATGGTGATACCTTTCTAACTTTCAATTGGCATAAGTGCGAAAATCGTATCAAATTTCCTTTTTTCTATACAAGTTTATGCTAACGTTTCAACACTTCAGCCATTTGCGTGACTTATGCCTACCATTGTCCACAGCTAGATTTTAACTTAACATTATGTTAGTACATATGGCATAAGTGCGAAAATCGCACCAAAACGTATCTTTTCTTGCAAAAAGAAACTTAATTTTCGATATAAAAGCTACGCGAGCGGAACTCAAATTTTTCCTTAAGTTTCTTAAAATTTTCATATCCTTCAATACTTCCCGAGGTATAAGTGCGAAAATCGTGAAAGGTTTTCTGTTATTATCTCCCGGTCTATGTATCTCAAGATACATGACATTCGTGTGACACGGCAGTGCTGTAGTATACTATACAAAGGGTTACCATAAGACTTACCATATGAAAGTTGCACTGACGTCATTGGACATAGTTTAACCTTTTAAATAGTGCTTATTTGCCGAGAGTACTGATACCCGTGATTTTAGATCTCTGCTCTAACTTATAAGGGAGATATGGGGGTAACAACCCCTAACGATATTTTCTTTTTTCTCAGAAACTATGATAGCTATTTGAATGAATCGAACGCCAAAAAATAGAAATCAATCAACTCTCGATTCGGTATTTTTTTATATTTTTGATTAATTTTCAGAAGTGTAAAACACTATATTTATTATTTAAGGGTGGTTTTTTATATGAACCACTGGAGATACACCAACCAAATA
This sequence comes from Brachynemurus nebulosus, assembly GCA_035578155.1. NCBI lineage: Eukaryota > Metazoa > Arthropoda > Insecta > Neuroptera > Myrmeleontidae > Brachynemurus > Brachynemurus nebulosus. Next base: position 113,205,540 of record JAPWDM010000001.1, read on the forward strand.
AATATTGTATAATCATCTGAGAGTCTGCTCTAACATTTTATAAATACAAAAGTTTGCATTTGGTGGAACATGGTTAAAAATAACAACGAATATAATATGTAATTGATATTATATTTCTATCACCTTATTACATCTAATATATCAAAATTATACATATGGGCCATTCTTTCTGAACGGGAGACCCCATACTGTCCAAAATTGGTGTTACTTAAATTAGGTCTACAATAACTTGAATTAAAGATTATGAACCCTACTTTTCAAACATAAGTGGCAAAATTGACCTTACACAATAGGCCTTCAATATGACGGCTGGAAAGTATAAACGCATTCTTTTTGCGGACAATAAACGTTCTGTAACGTATATATATATATATATATATATATATATATATATATATATATATATATATATGTATGTATATATATATATATATATATATATATATATATATATATATATATATATATATATATATCTTTAACGGCACAATTTGGATACCCGCAATAATTGAAAATAAGTGTAGAGAACCAAGATCTTATATTGTAAGAGATTACAGAAATAATTGTTATCGGCGTAATCGCAAATTTCTGAAATCTCGTTCTTGGGATTATAACAATTATGAAAACGATATTATTCAGCCTTATATAGATTTCAAATTAAACGATTGTGAAGATCATCAAAATCAAAATAGTCAATGGCATAATAGACTTAGAAATCGCTCCTTAATGGTAAAGCCGTCTAGATTTTCCGATTAAAAGAGGAAGGGTGTAAAGTATAGATAGATAATTCTATGATTAGTTATATTTTATAATTTATGTTGGCCATGATAACACTCGTCTATTATTCTTGATATACGTAACGTACACTCTACTAGTGACGATAGCATGACGGGCTATTCAATATGGCTGATTCATATATTACATTGTACAATCGATATTGTAATTATTAAAATTAATAAATTAATATTTTACATTTAACAATTAAATGTTTATTAAACGCTCCCGAATAAACAATATATATATATATATATATATATATATATATATATATATATATATATATATATATATATATATATATATATATGTATATATATATATATAAATTAATATTTTACATTTAACAATTAAATGTTTTTTAAACGCTCCCGAATAAACAATATATATATACATATATATATATATATATATATATATATATATACATAAACAATATATATATATATATATATATATAAATATATATATATATATATATATATATATATATATATATATATAGGTATATATATATATATATATATATATATATATATATATATATATATATATATATATATATATATATATATATTGTTTATTCGGGAGCGTTTAATAAACATTTAATTGTTAAATGTAAAATATTAATTTATTAATTTTAATAATTACAATATCGATTGTACAATGTAATATATGAATCAGCCATATTGAATAGCCCGTCATGCTATCGTCGCTAGTACAGTGTACGTTACGTATATCAAGAATAATAGACGAGTGTTATCATGCCCAACATAAATTATAAAATATAACTAATCATAGAATTATCTATCTATACTTTACACCCTTCCTCTTTTAATCGGAAAATCTAGACGGCTTTACCATTAAGGAGCGATTTCTAAGTCTATTATGCCATTGACTATTTTGATTTTGATGATCTTCACAATCGTTTAATTTGAAATCTATATAAGGCTGAATAATATCGTTTTCATAATTGTTATAATCCCAAGAACGAGATTTCAGAAATTTGCGATTACGCCGATAACAATTATTTCTGTAATCTCTTACAATATAAGATCTTGGTTCTCTACACTTATTTTCAATTATTGCGGGTATCCAAATTTTGCCGTTAAAGATCATACATTTATCACCTTTTTTAAATTCTTTTAAATTTTTAGAATTTTTATTGTAATAATATTTTTGACTGTTAGCTTTATTTTTTTGCCTACTAGTGACATTTTTATTTAATTTAGGGCTTAATATTTTTTCTGCACACGGTAGTCTGGTTCTAATTGATTTATTAAGTAGCAACTGTGCTGGTGAATAGCCCATATTATTTAAAACAGTATTTCTGTAGTTCATCAAAGCTAAACAAATATCATCATTTTTCTCCTCACATTTTCTCAAAAGATTTTTGGCAATAGAAACACCTTTTTCCGCTAAACCATTCGATTGAGGATACTTTGGACTTGAAAATATATATTTAAATCCATAAAAATTGGCAAATTCTTTGAATTCACGGCTATTAAAGGGTACATTATCACTAACAAAAGTATTCGGTATGCCAAATCTAGCAAATATAGACTTCAATATAAAAATAATTTCTTTTATTGTTTTTGTTTTTAACGAAATTAGTTCTATCCATATACTGTATGCATCAATAACAACTAAGTAATCCATATTTTTATAAGTCATAATATCAGCCGCTATTCTTTCCCAAGCTCTTTTTGGATTTAGATACGATTTCAATGGTCCCGTAATATTATTTTTTTGATAACGACTACAGATTTTACAATTTTTTACATAATTCTCTATATCTGTTGTTAATGATTTCCAATATAAGCATTGTCTAGCCCGATTTTTACTCTTATTAATACCTAAATGACCCTCATGAATTACATTTAACATAGATAATTTTAGTTTTTCAGGCACTACAATTTTATCATTCAAAAATAAAAGGCCATCCTCATAACACAATAAGTTTCTTAAATTATAATAATGCTTAAAATTCATCTAGTTTTTTAATATTTTTCGGCCATTCCGATGAAATAAATTTAATTACTTGACTTAAAATTGGATCATTTTTAATATGCGATCTAAATTCATTTTTTTTAGATTCCGTCATAGGAACATGTAAAGATAAACTGTAAACTAGATTATTTTCGCTAGTATTTTTTAGATAAGCCCTAGACAATAAGTCTGCTATATACAACAATTTTCCAGATGTATATTTAATTACAAAGTTATAGCCCATACATTTCAAAACCATTCTTTGTAGTCTAGCTGTAATCTGAGCCAAATGTTTTTTAAAAATTGATTCTAAAGGTTTATGATCTGTTTGAATAGTTATAAACCTACCAAATACATAATAATGAAATTTTTCTAATGCAAATTGTATAGCTAATCATTCCTTTTCAATTTGCGCGTATTTTTGCTCCGTGGCATTTAAACTACGAGATGCAAATGCAACCGGTTGATCATTTTGTAACAAAACACAACCAAGGCCATCTTTAGATGCATCACATTGCACTGTGATTGGTTTGTTAGCATTAAAATAAGCTAAAACTGGTGCATTAGTGATAACTGTTTTTAAATTATTTAGAGCGTCATCATGCTCTTTTGACCAAGACCATGTAACATTATTTTTTGTCAGATTACGTAAAAGGGGCTGTTAATTTTGACATGTTTGGTACAAATTTAGATACAAACTTAGCCATACCTAATATTCTAAGTAACTCAATTTTATTTTTTGGTATTTCTAATTTTCGTATAGATTCTACATACTGGCTATCTATTTTAATACCTTCTTGACTTAAAATTTGACCCATAAATTTTACGCTTGGTTTTTTAAATTGAATTTTTGATTTATTAAATTTTAAATTATACTTTAATGCGGTTTGTAAAACACGCTCAAGATTTTGATCATGCTCAATTTCATTAGCTCCTGATACAATTAAATCAACAAAGTATATTCCCACTCCTGGTAGATCACCAAATATTTCATAACATTTCTTTTGAAAAACTTCCGGTGCGGAACTAAGACCAAATGGCATTCTACAATTATGATATCTACCAAAAGGGGTATTGAATGTGGTTAGATCCGCGCTAGCATCATCAATCTTTACTTGTAAAAAACCATCTTTCATATCAAGAACAGTAAATATTTTTTTATTAGTTAATTTAGCTGCAATATCGTCTACTGTAGGTATTGCAAAATGTTCTCTTTTTATACCTTCGTTAAGCTCACGTGGATCTAAACACAAACGAATTTCATTATTTTTCTTAAGTACTACTACTAGAGAGTTCACCCATTCAGTTGGCTTGTTAACTGTTCGTATAATGCCTTTGGAACATAATTCTTTCAATTTCTTTTTTAACTTTTGATCCAATGCTAAAGGAACACGACGTAATGGTTGAACAACTGGAATGACGTCATCTTTAAGTCGAATGTGATACGGAGTCGGAAACTCTCCCAAACCTTCAAAAACATCGCCATATTTCGCGAAAATGTCTTCCAGATTCTTAAATTTTGCTGAACTGTTGAGGGTTGTAAAATCGACTTGTCGTAGGAAATTCAACTCGTGATGTAGACAAACCCAAAATCGGACACGCTTCCACATCAGCAATAATAAATTCAATGACTGATTCTTTGTTATCGTATTCACATCTAAATAGGACCTGTCCCAATGTTTTTATTTCGCCACCTCCATATGGTGTTAATGTCACATTAACTTTGGTTAATTTTTCGTTTTTAGTCGAATTTTCTCCGAAAAATTAGACTTATACAGTCTATACGATAAGAGCTGCGAGAGGCGAGAGTAGGGTGTCTGATATATATATATATATATATATATATATATATATATATATATATATATATATATATATATATATATATATATTCCCGCCACCTTTTAATTTGTGTAGGGCCTCCCTATGGAAGTTAAGAGATGAAATTTGGTAAATGGGGCTCATTTTTGAGGCACCTCATACTATCAAAGTGGGGTCAAATTTTGGGCAAATTTTTTTTCTGACCCGACCTTTAAGGGGGTGGTGGGGGGCGGCAAAGCAATAAAGCTTTTCCAAACCGGTTTTAAATAATGTTTCGATCAATTATCTACAACATATCCAAAATTCATTTTCCTAGGATGATATGGTGGGAGTAGAAGGGGGAAAAACGATTTTCGCTGGATCTAACAGGCCCCCAGCCCCCCAGAATTAACGTAGAGGGTTGAAATTTGGTGTGTTGATAAAGTTCGTACCTAGGTTGTGCTTTTTGGAGGTTTTAATATTTTACCCCCACCCCCCTCATTTTTAAGCTACAATTTCATGCATTTTCGACGTTTTCGAAGTTTGTACCACTCGCACAGGTAACCCGAATAAACCTAGAGGGCTGAAATTTTGTATTCGGATTGAGTTAGTATCAAGGGGGTGCCTTTTGGGGGTCTCTACTATTAACCCCCACCCCCACCATTTTTATACCCAAAAGAACATGATTTTTCTTGTTTTTTAACAGTTTCGTTCGGGTCAAAATTTCTCCAAATAAACCTAGAGGGCTGAAATTTGGTGTACAGTTTAAGCTAATAGCCAGACACTGTTTTTTGGAGGTTTCAACTTTTAACCCTTACCCCCACGATTTTTACGCCAATATTTCCTTAATTTTTTTGCTTGTTTTCTAACACGTCTAGAGACTCCATAAGGAAACCTAGAGGGCTGAAATTTTGTACGTGTATTCAGTTAGTATCCAGCTAGTACCTTTTAGGGAGTCCACATTACTTTTCCCCCCACTTCTCCCATTTTTACATCGGAATTCAATGCTATTGTTAAATGTGTTTTAAATGCATTATGTTTATTCTAAATACAAGTAGGCGAATAGTAATTTTAAAAAATTTAAAAAAAAGTGAACTTACTTTTATGACAAATGAAATACATACATATTAAGTAATTTAAAAATGTTATTAAAGTCACTGTTTATTTATAAATTAGGAATTTTGGATTTTTAGTATTTATAAAATAGAAATTTTGGATTTTTTTGGAAAGAAAAAATATCTTTATAAAGGCCTTCCAGTTTACTATTTAAGGTCCTTTTTTAATATTTAAAACTAAAACATAAAGGCAATTAGCGGATAAACATGGGCAGGAATGTCCTCGTACGAATTGTGTTGGTTTTTTTTCTGCTACCTGTTTTCGGCACAAAATTGAAATTTACTGAAATACAGCCCTTAAATACTTAAAACCTTTTTTTAAAGCCTCGATCAGCCGAACACTCATCACCAGTTTTGAAACCAACAAAATGACAATTCGGTTGTAGACTTTCAATCACATTTCGCTTGTAGACATTCAATACCGAAGATGAAGGGGAAAATTCGACTACCGTGATGGGGCCCCGCTGCTCACGGCGTTTTTCTTAATAACTTCAAAAACTTTTAATGGTAAGATATTACCTTGTGAACCCGAATCTATTTTAAATTCAATTTCATGTCCGTTAATTTTTAAATTTTTCTTTAAACAATATTCAAAATTGACCGTTTGATTCTTGTTAACTGCATAAACACACAAATTATTGTCATCACTGGAAGTACCAATTACATCTTCAACATGAATATCAACTGAGTCAATAGACTTCTTATTTGTAGAAAATTTCTTTTTAATTTTCCATTTACAAACGCGCTCGAAGTGATTTTTTCCGTTGCAAAAGGTACATTTTTTCCCGAATGCTGGACACATATTAAATTCGTGATTATTACCACATTTATTACAGTTATTTATTTTTGAACTGTTATTCTGACTTTTAAATTTACGTTTGATTTTTATTTATTTTTATCCGATACGACCTTATCTGACGAATATTTTGACTTACTGGTGTAGCTTTTATTTACTGCTAATACCCCTTTTTCTATACTCTCTACGTTTGTGGCACTTTGTAATAATTTTAATTGGGTTTTAGTACATTCTGAGGATTTGGCAACATCTACTGCTTGTTTTAGAGTTAATTTACTTTCTCTAAGTAACCGATCTTGTGCTATTTTATCATTTATGCCAATAACAACTCTATCGCGCACCATTTTATCATCATTTTGGTACTCGCATGATTTGACCGCAGATTTTAATTCCATAAGAAAACTATCGAAATTTTGCTCTGGTTTTTGTACTATCTGATTAAACAAGTACCTTTCAAATATAATATTCTTTTTAGGCGCAAAAAATTCATCAAATTTCTTCACAACTGCGTCATATTTGTCTTTTTCAGTGGCATTAAATTTAAAAGTATTATAATATTCCAAACACTCAGTACCAATTAAATTCAGAAGTAATGCTATCTTTTTGTTATCTTCTGCTTCATTATTACCCGAAGCGAGTAAAGTTATTTCGAATTTCTGCTTAAATTTCTTCCATTCATCAAATAGATTTGTCGCATTAACATTTAGAAATTCCGGTAACTTTAAGTTAATCGACATTTTGGCAACGAAATTTTAAAACCACGTGCAACTTTTTAAACTTTTTATTATTTTAACCAATAAATTATTTATTTTTTCTTTTTGCAACTTTTCACACTAACACCATGTTTTATATTGTTTATTCGGGAGCGTTTAATAAACATTTAGTTGTTAAATGTAAAATATTAATTTATTAATTTTAATAATTACAAGATCGATTGTACAATGTAATATATGAATCAGCCATATTGAATAGCTCGTCATGCTATTGTCACTAGTACAGTGTACGTTACGTATATCAAGAATAATAGACGAGTGTTATCACTGCCAACATAAATTATAAAATATAACTAATCATAGAATTATCTATCTATACTTTACATATATATATATATATATATATATATATATATATATATATATATATATATATATATATATATATATATTCCCGTCACCTTTTAATATGTGTAGGGCCCCCCTATGGAAGTTAAGAGATTAAATTTGGTAAATGGGGCTCATTTTCGAGGCACCTCATACTATTAAAGTGGGGTCAAATTTGGGGAAAATTTTGGACCTGACCCAACTTTTAAGGGAGTAGTGGGGGTTGGTAAAACAATAAAACTTTTCCAAATCGGTTGGAAATAATGTTTCGGTCAATTATCTACAACATATCCAAAATTAAGTTTCCTAGGATGATTTGGGGGGAGTGGGGGGGGAACGATTTTAGCAGGATCTAACACGCCTCCAGGCCCCCAGAATTAACGTAGAGGGTTGAAATTTGGTGTGTTGATAGAGTTCATACCTAGGTTGTGCTTTTTGAAGGTTTTAATATTTTACCCCCACCCCCTCATTTTTAAGCTACAATTTCATGCTTTTTCGACGTTTTCGAAGTTTGTACCACTCGGACAGGCCACCCAAAGAAACCTAGAGGGCTGAAATTTTATGTACAGGTTAAGCTAATAGCCAGACACTGCTTTTTGGAGGTTTCAACTTTTAACCCTTACCCCCACGCTTTTTACGCCAATATTTCCTTAATTTTTTTGCTTGTTTTCTAACACGTCTAGAGACTCTCTGAGGAAACCTAGAGGGCTGAAATTTTGTACGTGTATTCAGTTAGTATCCAGCTAGTACCTTTTAGGGAGTCCACATTACTTTTCCCCCCACTTCTCCCATTTTTACATCGGAATTCAATGCTATTGTTAAGTGTGTTTTAAATGCATGATTTTTATTCTAAATACAAATACAAATAGGCGAATAGTAATTTTAAAAAATTTAAAAAAAAGTGAACTTACTTTTATAACAAATGAAATATATACATATTAAGTAATTTAAAAATGTTATTAAAGTCATTGTTTATTTATAAATAAGAAATTTTGGATTTTTATTATTTATAAAATAGAAATTTTGGATTTTTTTTGGAAAAAAAAAATATCTTCATAAAGGCCTTCCAGTTTGCTATTTAAGTTCCTTTTCTAATATTTAAAAATAAAACACAAAGGCAATTGGCGGATAAGCATGGGTAGAAATGCCCTCGTACGAATTGTGTTGGCTTTTTCCCTGCTAACTGCTATCGGCACAAAATTGGAATTTACTGAAATTTAGCCCTTAAAAACTTAAAACCTTTTTTAAAGCCCTTATCAACCGGACACTCATCATCAGTTTTGAAACCACCAAAATGACAAATCGCTTGTGGACTTTCAATTACATTTCGCTTGTAGACATTCAATACCGAAGATGAAAGGAAAAATTCGACTTCCGTGATGGGGCTCCGCTGCTCACGGCGATTTTTTTCTATTCGTAACAGATGGCGCTGTAATTTTATGTACTTATAATTTTATATACCTATATAAATTTATATACTTACATATAAATAAACTTATTTTTATTTAAAATTACAATCCCATTATTTAGGACAGAAAGAGGCCCTCTAGAGAAATATTATTTTTTTGTCAGACAAAGTTTTCCTACAAGCTTATTTTTCGATATATACAAAATTCCAGGTTAAGTGGATCAGCCGGTATATATTTTTAAATTGACCTCAAAACGTTAAGCAAAACTTTAGGTATATTTTTAACTAAAAAAAGTTTTTAAAACGTTACAGAACATTTATTGTCCGCCAAAAAAATGCGTTTATACATCCCAGCCGTCATATTGAAGGCACTATTGTGTAAGGTCAATTTTTCCACTCATGTTTGAAAAGTATGGTTCATAATCTTTGATTCGAGTTATTGTAAACCTATTTTAAGTAACACCAATTTTGGACAGCATGGGGTCTCCCGTTCAGAAAGAATGCCCCATATGTAAATAATAATAAACTAAAAAATAATAATAAATAATAATAATAATAATAAACTTAAATTCTCAGTCGTAAAGGATTCATAATTAACATTTTTGTAGAGACTGCAAAGCGGCGTCTCTCACACACCCATGGGAGAGATGCCGCATCAAAGAAGGAGGGACGCCGCATAGGTCATATTACAAATTTTCCACTTTTTTGGCGCAGCAATTCTCTTAAACATATATTACACAAATCTCCATGCACACTACATGTCATATGTGACCATTTTTTGCACTTTATACATCTTAACCAGTTATCTTTTTTCGTTGTTTTTGAGTACTTTTCAAAACATTCAATACACAGGAAATCATCATTATTTTCGTTATCTTCACTAATACGAAAGCTTTTCCTGACTCATTACTGGATCTTTTATAATTACGTGGCATAATTTATAACCGAAAATAAAATTGTATAATTAAGGTATAATTAAGGTAATATGTAATACGATGCGGCATCTATACCAACTTTAAATGCGGCATCTCTCCTTTGTGTTAGGATAGATGCGGCATCTTGCTATAGCAAGCATAGTGCGGAATTTTAACCTAGAATTTTATACAGTACTTTTAAAATAAACCTAAATTCACAACAAATCTCATTTTCCTTAAAATAATGAAATATACATTCTTAAATTCGGATGAATTAAATGCTTAATAAAATATTTATATTAAAAAACTTACATTTCAATAATGAAAAGTTGGATAATTTCTAAACTAATGCACTAATCATAAATGTAGCCATATATAGCGTAAATTAAAAAACTATTTTAACCATATAATCTATTATTAGCGCTATCTGTTAACCAGCGAACGAATTATGGCTACTGCGGCATATCTCCCGACGGAGCATCTCTCCCGCATTTACTATTCGTTGTTATTTTTAACCATGTTCCACCAAATGCAAACTTTTGTATTTATAATATATTAGAGCACTCTCAGTTGATTATACAATATTTATTTGGTTGGTGTATCTCCAGTGGTTCATATAAAAAACCACCCTTAAATAATAAATATAGTGTTTTACACTTCTGAAAATTAATCAAAAAATATAAAAAGAATACAAAATATAGAGCTGATTGATATCTATTTTTTGGCGCTCGATTCATTCAAATATCTATCATAGTTTCTGAGAAAAAAGAAAATATCGTTAGGGGTTGTTACCCCCATATCTCCCTTATAAGTGAGAGCAGAGATTTAAATTCACGGGTATCAGTACTTTCGGCAAACAAGCAATATTTAAAAGGTTAAAATATGTCCAATGACGTCAGTGCAATTTTTATATGGTAAGTCTGCTAGACCCTTTCATCATACCAAATCACGTATGAACTTTTAAAGACATAAGTGGATGAAGGTGTTATGTAGCATTTTTTAAAAAAATTCATTTTTTGCCAAATTTTGAAATATTCTATGCTGAAGTATCATATATTAAAATTTGGTTTCATTAGGTCAAATAGTTTTGCAAAAATTCAATAATAAACATGTGCTATTGCATGGAAAGAATATGTAAACAAAAAGTTTCAAGCGCTTCTACTGTAAAATCATAAGAATGTTACATAACACCTTCATGCACTCATGTCTTCTATTATTTGGCTATGTTACAAAAATTTACATTAATTCATATATCATATCTATTTATAGATGAATTAATAGAAGACAAATATGATCAGATCTGATCATACATACGTCTGTATTAAGCTGGATATAAGTATATTTACGGACAGCTATGAGTTGACACTAGCAATGTGACTTTATGTGTCACTAAACATAGACTTACATTTATATATAATTAGACCTGAAAACAGATTAATTCGTATATTAACTCATATTAACAGTCCATAATCAGATCTAATCATGTATGGATTCCTATGCCGTTTTACAATATTCGAGATCGAATCAGACATTTTCATCTTATAGTAGTCATAATCATATATGAATTCATAAATAATTATATATATATATATATATATATATATATATATATATATATATATATATATATATATATATGTATATGATTAGCCAAAATCATTTTTAATCGGGCTTAGCCAAGTCAATCTGGATTCTAGCTCGCACACCAAATTTCATAAGCATTAAATGTTTCGTTCGAGAGTTATCGCGTGGATACACAAATAAATACATGTATATATATATATATATATATATATATATATATATATATATATATATATATATATGTATAAATTTTAGTGAATATTATTTTCGTATTCTAAGGACCTCAAAACATATATCTGTTATGGTCCTGGGTCGCTAAAAGCGCAAACAATATTTAAATAAAAATATCTGTCTATTAAATTAAGTATGATTTTTTAATTATTCTTGATTTGTTGACAAGTTTTTCAATTTTCTGGCTTTGAGAAATTTTTGGTCATAACATTCTGATCATTTTAACGAAAATATATAAATTCGATGAAAAAATGACCGAACAAAAAATGTCATGCAAGTCACAAATGACGTATTCGCGCTGTGGCTTTCATCGCTTCCGTGGGCATCACTTCAGATCGATGCGACGTAGCATTCATGTTCGCGTTGCATAAGCATTTCTCTCATGGATACACGCTATAGTCGTTCGCGTAGCATACAAATGTCATTCAAAATTTTTTTTTTGACAATCTGTTAAAATGGTTGCAATTTTTAATGTAATGAAGAAAAATTTTATGTTTGAATTATTAAAATTAACATGGCATAATACAAAAATTATTAAAACATAAACAGTTAAAAAAATTTAATTTATTTTTAAGTTATGTGCACGGTTATGTATCAACGGGAGCCATATTGCGTTAGTCATTTCAAAATATTTTTAAACATAGCTCTAATGACCACCGGAATCAATGGTTCCGGGTACACGAACACAAAGTAGCGTCGCTCCTCGCTACGATAGACCCAACGCGAAAACGCCCTAAATAGAAGTTTCGCTCCCTACGTTCATTCCACAACAATAAATAAATATAAATAAGTAAATAAATAAATAAATAAATAAATAAATAAATAAATAATAGTGTCTTATTGTTAGTTGACAAAAAAATGATACTACGTAATATTAGGCAAGGAAGGGGTTAAAAAAATATATCATTTATCAAAAATATAGTATCCAGGGGTAATTAATTAGGTATTGATAATTAGGTACATTCTATTTGAAACATAAGAAATATTAAAACGATTGATGCGATTTTAATATTCTGCAGGGATCATAATTATTAAAACAATTCTCAATATCTCAGTATCTCACAAGGGGAGTATCAAACATGGGAATCACGGATGTGGGAGAAATTAATATATGTATGGAATATATTTCTCTGAGTATTGTAGTGATAATAATTTAGGTCAATGCGACTTTATTTAGAAATTAAACGCACGAAAAATTTCGAATAACATATCGTGTTTGATATGTATCAGTTAGTTGGTATCGTCTGCAACAAGGGCCGCTGGTGGCGTGGGTAGTGTCTGCTCTTATGTATGTAACTTTTTTTTAATATACAGACGGAAAGGTTCTATGTTCGAATCTATGCCTTTCCAACATAAATAATTCTCTTTCCAATTTTTTTAAAATTTTTTGAGTATTGTACAATGGTCAGTTACATTAACGATGCTATAATTCTTTTTTTAAATGGAGATATGGTATTCTTTTTTATGTCATTATTATGCTGTAATTACTTTCTGAAAAAGGAGATATAATATTTTTTGTACATGATGTCATTTTACGTAACAGTAATTTTATCGTAAATTTTAAATTACTGAATTTTTTTACATAAAATTAAAGCCGATTTTTATTATAAATTATTTATACTATTTTTAGGCATTCTTCATTTTATCCTTATTTAAAGTAATGGCAATCGTATAATTTTTTATAATAATGACATAAAAAAAGAATACCATATCTCCTTTAAAAAAAAAAATTATAGCATCCTCAATGTAATTAATTAACCCCTTGTACAATATTGAAAAAAAAAATTGAAAAGAGAATTATTTATGTTGGAAAGGCATAGATTCGAACATAGAACCTTTCCGTCTGTATATTAAAAAAAGTTACATACATGAGAGCAGACACTACCCACGCCACCAGCGGCCCTTGTTGCAGACAATACCAACTAACTGATACATATCAAACACGATATGTTATTCGAATTTTTTCCTGCGTTTAATTTCTAAATAAAGTCGCATTGGCCTAAATTATTATCACTACAATACTCAGAGAAATATATTCCACAACATATATTAATTTCTCCCAAATCCGTGATTCCTATGTTTGATACTCCCCTTGTCAGTATTTAAACGGTACATTATGAGGAACTAGATAAATTATATTTAAATAATAATTAAAATATAAAATCTTGATATATTTTCTTTAAAATTGATTTTAATACCCAAAACATTTTTAGTTAAGTGTTAATTATGTATTGTACAAATTTATAGACACAAAAATTATATTACATGTTCTTTCATGCATATGTATATGTACATAATATATATTTATTATTAGTTATGAATATTATTATTTATGATTATTATAATTTTAAACAGTAACAAAATATATTCTTTAGTATTTGAAAATTTAGATTATTTATTTCAAATCATCTAGTTCTAATATTAATAGATTTGAGCGTTACCTTATGGTCCATATTTGTAAATAATAAATACTTTTACTTCGTAAAATACCACTTTTATTTTGAAACGGTGACAATATTGTTTCGAACCGTCAGTTCTATCTCTAAATGATCAATAGAATGATTTATTTTCGAACAGAATGATTCTGTTTGAAAAGAAGTTCGGAAAATATATTAGAAGTTTTATATCAAAATTACCGAAAGAAAAGATTTGTTTTTTCAACAATGACCGAAAAGAAAAGACGTGCAGTAAGTGAAATGAGTAGTGTTATGGGACATATAAATGAATACGTTCCGGTTCAAAATTTTATCGAGTATATTGAGCGATTGGAACAATTTTTTTTAATTTAAAAAATATTGAAGAATCAAGAGAGGTATCAAGTTCGCTATTGATAACCGTTCGGTATAGACGTGTCTATAATATTATTCGTGTTGTTACAAAATTATATAATTATTGCATACTATAAATTATCAAATTACAATCAAGTACAAACTAATAAACCATAAAATAAATATACAAGGTATTTAATAGGTACTCACTCGGAAAATACCTATTAAATAAACCCTTTAAAAAAAAAAAAAAATAAAACCAACTTCAAAATAATAATAATAAGAGCACAAAAAAGTATAAAATAATTACGCAGCTGATCAAGGCATAAATATAAAAATAAAATTTTCCAGTTTTTGAAGTTGGTGTCAGTTGCCTATTTGATCATTTAGAGATATTATAGTAAAAGTCGTAGCAAAGTTTCTGTAAGAGAACCTGCCGAGGCACCAACTTCAAAAACTGGAAAATTTTATTTATATATTTATGTCTTGACTAATTGCGTGATTATTTTATACTTTTCAGTGCTCTTATTATTATTATTATTTTGAAGTCGGTTTTATTTTTTATTTTTTTGCTTAAAATGGGTTTTCAAAACTCCTGGCTCTTTTAAAAAGACTGTCCGATAGAATTAATTCACGAAAATTTTGTTTTTTAACAGGAATAAATTGTATAAGGACATATTTTACGAACTGCAGATAAAAGGTGGTCTAAGAAAATTACTTTCTGAGTGCCATGGGGACATTGCAGGTCAAGAGGAAGATGTAAAGTCCGGTGGGACGATGAATTTCGTAATTATGCTGGATGCTACTGGATTCGTTATGCAGGAGATAAACAAACATGGAGAAATGTATTGAATCTGCTCCCATATTGCCTTAATTTTATTGCTTTAATTTTTTTATCCAAAATTTTAAGTATAGTATTAGTATAAATATTTATTAACTATTATTATTATTTATTACATATAAATTTTGCTTGTGAAGAGTCCGATACTCTCTGAGTGTTTTTTACGGCTATTATTATTATTATTATTATTCGTCTATTTTGGTGTACACTGGGTCGTACGGCGAGACTTTTGTGGGAGCGTAGATGTTGGCTCAATGACAGAGGGCTGTGAAAGCCTAGTTCGTTTTTGTGTCCTCAGATGGTAGGTAGGAGTAGGGACAGAGGGAAGGGAAAGGACTGTTTGTGTTTGTGTGTGTGTTTGTGTATGTGTGTGGATGTGTCTTTCTATTTTACGTTTCTTGGTGTAGATGATGGTGTATTATTATTATTATTATTATTACTATTATTATTATTATTATTATTATTTTTTTTGTGATTAAAATTGGGGTACTGCTGCCGGTGGATGGCGCGGTCAACAGCACCCGGCGGTAGCTGTTTTGGAACCATCTGTGTATATGCAGAGAGAGTCAAGTTCGCTAATGATCTCATAAAAGCGGGATCGATATTCGAATGAACTGGTCTCCTCCTTGTTGAGACCAGTCAGGTCGAAACGACACCTTACGTTAGGGATCAGCCAAGGAGGTACTTCCATAGGATGTTTGGGAAGTACCTTGGTGAACTGTAAGTGCAGACTCTCTAATAACTCCTGCGTTCGAACGGCCACTGGTCGACTTATGGTGGGACGTCAACCGTAGAGCCCCTGTAAACGGTATCTGAATAGAGTCGGGTGATTGATATGCGTAGGTGTTGCATATACCCCCGCTGCATAATTGAGCAAGAGACGCTCACGTCTCAATCGCAGCGGAGGCAGACCCGACTCTACGTAGAGGCTCATAGAAGGACTCGTTCGAAATGCTTCCGTAGCCAGTCGTATGTCTGCATGGTGAACAGGATCTAGGAGTAGAAGCGCAGACGCCCGGGCGGAGGAGTAAGCAATGCTGCCGTAATCAACCCTAGTCAGAACTAGCGATTGATACAGGCGAAGCAACGACCCCCGGCCCGCACCCCACGATGCACCAGCCAAGCACATAAGCATGTTGATTGACCTGCGACAACTCGCAGCTAAGGCTTGGAGGTGTGGGCGCCACGTAAGTTGTTTGTCGAATATGAGTCCTAGAAACCTGACGCTATCAACGCACTGGAGATTGGATCCTTTTAAAGTGAGGACAGGATCGGGATGTGCGTTGCGCTTTCTGCAGAAGTGAACCACCGATGTTTTTTGTGGTGAGAAACGAAAACCAAGAGCTTCTGCAGAAGTCACCACTTCGTTGATGCCTTGTTGCAACCGTTGTTGAATATTCTCGATGGAATCGGCTGCATAGAAAATTGTGAGGTCATCAACGTAAAAGCAACGACGAATTGGGGCTGAAGCTGCAATATGACTGACTGCGATGGAAAACAAGGTGACAGTAATGGTGGAGCCTTGAGGAACACCATTCTTCTGGGAGTGGGCCTCAGACTCAGTGTCACCTACCCGGACACGAAAAGAACGGTCAGTCAGAAAACTTTTTACGAACTGAGGGAGGTTACCTCTTAAACCCCAGTCGTGCAACTTCTTGAGAATGCCATATCTCCAGGTCATATCATAAGCTTTCTCCAAATCGAAAACACGGCCACTAGGTGTTTTCGTTGGAGAAAGGCGTCTTGAATGGCATTCTCGAGGCGAACAAGATGTCCGTGGTCGAGTGGTATCGGCGAAACCCACATTGATGTTTAGGTATGAGGTTGTGGGATTCCAGCCACCAGACGAGGCGGTTGTTCACCATTTTCTCCAATACCTTGCTGAAACAGCAGGTCAAGGATATTGGACGGTAGCTCGTTAGTTGCGATGAATCTTTACCCTCTTTTAGCAGCGGAATGATGGTAGCTTCTCGTCACTGCGGAGGGTAAACGGCTTGCCTAAAAATTTCGTTGTAAAGATCCAGTAACCTACACTTACCAGGATAAGGCAGGTTCCGGATTATGGCGTAGGAGTTCTCATCAGGTCCAGGGGAGGTGTCCCCAGATCCCTGAAGCGCCTCCAGTGATTCTTGCAGAAAAAACGGTTGGTTATACTGGAGGGATTCATCCGAGAAAAAATCAAGATCATTTTGTTCGTGTTCGGTCTTGATCCGCAGGTAGTCCGGGTCATAATTCTGGGAGCCACTGACGCGCTCAAAGTGCTTAGCTAAACAATTAGCTGTTTCTGCGCGTTCAGTGATGTTCCGACCGTCGACGACGAGAAGGGAGGGCACTGGTGAACGGGAGGATTTCCCAGTAATGGCCCTCACTCTTCTCCATACCTCTGAAGTTGTTGTTGAGGTATTAGTGGCTGAAACATATTGCTCCCATGATAGCCTCTTTTGCTCTTTAATAGTTCTTTTACAACGTGCTTGAGCATGTTTGTAGGCTATCACATTTTCCTGCGTGGGGCGACGCCTGAGTTCGTTGTACGCCCGCTTTTTCTCTGCAATTGCTACACTCACGACTTCATTCCACCATGGTATGTTACGTTTGGGTGGAATGTTGGACGACTTCGGTATACTCTTATGTGCTGCTTCAATGACACTGGAGGACATTTGCTCCACGTCAACTTCTACGTCTCCAGTCAGCTCGGGTGTACGGAATAAATCAACGTACATGTCTCAGTCAGCTTGACGGAGACGCCATCTCGGCGAAGACGACTGTGGAGTCATCGGCGTGGTTACTATTCAATATAATGGGGATATGGTCACTACCGTATGAGTGTGACGCCAGCGTCCACTCAAAACGGTGTACCATGACCGGTGAGCCGAGTGATAAGTCGATAGCCGACAACTCACCGGTTCTTGCGTTGATGAAAGAACCTTGACCGGAATTCAACAAGACCGCTTCGGACTCGTCTAGAAAACGTTCTATGAGTCTTCCACGGGCGTCTCTTGTGCTACAACCCCACATGGGGTTGTGAGCATTGAAATCTCCTAGTAACAAAAATGGACGTGGTAACTGTAAGGTAAGCTCGGTCAGGGTTTCGACATTCCAGTCGAAATCTGGTAAGTAGACCGAGCATACTGTGAATTGTGGCGGCTTTAGAAACTGTACTGCAACTGTTTGTAGGGGGGTGTTTAACTGGTGGTCCCGGAATGGGACGCCATCTTTAATTTGGATGGCAACACCCCCCCCCCTCGCCCGGATGTCTGGCTGTACATTGTGCCGGCAGATATGGTAATTTTTTATTGAAAATTGTTCCGCCGGCCTTAGGTGTGTCTCTTGAAGCTTAGCCAGAAGCATCTGCAATTCACAGTAATGATGTTTTACACCATTACAGTTCTATTGTATGAGAGCCATTTTTGCTACTACTTGGGTTGCTCTAGCAAGTGTGGCTACTTCCTAGGTTTCCCCTTTGCCCAGCCTTTCTTTCTTATATAACTTTCACCTCGGCGTCCGAATTGTCAGATTCGGTGGTCGAGGTGTTGGTATAAGCGTCGGACGTCGGGCGCTTTGTACCCGTACGTACAGACGCGGTCGTACTTTCCGAGTCGCTCATCGGTGTTTGGATAGAGCGACTCGGGAGGGGGGTGACCGAGCGTTCGGGTGTGCCCGGTCGGGACGGTGCCGTTGGTCGTTGTGGTAATGGCACAGTCGATTGTGGAGGCAGCATTGTTTCTGCCTCCGAGGTGGTAGTGGAGGGTCCCGTTTTGGGGGACCTTGGTTTTACCACCTCCTTCTCCCCCTCGCTGTGGCGTCTTCTACTCTTCGGTGATTTTCGTGGTGACGAAGACTTCTGTGGAGAAGACGTCACAGTACGTACAACGGGTCCCTGAGGGGTGGTGGTAATCACCCTCTTAGTCTCAGGGACCTTGGGAACCAGTTAACCAGAGAGACCAGTTAACCTCTCCAGGGCTCTCAACTCCTGAATTGCGGATTCTTGTTTAAAAAGGGAGCAATTCCTTGACTTAGCCGAGTGATTACCCCCACAGTTGATGCATTTAATTGGCTCGTCACATGGTCGTCCTTCATGTAACGGCCGTCGGCACACGCAAATCTGTTGCTGTATATTACATCTTTGTGAGACGTGGCCGTACCTTTAGCATTTGTAACACCTCATTGGTGCTGGGATGTACGGGCGCACGTCCACTTTATTGAAATGGCCAAAGATCACTTCTTTAGGTAGTGTGACCCTATTAAATGTTAGAAAGATTAAGGTGGACTCAGGATATTTGTTCCCCCTGTTGTACTTTAGCCTTTTCGCTTCTATAACCCCCTGTGGAGACATCTCCGACACTATCTCTTCCAGGGTACAGTACGCTAGAGACGAATGCATAATGACGCCACTGGGGTAGTTTAATACACCGTGGGACATCACGTCTACCGCGTACTGACCTAACACTTTTAGACTTTGTATTTTTTCAGATTGTACCGGTGAGAATGCCTCTACGAGCAACCCACTGCCCGATAGCTTGGCATCTTTAACCTGTCCAATTCCATCTTTTACTAGTTTTGCCAGGAGGAAGGGACTGATCTTACTAAAGTCACCTTCCTTTGGCTTTATGACTAACAACTTCACGTAACTAGATACTTGCACTCTTGGGGACTCCAACTGTAGTGGAGTCCCACGATTTTTCCCTTTTTTGTGTTGGGGAGGGTTACCCCTTTTCGTTTGAGTACTCGCTCCACTGGACTGCGGAGCGGGTCCAGTAGACACGGTAGCGGGACAAGCCTCGCTACTTTTGCTCACGCCAGATGACGGCGGCGGAGCTTGGTTCGCGTCCGTTTTGGAGGGCCCGGACTCGCCCGAAAGAGAAATATTTTCGACATCCATAAACAGTAATACAAAAAAAAACCCACCCCGCTCCCCACCCTCCACGGAGCCTCATAAGGGACGTGGGACTCCCACGCCAGGGATACGGGAATGAGGGGCCCTAGGGTCAAGTCCATTGCCCCAGTGACACGCACGATCCCGGGGCGCTCGAATTTACTGCGGCCGGTGCATAACCGCAGCCACGGTCTATGCCTGAAGCCAGGGCCGAAGTAAAGTGTTGTTCCGCCGTACCCGCAGGTAACGGCTTCCCTCAGTCACCAGGATCCCCTTTTCCAGGCAACGCCGCTAAGCCACACACGAGCTAGTGTGGGTCCCGAATATGACTTAAAGTTGGGACAATATTGAAAAAACGAAAACAAAACAAAACCAAAAACAAAAAAGAAACAAAAGATAAAAGAAAACCTGAAACAAAAAGAAATAAAAATAACGAAAACAAAAAACAATAAAAACGAAACGAAATAAAAAGATAAGTTGAAGAAATGAACTGTCGATCCGACACCTTTCGTGAAAACGGTGGTACCTCGAGAAGGAACGATGCCGATCTTGGATAGTCAAAGGCTAATGAAATCCGAAGATTACTGTATTGGGCATAAACTACCCCTGGAACCCTTAGCCTCCTTGACAACAATGGGGGATAAATATCCCTCACGGGTGCCAAGGGCAGCTTCTATAGGTGTCCTCACCACCATTATTATTATTATTATTATTATTATTATTATTTTTTTTTTTTTTTTAATTAAAATTGGGGTACTGCTGCCGGTGGATGGCGCGGTCAGCAGCACCCGGCGGCATCGCCATCGGAGGGCATGCGCCGCCATAAACGGTAAGGATAAAAACATACACAAAACAGACAGGAACACATAAATGCGATAGACAAGGGACAAAACATACACATGATAAAATCCAACGATGGGCCCTGCCATCCCAGGGCTTGAAAAGAGCGGACAGTCCTTGGTGACGGTACGATAAGTACTAGACAGAGCGTCCGGTCACCAAGGACTGAAAACCAACGATGAAACTCCGAGGTGTAAAGGGCCTCGGAGTGGAGAAATCTGAGTAAAAATATCACAATAAAACAACATCACAATAATATCACCAGAAAATAAGAGGAAAATCTTATTACGTCACTGGGAAGCCACAGGCCAACCAGTGCCGCAATAAGTAGTTAAAAACAAAACCGCTGAGGGGCCACAACGGCAAGCCCACAGCGGCACAATAAAATATCACAGATAAGAATAAAAAAAAAAAAAAAAAAATGATGTACCACCTCGGGTGGAAAAGGCCCTCGGTGGTACATCGTTAAAACAAAACGGATTACACACAATCTTATTAAAAAATAAAAACAACAATATCACAGATTTCAAAAATTTCTTGCTCTGTGGCACGATTCCGCTCCCCATAGTCTCAACAATTCCGAAATGGCTTCGTCAACACCTAGGAACTCACACGTGTAGGGACAGTGACATCTGATTACTGAGCAACATGTACTGTTCTGTCAGATAACTGATTACTGGGTACATGTGCCGTTCTGTCAGATGTCGGGGTCAACCTACACGGGAGACCGGTACGATGACTAGGCCACGTTCGTCCGAGTCGAGGCTACAGAGAACGGGACAATGCCACGGAGTATCACAAAGTCAACATCTGACCTGTGTTCGTATCACTTCGACGGGGCGGAAGCCGCCATATCAACGCCCACGAACGCATCCGTACGAGGGACGACGACGTCTCCTTACTGGACGAGCTCGCTCAAGCTGTTCGGGCAGACGTCGACTCGTACGTGTGGCCGATGAGAACGAGTGCGTCGGGAGCCGCATTCCTACCCATCGAAATGACAAGAACAAGGCCACGGAAATATCACAGGAATATTTGAAAAATACCACCACAGGCATGAAAACCCAGGGTGGCATAACAAGGATCACAGATTCGTCACAGCTTGGTTAAAACAAAATCACAGATAAAATATCACTTTTCGACTCGTCTGACGCGATTCACGAGACTGGTAAACATGCCCATACCAGCTACTACATTCACTTTCGTCAGTCAGTTGAGCAGCATCAGCCCCAATTCCCAACTACGCACAATCTAGACTATCGGTGAAGTTTCGCTCAATACGAGAATGCCACACTGTCGATCCTACGACAATCATCCTTGTCGAAAAAAATACCCTAGCCTCGTTAGCCTGCTAACCGAAGCTAACAGTTGCCCGCCGGGCACGAACGGGGACGTGAGGTTGGATTTTAGCCCAGCATTATTATTATTATTATTATTATTATTATTATTATTATTATTATTATTATTATTATTGTTATTATTAAAATGGGTTTATTTTTCCCTTTTGAGTGACCCTGAAGCTCTTTCAAGCAAAGATCTTCAAGTGACAAAAAGTGAATAAAAAGTAAATATCATTTTTTTGTTTTATTTCAAATCTATATCATAAATAATATTGACTATTAATGCGAAAATTTTTTTAAAAACAATATATAATAAATAATAAATTAATTAAAATTTTAAAAATTTTAAAAAATATCATTTGGTTTAAAACAGCACTACAAAAGATCGCGATGCCTGTGACGTCATAAAGGTAATATGTCAAAAGTGTCAGAATTATTAAAATTTGATAGGAAAAATTATTGGTGGTCGTTTCATTGATTCGACGTTCAAAATCTTGAGGATTTATTTTTGTATTGTTATCACAAAGTGATACAAAACAAGTCCGATGTTTCTTTAAATTAGACATTTTCAATAAATTATTCAATACAGTGAGGTTTATAGCAAGCAATAATTTGATAATTTCATAGTAATAATAATTTCATAGCAACAATAATCTAGTTGAAAATAAAAAGACACTGATGTAACCTATGTTCAGGCCATATAATCTTTATTACGTCACATAAGCGTTCGGAAACTATCGGCCTGTTATCGGTTCTAAGTGTAAAAATTTATTTTCCATTTCATATAACTTCTTAATTATTACGTTTAAAAAAGAATAAAAAGAGTTTTCTTATAAAACTTATATTTGTTAGGCAGATTAATGCAAAATATTGGTTGGATGTGGACACGCCGGACAAAAGCACCAATTTTGGTTTCCATATTGGTCAAGTTCTAATCTTTAGGTTTTGAGTGGGATCCACTCAATTTCATCACCTACAAGGCGGCCATCTTGAGTAATGTGCTCCAAGAACCTGTAATGTTATTGATAAGTAAATATACTTGCTAAATGTGCCCGCGACGTCGTTCGCTTTCTCAAAAATTGCTGTTTTGGTACATCTATATCGGTCACTATCTATGTACACCAATGTTTCTCAACCGCCGGTCCGCGAAAGTATTTCGTCAGTCCGCAGAAAGTTGTGTGAAATTATTTAATAGAATTTCTATTTTAAATCAGTTAATCAAAAAACATATTTTAATGTTATCTGCTATTTCAATACATATATTTTGTTACATCATCATTTTTAAAATTTAGCTATTAATTATTTTACAAGGCCGGACCTATCGATTCTTTGAATATGTCAAAAAGGTTGAGACGAAATTTGAATATGTTACAGAACAAGCCTAATTTCAATACTATGTTATTCTAATTGTCTTAAACTTTCCATGAAGATATTCTTGAATTGCTCGAATTACGTAGGTTTGAAATCTGTAAACAAAATCTTAATGTTTTATTTTTTACTCTCTTTTTGAAAAATTAACTAAATTTTAATCGCCCACCTTTTGTGTTGATGTAATTTCAACAAATTTCATATCAATAACTATAGGTCTTTAAATATATAGTAATATGGCTAATTCAAACTTTTTATCTATGTCATACCGTTTTCGAGATATTTGAACAAAATTAAATTTTTACCCTAATTTTTAAAGTCATACCAGTTTTGTGTATTGAGTTTAATTTGACTTCTGAGTTATTGTGTTCATAAAAAGGCCTTATGTTGTATTAAATTTCATTTTAAATAAATCAAAGTGCTTTGTAAAGTAAAACGCAAAAATAAAGTTGAATGAAAATTCCTACCGGTTTCGGAGATATTTACATAATTATAATTTGTAAACGAAGTAAACGTTTGTTTTGCACGCGCGGAGTTTCCGCAAAATAACTTTTTTTAATGTGGTAATACTGATATCTCAAAAAGTAATTAGCTTATGATACTAAATCTTGGTTTACTGTATTGATTAATATATTGCCCAGTATGCAAACTAAAATTGTGAGTTTAATATGCACTTGCTCAAAATTTATCGCCTACCGTAAATGCATTTTTATGCCCTAAAACGTGATTTTTTTCTAAAGGCGCGCCATAGTTACAATTTTTAAAATTTTGACTTTATTCTAATTTGCACACTGATGAACACAATTTGCAATAAAATGTGTTTCAAATGTCTTGAACCGAACTTATCGGTGTTATGGATTCACCTTCTTTTTTGCCATCTCCACTTCGACCCCCTTTATAATAAAAATAAGGGAAAAGCAAAAAAAATTGTTATTTTAAATGTTTGTTTAATAATATAAGGAACGAAATGTACCTCTAGTTACAAAATCACTGAGAAAAAAAAGGATTGGAAATTGCGATTTTTTTGCTCACATAATAAGAACACTCCCTTAATGAAGCTAATCAAACATGGGTTGCATTTTGAATTAGATTTCCTGTTGCATCGAAAGCCTGCAGCGAACTTGTAACTTGTAAAATAGCAAAGATGGTTGTAATAGAACCTGCTTATGTAAAAAGAAAGACGGGAAGTGCACAGAACATTGCAGCTGCATATGTCAAAAAGGTTTTTTTACAGTATCCATGGCTAATGGTTGTCGATTAGTTATTTTTAAATTTACATATTTGTAAAAAATGAAAAAAAAATTTTGGCGGGAAAAAAGCTCCTATAAACCCCCTTTGCATCATTCAATCTTTTTGACTTACGGGCTTAACCTAGGCTATGTGACATTTCATGTTTATACCAAGTTTCATAAAAATTGCACATTTCCCTATGGAAAAATTCAATAAAAATATTTTAAACAAAATTTGTCTATATATTTCAAAATGGTCGCCATGTGGCTGATAAGGTTAAGTGGATCCTACCCAAAATTTGTAGCTTAGGGTATGAGTAGTTAGTAAAAAACAATTGGTGCTTTTGTCCAGCATGTCCACATATTTTTATTAATCTTCCTGACTATATATGATCTTTCCATTTATGAAAAAAAAATTTTTTCTTCAAAAACCTAATTCCCGATTTTGAATTTAAAATATCAACCATATATTCTAGAACAACAGCTTAAACAACAATGCCGTTTTTAAAATAATTCAACCATTTCCAATATTAACCAGAGCTTTTGGAATCGATATAAGTCCCTTAGTGGAATACTTTCTTTAAATTTAAGGAATACTTTCGTTTAAATATTGAGTGTAGAGTATAATTATAACGAGTAAAAACGGTTTAGATAGTTTTTTTTGCAAAAATATTATAGGTACATGTAAGATTTTAAATTAAGATTTAAGTTTTTAATTGTAGCGTTATGGCTTTTAACAAAAACAGGTGAACTAATACTTTTGATGCAATTTTCATATTTGATATTATTATTTTAATTGGTCAAACCATATTCACCCTATTTCAGATTTTACCCCGAATTTTATTGTTAAGACACCTCTAATAGGTCTGACCCTAGATTTGAGTACGTCAGTAGGAAGACCTTTAAATACAAAGGCTTCTGTCAAATTAAACTTCTCTTCTAGCTGTTATAGTTTTCGAATAATTTTATAAAATTTAACTTTTACCCCTATTTTGAGACTCGATTTCACCTCTTAAATGGCTTTTATGGCAGATAAAAAAAATACGTGTCTATTATTTTTATTTGTTCTATACATTTGCCAAGTTTGTTTTCAATCGGGAATCATCACTTCTAGACCTTCGTCATTAAGAAATTTTATCGCATATCTTCGAAGTCACTGGTCAGATTTTAATCAAATTTATATGGGACGACCTCGGAAGTACATTCTTACAAACAAAAAAAAAATCATCTAGATCGGTTTCCATATACCAAAGTTATAAGGTAACATACCAAAAAGAAAAAAAAACATTCGAATTGAGAACTTCCTCTTTTTTTGAAGTCGGTTAGAAAAGACTACCATGTTGGCTCGACCAGGATGTGATCAAATTGAAATTTTCAGTCCATCACCAGAATCATCTTCATTTTCACCCGTCAACCCGTCATTTTCATCAATCTCAATACCAGCGCCACCACCATCAAAAAACCTTAATTCACAAATAAAAAGGAAAAATCGCTCCGAATCCGACGATGAACGTAACCGCCCTCGTAAATACTTAATTCCGACCCAAAATGTATCTCAGCGATTCGGAGAGTGGCGCAAGTGAAACACAAAACCAATCACTCACTATTACTGCGACTGCCAACCGACCATCTAATAAAGTACCACCAATCTTTCTGCACAACGCCAATAACTACCAAGCATTGCTGAATGATTTGGATAATACTCGTATTCTTAAATCAGAATTTACAACACAACGAAAAAAAACAATATGTTCAAAATTAATCTGACGTCTATTACTGACTAGTGACTATCATGCTTTAACGCAGTATTATAACAAAAACAAGATTCAGTATCATTCATTTTACCCACCTGAGGACAAAAAATTCTCAATCATACTGCGAAACGTGCCATATGCACCAACAGACAGTGAAATCCTTGAAAAACTGAAAAAAGAATTTCCTGTAATTAAAGTGACACGGCTAATAAGTCGTAGTAAGAGACCAACACCACTATGTGCGGTTCAATTAGAACAAAATAATCCCGCATCTAAGAAAATATTCGACCTTAGGAAATTATTTCGAGCGATTAGTACTGTGGAACCACGAAGAAAAAGTAATAACTAGAGAGCGGAATTTGCATATCGATAAGTTCTGGTCATATAGCAATAAAACTTCGGATGTATCCGAATCTTCACTTTTCGAATTGACTAACACTATTTAAAATTTGCATATTTTGCATATTTGACAAAATTCTGCATATTTTCAAGTTTTTTGCATAAATATGCATATTTTCACCAAAGGGCATAGCCGGGTAAGATAGGAAAAACGGCCCTTGACGA
This sequence comes from Brachynemurus nebulosus, assembly GCA_035578155.1. Classification (NCBI taxonomy): domain Eukaryota; kingdom Metazoa; phylum Arthropoda; class Insecta; order Neuroptera; family Myrmeleontidae; genus Brachynemurus; species Brachynemurus nebulosus. Next base: position 113,232,831 of record JAPWDM010000001.1, read on the forward strand.
AAAATTGATTGTTTTTATAGGAAATAATACTTCTTAGCCCCAGATACATTCCTGCCAAATTTCAACCCTCTGAGACTAATAGTTTATGAATACACAAAGAGACAAAAATTAAAAAAAAATTCTTTTTGACGAAATTACTGAGCCGATTTATTTGAGTTTAATATATATTGTGTACCCACCTTAGGCAAAGTAATTAAAAAAAAATTAACGTTATATCCCTTTATTATACTAATTTTTTAAATTTTTAAATTTATGTAAATTTTTTTTTTTTTTTGGCACTTACGCGTTAGCGACACCCACCATTTTTTGTTCAACAATATGTCTCTTAGTACTCTATAACATATATTTTTATGGAAAAATTTTAGTTGGCAGAACATAGTAATATTTCAATACAAATGTTCGGTACTACATATATTACTTATGTATAAAAAGGGCTATAAACTAAAATACCTACTCTATTTCTAAAATAATATAATTACATACGTTCATAACTACGATAAACTAGTTTAAGTTTACAAAAGTCCACCATTATCTGCCGTTTGTCTTTTTTTATTAATAAAACAAAATAGATATTGATTTCCCTTTTGTTAGAGTTTTTTCCTTTGTAAGACGTCAAGTGAAACTTTGTTAGCTCATTCACCACGTCTTACGACGTCAACAATTTCATACAAAGTTTATTAGCTGTCAAAATAGTATACCAGTTGGTCATTTCGTTATAATTCCCCATGGCCCGTGATCGTGTTAACAAAAGAAGACAAACAGCAGATTAAGCTAGACGTTTGTATAAGCTTGTTTGTCGTAGTTATGAACGTATGTAATTTTATTACAGAAAAAATTCACTTTCTGCACTCCCTTAAGAAGTGCAACAAAAACATCAAATGAGAGGGGCGAGTTTCTTCAAGTTAGTTATATGTACCTACATATTTTTATAACTACAACAGGTTTTAGCCGGTGAGGAGTTTTCAATTTCTTTATCTTCTGGCTAACTGGAAATACTGTTTGTGCCTGCAAAAAGATTATTCAAAATCCCAAAAATAAAGATGTTATTAATTCAGTTTTGGGTAAAATCTATCCCAGAACTTCAATTTGATACAAGAAATAAGACTGCTTTCTATAAAGTTTGTAAGCAGGGCCGGATTACCCACTAGGCCAATTTAGGCCTTCGTTTCCTTTTTTTTTTTGCTTGTCAGTTATTATTTTTTTAGGAAAAATTCGAAGAAAAGTAGGAAAAGTTACGATTTTTTTCTTTTTAAGCAAAAGACAGGGGCCGTATTTTTCACGGTGCCCAAGGCGGCACTTAGGGTTAATCTAACCCTGCTTGAGCCTTATGCTCTACCTTATGCTCTTATTTCTGTTTTAGGTTTTAGAAAAAATTCTATTTTTGTTATATTATATCAAAATTATCACTTACATCAAAATTATTAAACCCTATTTTTACATTTTTTACTGCATACTTGTGCATATTTTGAAAAATCACCGTGAGCAGCGGGGGCCCCATCACGGAAGTCTAATTTTTCCCTTAATCTTCGATATCTTCAAGATATCAAAATGTGATTAAAAGGCTACAAGCGAATTGTCATTTTGGTGGTTTCAAAACTGATGATGAGTATTCGGCTGATCCAGGAATTTAATAATACTTAAATTTATCCTAACAGTCATGTTATTACCATTCCTTAAAAATGCGATATTGTAGTTGATAATATATATTGAATAAATTGTAAATTAGTAGTGTAGGGATAATATTTAGTGAAAACTTACCTAAAATCGTAAGTTATCTATTTATTAAATACTTTGCATACAAATTAATATCACAAAAGAACATAACATCAATTTACTAACTATATTATAGAAACCACCCACTTGTGTGGGTGGTTAGATCCATCTAGTTCAATATTTGATAAGTATAGTACAGATTTCTGAAATTATGAATTATAACCTAAACACACAAATTTCATCCCATAACTCAAACCAAACAAGCGCCATCTCCACAATGAATACTCGTACAAAAAATTTAGCTGAAACGAAATCAAACATTAGCAATAAACAAAATTATGCAACAATTATAAATAATGTCAAATCAACAACAACATTAACAACAAACACTGCCACACTTAATACCTTTCATACAAATACAGAAAAACAAACCAGCTTACACAACACTGAATCAACACCTGATACAATCACAAATGCACAACAATATGACACCTTTTCCTCAGTCACTTGTAGAAACAATCCAACACTAGTCCAACAGCCAAAGAAGCCCCATTTAAACCAAGGGATTCTATTTGATAACGTAGATAGTATCCCTTTAATTAATTATATAAAAGCAATTAGCGCGAAAATAGGCACACAAAATATCATATTTGTTAGCCCAATTTCAAATAAAAGATTATGTTTATTTTTAAAATCAACAGAAATCGTAGACGAATTCATGCTTCATCATCAAACAATAACAATTAATAATAATTATACATTAAGAGCTCGACGATACATAACACCAGCAAAAAAACTAATATTATCCAATGTAAGCCCTACAATACATAATAATAACATGACATAATAATAAATAAAATAAAAGAACTAGGAAATACGCCAGTATCCAACCTAATTTACCTACATATTAATACAACTGACCCAGAACTCCAACATATTTGTAGTTTTAGACGACAAAAATATCTGTCACATTCAGAGCAACCAAATATCCCGGAATCAATACTTGTTGGCTATGAGGGAGATAATTATCGCATTTTCCTCAAATTAGAAGACTCCATTTGCCTAAAATGTAACACTCCAGGTCAATCATCCCCTTCCTGTAACACAAAAAACACAAAATCAAGAAAACGAAACAAACAGTTAAGAAAAGGAAACAAATAGTCAAGAAAAACCACAAAAAGTAGGAGATGTACCCAACCAAGAACAAACTGAAGAAAATCAAGGAGAAACCAGTTCAACCATACAAAAAACTAATCCACATACAATTAAATCAAACAATGAAACCAGAACATATTCAACGACAACAAATTTATTCGTAACACCAGAACACGAAAATACTTGTAAAACACAACCATCTATTTAATAATATCCCAAACACTTCAATCTCCGAGCCAAGACAAGAAGCGAAAAGATCCAAGAGACCAGCTCAAGAATCATCAACACACAACTCAGAAACAAACAGTAACACAAAAGAGATTAACAACACAGAAAATACAGGCAATCCAAATGAAAAAACACAAAAAAGAAATAAAAAAAGAGAACAAATTCAACTGAAAATACCATTTCGGAATTTGATCTTAAAATATGAACTCCGCAACACACAAAGCTACATACAAAACAAACAATCTATATTCCCCAATTTTGACAACTTCCTTGACTATATAGGCACACTCCTCCAAACTAAAGATCCATTAACAAGAACTAGATTGTACACCAAAGATATAGGCAGTGTATTGGAGTTAATAAAAAATATAAAACTTCTCATAAGGAAATCATATATAAAAGCAAGACTAACCAGAATAGAGAATAAAATAACAAAACAAGATTCGAAAGTTATACATCACAATCAGAATTTTCCACTTCTGATAGTGAATACACACAAACACAATAATGGAAGGTACTAAAATAATACAGTGGAATATAAACGGTTTTTACAATAGATTAGAACATATATAGATTTTAATAAACGAAATACAACCACAAATTATATGTTTACAGGAAACTCACATGAAACAAAACCAATATCCACAGTTAAAAAGATATAAAACATTTACAAAAAACAGAATAAATAGGATTCATGCAAGTGGTGGTCATTTTTATAGAAAACAACCTATATGCCGAAGAAGTCAACATAAATACACAATTAAAAGCTATTACAATCACAACTTACCTACCATGGAGGATTATTATCTGCAACGTATATATACCACCGAATAAACACCTCGAACAGCAACACTTAGAAAACATTGAAAACCAATTACCAAAACCATATTTGATTGTAGGAGACTTCACCAGTCCTAATTGTATTTGGGGCTCTAGCCGAACAGACAATCGTGGAAAAATAATAGAAAATTTCTTATTCCAAAAAAATGCAATCATAGTCAATACAGACACACCTACTCATTACAATAGAACGCACAAAACATTCACCAATATAGATTTAACACTTGCCTCACCTACCGTAGCACCGCATATCCACTGGCAAACATTAGAAAATCTATATGATAGTGATCATTTTCCCATTATCATTAAAATAAATACATCAAAAACCAACATTAATAATAACCCAATCTTAAAGTGGAAAATTAAAAACACCAATTGAGTCGATTTTACAAAATACACGGAGGCAGAAGAACCAATAAATCCGCTTAACTATGAATCAATAAATGCAGTAGTGCAATACTCAAAAAAATAATAGAAGCCGCAATTGCAACAATTTCTACAACAAATGTTGTTAGAAAAGAACCCCTGTACCATGGTGGAATGAAAAGTGTCAGACAGCACTAAAACTTAGTCATCAAGCCTTTAATAGATATAAGAAAACAAGAAAAGATGAAGACTATATTACCTATAGAAAACTAAGAGCACAATCAAAAAGAACTATAAAAGAAAGCAAAAAAAGTTCTTGGAAAACATTCATTTCAAACATTAGTAAAAACACAACCGTACATGAAATCTGGAATAAAATAAAATCAATAAAAGTAGCTCCTAATAATTTCACTATATCAGGCATTAAAACACAAAATGGAATAGAAACCAACAACCAAAAGTTGCAACAAGAAATACAAATAAATGAATTAATTGAACAAAATCGACTACATAATCAAGATCCCTTAAATTCACCAATCATCCAACATGAATATGCTATGGCAACAAAAAAAAATAAGAATAGCGCTTCAGGCCCAGACAATATTCCATAACCTTTTATTCAAAATCTATCCAAAAACTCCCAAAAAACTTTACTCGATATATACAGTCATATTTGAACCCATAATGTATTCCCTACAAACTGGAAAAAATCAACAATGGTGTCAATCCTAAAGCCAGAAAAAGACCCAACAGATCCTCAAAGCTATAGACCAATATCATTAACTAACTGCATGTGCAAAATATTAGAAAAAATTGTAAACAAAAGACTAATGTGGAAACAAGAAACTAAAGAATTATTAATGAAATACCAATGTGGATTTAGATAACAGCGAAACATCTATAAATTAAATTTGAAACAGAAACCCAAGAAACATTTTTAAATAAGGAACATTTAATAGCAGTGTTTATTAATATAACAAATTCATATAATAGATCTTGGAGACATCTAATATTAAAACAAGTAATACAGTGGAAAATAGGGGGAAATATGTTGAGTTTTACTCGTAACTTCTTAAGTGACAGATCTTTTCAAGTAAGAATAAATAACATATACTCACAAGAACAACGTATTCATTGTTGTGCTAAAAAAATATATATTTTACTGTCAGTTTTATTTAAACTTAAATTAAATCCTCTAAAATAATAAAATAATTAATTTTAAAAGTTTAGTGATATTAATTTTACAAATTATCATCTTTAAATTATAAAACCTAATGAAATTGTGATTTTGTGTATTTAAGTTTGGTTATTAAGTAATCTTATAATTTCGTATATAATCATAAATCTACACCAATTTTCATATCTTCGAATTTGATCATTAATTTTATATAAGTACTTGGTGGACCAGTGGTTTAGGTGTTTAAAAATACTGTGCTAGAACAGTAACTGTAGATATAGAGCGTTCGATCCCACAGACCTTTTTAAAAGTGCACTGAAACAAACGTGCGTTTTTTTTTTTTTTTATTTTTATTTTTTATTTCGTGACTGATACTAAATATTTGTAAACTTAACTAAAAGTAATAATATAAAATAAAAGAAGAATACTAAAAAGAAAAATAAGTAATAAATAAATAATAATAAAATTGCAGAGAAAATGAATATAGAATCTGAATTTTTAACAATCCTTAAAAATCTTAATGCTGAAATCTGACAAATGAGAAAAGATAGCATCAGTCCACGTCACTATGGAATCTCTAGAAACCACGATACAGTCGGTACAGTCAACATCAAAAAGCACCAATGAAAAAGTTTCTAAATTTGAAAATATGATAGGTCTGTTAATGGAAAGCCAAGAAAAAATTGAAACCATGCTAAAACAGCAAAGCTTGCGATTGGATGCTAACGAAAGGCTCTCAAAAAAAATAATAATAATAATAATAATAATATAATAATTTTCGGTATAAGTGAACCAGCTAAAAGGGAAACATTCAAAAGCCTTGAAGCTAATATTATTCACGTTATCAACGACCTAGTTAAAGTGAAATTTACTGTCAATGATATTAACTTCGTTAAAAGAATTGGCCGTAGATATGGCAACCAAACTAGGCCAGTGGTTCTTTCCTTTGTATCATTCAGGAAGAAAATGGAAGTATTATCAAACAAACGAAACCTAAAAGGACAAAATATTTATTTAAATGATGATTTAATAAAAAAGACCGTGAGGAACGAAATGAATTGATGATCCATGCGAAACGTTTACGGAGTGAAGGAAAAACTGTTCAAGTTAAAGGGAACCGCTTATTTATTCAAGGCAATACTTACCTTTTGAGACATCTTAACGAAGACTATAACGATGTCACAGCCCATGATGTAGAACTCGACCAGGAAGAAGAGCGACATAATATTATTGAAGAATCGTCTCATAAAGTACCAATACCAGTTGCTTCTGACTCAAAAATTAGTATAAATCAACTTATTCTAAACGAACTAACTCCTGAACGAGAAAGAGGTAAACCATCAAGCCCTGTCAGTGCTATTGTTCAACTTCCAACTTCCCGAAAGAAACCGAGTACATCTACACCAGTCGACCAAGGTAAATTGGATAGGTTTCTCCGCCCCAGAACAGCAGACCCAGACATCGAAAAAAGCAGCTAATAAAAAGTAGTTATCGTAACTCATCAGCTAATAAAACCTTTGCCGAACCTCGTATATCTAAACATCCTGCCTCTGATTGTGAAGTAACAAGAAACGTTAATACCTGTGTTAATGACTTTAACATTTTGTTTTGGAATTTGTCTGGATTCCGTAATTTATACAATACTGATCTAAAATATATGTATCATGTAATGAATGCGAACATAATAGGGAGTTTGCGCATACTGCGTAAACGTTAACGTAGAGTTGTCAAAAGTACGTATACCCTACGAATACGTTGTATACAGTTTGCGCACTTTTCTAATTTAAGTGGCTTTTTTAGTTTTTATCGATTACGGTCAAGTAAGCGCAAACTGTACATAACATATCCGTAGATACATACGTAATGACCGTAGTGAGATACGTATTGCAACGCGCATGTCAGGTTTTGAACCTGTTATTTTTTGCGCGAATATTTTATTGCACAAGCATTTTTTTCTTATGAATTCAAATTTGTTTGGCTGATATCGCTAATGTTAATGTGGTTAATGTTTTATAAAAAAAAATTGGGAAAAATCAAATAAAAATAATAATAAATAATAAAAGGTTTAAAATATGGCGAAACCTATTAATGTAGGTAATTTATAAAGTTTTTGTTTTATATTTATTGTTAATCAATTTTTTAAATTTTTTATTATCATTTTGTAGAAGAGTAAAATATATTTCAATATTGAAAAAGATATTTTATTGCTAAAAGAATGTTTAAATCTAAACCCTTTTCAACTCGGCAATGATCAGTGGAAACAAGTGGTAAAAAATCTTAAAGATAATTATAGTATGGATATATCTGTGCGTACTGCCAAAGAGCGAATAAATAATTTATTGCAAAAACTGCAAAAGGAAGACTTAATAACAAAGTTAGTATAATTAAACAGTGAACAAAAGCCCACAAAAGTTAATTTTCTATATATTATATATTCGTATAATTTTTCTTCTTTTTTAGATCTGGAACTGAAGAACAACATTCAGAACGAGTCCAACTTTTGTACGAAATCATGCAATTAAAAGATGAAAACGTGATTGAAATTATATCTGAAGATCATCAAACTCAACAAAACAACAATGAGGAATATTTTTGCATTGGTGAACGAGAGGAAATCATAGAAGAAAAATGTAAAAAAAAAAAATGAAGTACACAACTTAAATTTTGAATCATAATAAAATTATTTTTTTACAGATGGGAATGATTCTCCTTCCATTCCAACTAAAAGAAAAAGACCCAAAAATTTCGAAGAAGAAATCATATTTAAAAAACATTTAAAAGAAATGGAATTAGAAGAAAAAAATTAGATCTAAAACATAAAGAAAAAATGAAAGAGTTAGAAATCGAAGAAAAACGTTTAGAAATCGAAAAAAACAATAAAGAAATGTATAATGCTATGTTTAATTTAATAAATAAATTTTACGAAAAATTGGAAAATAATTAAAGTTCAGAAGCCAGTTTATTTTTATTTTTTTAAATTTTTATGTAAAAGTATAAATTTTGAGAGAATTAGAGAATTGAATTCCATTATTTTTCAAAAAGTCCTTAGTGGCTTGTAGATACGTTACATTAAAATTGTGATTGGTAAAAAAAAGTTAATATTGTGTACTGATAAATGTATATTTTATTTTTTTAAATAAAATAATATAAAATATTTTGCGTTACATATTATTTATATAAGATTCTAAAGAAGGTGGATAACGTTGAAAATATGTAGATACTTGAGATCCATAAATACAAGTGTGACAATTTGTTAATAAAGTGCTTACTACATATTGTTCCCTTAGCTTTTGTAGGAGTAATTTTTGATTTTTTTTAAAATCATTGAAAGCAAACAACTGCAATATTTTTCCAAAACCATACTCTACGTGTACTCGTAAAATGGACAAATCTTTATTAAATTTTTTATGATTTTCTGTGAAACATTGGTTACTTTTAAACGGAACTTTAATGAATTTTTGATTGGAGTAGCCAGAATCTCCAAGTAAATAAAAGTTCGGGCCATTAGGTACCAGAAACTTTTCTTTTAGTTCATCAACAATTTTAGAAATTCTAAAAATAACAGAGTCATGTCTGTTTCCATTTATTGGTCCATTCAACCGTCCAATTAATCCGTTAGGAAATGCTACACTTTGATATTTTATAACATGGCATCTCTTATACCCACTGTATACTAATTTTTGTTTCCGACTAGGCCTACAAATTGGTCTAGCAGTACCATCAATAAATCCTACAGCATTTTCGAATGGGCAATTTGCTTTTCTAAGTACCTTAAAATATAAAATGATTAGTTGACATGCAGTTAATCTTTTATAGCACACAAAACTATTTACCTCAGCAAAATATTCTAAATTTTCTTTACATAACCATTTTTGATCTAAAGTTTCCACTAAATGTCTAAATTTCTGAAATATCCATGTAAGAACTGTATTAAAAATTCGAGATATTGTAGATATATTTCTTTTAAAAATTTTTTTTAAATCACACAAACGGTTTGGATAAGCAAGTCGTCTCAGTAATATACATAATCCTTCTAAACCTACATACAATATTTATTTATTTTATTTCTATAACTTAAGAGATCCATTACTCATGTAACATTAATTTATACTTGAAAATATAATCCTGTTTGTTGTTTTCATTTGGTCTGGCATATTTAAAGCTTTGTGCAGTCGGAGCAAATTTTCTTTATCGAAACGAAATAATGCTACATATTCAGAATTTTCTAATTCATTAAAATTAAATTTTTTATATTTTAATTTGTTAGACTTTTGCTGCTGAATAAGTTTTTTGTACATAAAATATTCTTCTATATTTATTATTTTAAAAAAGTATAATTTTCGTAAAATTAGAAAAGAAAAGAAAATTTGTGAGTTTATTGTTATTTTTATTTTATAAAATTTACTCAAACTTTACCTTTTATATTCATCTTTATAAATTTTAAGTAGGTATATACTTGTTTTTGTTGAATTTGAAATTTGAACTATGCCATATATGTACTTAACCTTAATTTTTGTAAATTGTTCCAACGATTTCAACCGTACGTATGAACGTACACGAAGTCTTTCTACGTTAATCGTTACGTACTTTTGACATTTTTGACGTAGATTTTACATACGGTTTACGTTAGTGTACACGAATTAAACGAATGCGCAAACTACTTGCAACGTAAACGTAGCCGTAGTACACTTACGTAAGTTTCTACGTAGGTTACGTACGTACCTCCGTATCAGCTACGTATTTTTGACAGGTCGCTACGTTTACGTCATTGGATACGTTAGGAGCGCAAACTCCCTAATATGTTTAAGTGAAACGTGGCTCTTACAAGTAAAGGGCCCGAGGGCGGACTTATCGATTTTGATGAAACTTAGATATGTTGTAGAACACTAAAAAATAAGCGACACGTATTTTTTTATCGGCGGAAAAACGGTTTGAAGGGGTGAAATCGCCCTCCAAAAATTGGGGTAAAAATTTAATTTTTTAAATATCTCGAAAACGGTAAGAGATAGAGCAAAATTTTAAATTGGCAGTATTGCTCTTTTTTCTATTGGTATGTACTTTGTTCAAATTGTGTCAACAAGGGTGGCTGGGGGTTAAAATTTAGGGGTTAATTTTGCAAAAAGGGGATGAAAATTAAACAATATAAAAATTCTGTTTACAGATTTGAAGTCTACGTCAGAAAATCTAATTGACCTGTTTTTGCTCAATGTCCTAATATTAAGTCTAGGGGTAGTTAACTAGGGAGTGACTGTGTCGAATAGTCGTACTACTTGGGTAGTTCAAGAAGTTCTTCTTCATGGAAAATAGTTTAAGACATTTAGAATAACGTAGAAATGAAATTTTCGATTTCAAAATTCAGTTTGAGCAACATTGGAGAGGGGGTGAGTCACCGTCTTAAATTATATACTAGTTAACATACACTCATTTTTAATATTAACACACTGACAGTGGGTAATAATGTCTCAATAAGTGGTTTTGAAGTTGGACTATCGTATGTAAGGTTTTTATTAGGTTTCCATTCATTTTGAAAATATCGTTATTTTCGGTATCGATAATTTTCGATAACGAAAACCACAACTACTACCATCCGGCTTTACAATTCACTATTGAATTGGAAGAAAATAACCAGATTGCGTTTCTGGATACTCTTATCAAGAAAGATAATGATAATAAATTATCAACGGTTTGGCACAGAAAATGAACTTACACAGATAGATTAATAGATTTTCATTCGAATCACCCACAATATATTAAAAATAGCATAGTTCATAATATATTCTTTAGAGCAGTTCATCTCAGCAGCATTAGAAATAGAACGGTCGCTATAAATAATGCCGTTTCCATTCTTAAAAATAATAACTATTCAATGGGACTTATAAATTCTATAAAAGAGAAAGCCATACATGAAGCTTATAACACAATTGAGAAAGGTCAAAATAAAGCAAATCCCAATGACACAAGTAATAATAATAAAAGAATTTGCCTTCCGTATAACTTTCTTACCAAAAAAAAATTAAAACTACCATAGAGAAAATGAGCGAAAATCGTATAACTTTTTCTTTTAATAGTAACAAACTAGGAAACACATACTCTGAAAAAAGATTAAGAGTTGAAAATAAGCAAAACCACAATGTTGTATATAAAATAGAATGTTCTGACTGTAATTCAGCCTATTTTGGCCAAACTAGCCAAAAACTGAATAACAGACTAACTCAACACAAATACAATCTAAAAAGACAAAAATAATCAACGGGTTTAGCTGAACACGCCACAACAAATAGCCATAGATTTGACTTTGAAAATGTAAAAATTCTTGATAAAGAAGGCAGTTACAGAAAAAAACTTCTAAGTGAAGGCTTCTTCATTAAACTCAATGGCAATAATTGCAACAAACAAATTGAATCATTAGAACTGGATAATGCTTATTTACCGATTCTTAATCATTTAAAAAATTGCTAATTACAATACAACATAATTAATGGTACATTCTAGTAAATATCATTACGTAAGATTTACAATAAACAAAGTGTAACATTGAAACAAAGACAGTCAGTTTTATCCAGAAAGTACGATGTTCACTCATTACACACAAGAGTTACTCAATCTATTTCATTTTATTTTAAATAAAGGTTTTGAATAGTACCAAGACAATATTAACAAAATGAATCTTGTTTCTAATGTTGTGAATATTTTTCAATAATCAAATCATACAATTAGCTTTTTCAATTTTATTTAATTATTGACATATTTCTAGTGGAAATGTAAATTGACAAAAATTATATATTTTAATATATAATTTTCTGATACTGTTATTATTATATTGTAGATGTATGTTTTTGAAAATGGCGCCAACTGTGCCGAAATATATTGAACAAAATAAATTTCTCTTAAGGAATTTGTTGGAAAATTTTAATTTAATTTTTACACAAATCCTGTAATCCTCATCATTTTGGGTAGCGGTCAAAACGAAAAAGAAAACTATAACATCCATTAAAAAACAAACCTTATACACGCAATCTCTTGTCATTTTCGAGATATTTAAAAAATTAAATTTTTACCCCAATTTTTGGAGGGCGATTTCACCCCTTCAAATCGTTTTCCGCCGATAAAAAAAGATACGTGTCGCTTATTTTTTAGTGTTCTACAACATATCTAAGTTTCATCAAAATCGATAGGTCCGGCCTCGGGCCCTTTACTTGTTAGTGGAACCAACGACGCTGCCATCTTTTTTATCTGATTTCAGATGTTTTACGTCTAACGCGATTAAAAATTTTGCTAAAGGCCGACCAAGCGGTGGTTTAATGATATTGGTGAAAAATTGTTCAAACTTACAGTGCAGAGTAATAGAATGTTCAAATTCTTTATTGGTCATCAAATTAACTTACAGTCATCTTTCAATTATAGTCAGCTTAGCTTATTTTAAACCAGATTTGAACTCTGAAGTCTGTATAGAGTTACTGCAAGACTCAATAGAAGAAATATTGAATACCAACAGTGACTGCCCAATCATTTTTGGTTGTGACTTTAATGCACGAATTGGCCTTTTAAACCAATCAGATCATGAAATTTTTAGTGAAACTATTCTATCGCAGTTGATCTTTTCGTAAATCGCCGTGGACGCTTACTTACTCAAACGATGGAAAGTTGTGATTTTTTTGTATTAAATGATAGATCCCCTAGTGATTCTATTGGCCAACCTACGTGTATATTATATAATGGATCTAGTGTTAATGATCTTGTTTGAATCAACGCATCAGATTTGGATTCAGTGTCCGATTTCGAAATTATACATGAAGATGGATTGTCTGCACACTGAATCTGCAAAGTAAAATTACTATTTGAACCTAATATTATGAATCCAACCAACCTATCTGAGAATGAAGTATTGGAAATTAAATTATTCAAATGGAACCCAGCCAACCAAATTCAATACCAGAATTTTTTAGCCCTGTCAGATCGAATACTTATTAATAGTAACGACGTGAACAGTTTGTCACAAAATCTGTTACTTGCAATCACTGAAGTGTCTGAAAATTGTAATTTGAGTGTTAGTTGCAACACTTCTGGCAAAATTTGTTCCTTCTATAGTAAAAAGCCTTGGTTCGATAAAAATTTAGAGATTTTAAAATACCAAGTTTGACATAAATACAGACAATGTCGTAGGGAATCTTTCAAACCAGATTATTTTATTGATTATATTGAGGCAAGAAATAATTACCGAAAAGCGATTTCCACAGCGAAATCTATCTACCAAAAAGACATACTAATACAAAAAATAACTCGTCTTTTTGAAAAACGATACAAGACTTAAAAATACGTCGATTTGAACCCAGTAATCTTGACTCTTTTACTTGCTTGAATTATTTTAAAAACTTCTATAGTGCTAATATCCAGGCACAACATACCATATATTATGATGCTGGTCATCCGTTTTTGGATAGTACACTAACTCTAGAAAAAGTTCAGATAGCTTTGTCTAAAACTAAAAATAAAAAAAGTCCCGGGCCTGATAAAATTGGTAACGAGTTTTATAAATATTTAACATCGAATTGGCGACACTACCTACAGAACCTTTTTAATACTATTTTAAATACAGAAAAGGTCCCTGACAAATGGAAAGAAATCCAAACTGCACTTATCTATAAAAAAGGTGATAAATCGAATCCTGAAAACTATCGACCCATTGCTCTAATGAACAGCATCTTAAAAGTATTTACAGACATTTTAAATACAAGGCTGGTAAACTGGTGCGAAGAGCACTCTTTGATCCCAGATACACAAACGGGATTTAGAAAAAATCTCCGCTGTTCTGATAATATTTTAGCGAATTTCCAGAATGGAGTTCAGCTATTACAGCCACTGTCATGACGCAACTTGAGCCCGAGACTATGGCAGAAATTTGTTTTGAGGTGCCTAGAAACCAAAATAATATTCACTAAAATTATATATATATATATATATATATATATATATATATATATATATATATATATATATATATATATATATATATATGTGTGTCCGCGCGATAACTTTCGAACAAAATGTCTTACGTTTATGAAATTTGGTGAAAATATTGGAAGTCGCAAACCGTTGGACAAGTTCGTTAACCAGACACGACCTATGCCCAGCACATGGTTTTTTTGGCAATTTTCGTGAAAAAAAATTAGATTTTTTTGCCAAAATTTCCCCTTATTTAAAAATTTTTGTAAAATTTTTTACACCATTGGCAAGAGGAGAAAAAATCACATAAAAAGGTCTTTAAACTATTATTCTATGTCAACTAGTTTCCAAGAAAACCTAACTTTTATAAACGGAAATTCGCTATGTTATGCAGGATGATGCGGTAGGGTACTTTTACCTAGTTTTTTAATAAACACTCACACAAGGCTGAAAGGGGAATACACTTATGTTATATTTGTTGATTTCAAAGATGCCTTTGACCTTATTCAACACTATTATGGGAAAAAATGTACAATAAGGGTATCAGTGGCAAGTTTATTAGAATTGTCCAAAATATTTACGACGGTGCAAAATCGCAGTACAAAATTAATGGAGACACCACACCCTTCATTAATATCACATCTGGGGTCCTACAAGGTGAAACACTTAGCCCGCTGCTTTTTAACTTTTTCATATCTAATATTGAGGACTTTTTTCGTGAAATGGGACTTCGCGGTCTAGCTCTACATGAAAACACAGAAGTTTTGATATTACTATATTACGTATTACGAACGTTAGTCTCCGGGTGACGTTCAAAAAAAAGTTAAATACGTTAAAACTGTACAGTGATAAATAAAACATACGTCTTAACGCCAAAAACACCAAAATTATAGCGTTTAGGAAATCATCTAAATCTAAAACACTCCCAACTTTTAAATACGATGAGGAAATAATTGAACTGTGGGAAAAATATACATACTTAGGTGTAGTGTTTGCGGCTTCGAGTAAATTCCTACAAGCTGCCGAAAATGCGGTTATAAAAGCTAATGAAGCGGCAGCACGAATTAACAGTATATTACGTGTTTCAAAATCAGACGCTTGGAATACGAAATGCACACTTTTCAACAGTACTACTCAAGCTACTTTGTTATACTCTTCAGAAATTCGGGCATTTGGTTACCATAATATCATTGAAAGAGTGCAAGTCAGCTTTTTTAAGAAGTTGCTTGGTTTAGCTAAATCTACCCCGAATTATATAGTGCGGTTAGAAGCCAACCGAACGCATTTATCTTTAGAAATATTCAAAAGAATGATTTCATTTTGGCTATATTTATTGACATTACCTAACGACCGCATTGTTAAAATCTGCTACCTACATGTTCTAAAACTGGATTCAGCTCCTAATAA
Organism: Brachynemurus nebulosus; assembly: GCA_035578155.1. Taxonomy (NCBI): domain Eukaryota; kingdom Metazoa; phylum Arthropoda; class Insecta; order Neuroptera; family Myrmeleontidae; genus Brachynemurus; species Brachynemurus nebulosus. The sequence continues at coordinate 113,248,660 of JAPWDM010000001.1, forward strand.
CATAATTGAAAAAAATTGGTGCTCGCAACTGAAATCTATTTTAGAAGAAATTGATATGCTTCATCTATGGAACCTTCAGGACGTTAGAAAAGTTAGAAAAGCCAGAGGAAAGCTAATCACAAGCTACAAGTCCCTGCTACATTCTCGAGATATACAAATGCTGCAAGACTCTCGATATAGCACCATTTACGCGGATTTATTTAACCATTCTCTGCACGAAGATTCTTATTTGAATGTTCGGTGCCCTATTAGTAAAATGCGAGTCATTGCCCAAATTAGAACACACTGCAAGTATCGATTCAGAATTATAATTAATCAACATAGATACGCCGTTAACTTAGATGAACTCTGCTCAATCTGCAATTTAAATGAAATGGAAAGCGTCGATCATTTCTACTGTAAATGTCCTATATATCAAGATTAAGAGAGATTAAGATCAAGATTCAAGATTAGGGTAGACCGGGGTTAGTTGGGTACAGAGGTAAGTTAAACATGTAAAAATTACCCCACACAAAAGATATGGTCAAATTACCACACTTAAATAAATCAGTCTTATCCAATTAACCACATTACAGAGGTAAGTTGAACATATAAAAATTACACCACACAAAAGATATGACAAAATTACGGTTATTTGGATAAGGGTGACTTAAATAAGTTAGGGTAGACCGGGGTTAGTTGGGTACAGAGGTAAGTTGAACATGTAAAAATTACCCCACACAAAAGATATGGTCAAATTACCACACTTAAATAAATCAGTCTTATCCAATTAACCACATTACAGAGGTAAGTTGAACATATAAAAATTACACCACACAAAAGATATGACAAAATTACGGTTATTTGGATAAGGGTGACTTAAATAAGTTACCCTTATCCAATTAACCATATTAAAGAAATTTGTATCATTTATAAATAATTTTTTTGAAATATTTATATGGAAATATTATCACAATTAATACATATATATGTATCACTAGTATTAGGTACGCAATTAATATGCGCCCAATTTTTGCACAACTGACATTCAATCCACGTTTCTTTGGGGCTACACTTTGAAAATAGTTCATTGCATATTAAGCAAGAAATCCTTGGTAATAATATTAAGCAATTACTATTAATACAAATATTAATTTTTTTAGTAACTTTTTTACACTTTTTTTTTATATTTTGTTCTTTCTCTAATGTTTTTATTTCTATTGAATCGGTTAAAACACTAGATTTTCTTTTCCTCTTGGTTTGACCCTGTTCTTTTGAAGCAGCCCTTGGGTACGGTCGAACTATTTCTGGAGAAAATATTGTAGGTGATGATGTTAAAATTTGCGATTCTGGGGGATCAGTTACGAACGACGGAGCGAAATCATCTTGAGTAAAAATATTTTCATTATATGGAAATATTCCAGTCTTTTTAAATCCTTTTATGATATTTGTATTAGTTGTAGCTAATGGTAATGAATCTGCTACTATTTTTGGGATATCATATATTGTTATTTTTTCACCTGGATTATTTCTTAACCATAAATCTTGTGCAGTTGAAGCATATTTCTTAAATGGTCCATACACAGCCACATCAAGTGGTTGTAATTTATGGCTACAATGTGGTGGAAAGGATAACATTACGATCCCATTATCTTTCGCTAAGTTTAAGGTTGGTACATGTAAATGTGAGGAATGATTATCTAATAAGAGTAATACTGGATTATTAATAGATGGTTTAACGTGTGCGATGAAATGCTGCATGTACATAAAAAATTCTTCATTTGTTACCCAACCGCTAGAATTTCCTGCACCAATAGAACCTTTTGGTCCATTATTAATAAAATGATTTTTATATTTTTTTCGTGGAAATACGAACATAGGAGGCACTGTATTTCCGTTTGCAGAAACAGCACATATTAGTGTGACATTAGTGCCCCGTTCAGCAGAAGTTATGGAGCCAACATTTTTTTTACCTTTGGCAGCAATTATTTTAGTAGGTCTTAATACAGTACTAATTGAGGTTTCATCAACATTATAAATATTTGATGCGGTAAATTGATATTTATTCTTAACTTCAGCTAATTTTGTGAAAAATGGTTTTACATTTTGAACATTAAATGATGTCGCTCGTCCGATACTTGTTGCTTCTGGTTTTCTAATTGATAATTCTCGATTCCTTTTTAGAAAACTAGTAAGCCACTCTTTGCCAGCTATTTTATTAATTTTCCATATTTCAGGCATTTTAATATTAAATTTTTCAGCACACTCATAAGCAAGCTGGCGAACATTTTTCGGAGTCAATCCATAAAATATCGAAGCCATTTGTAGTAAATAATCTTTTAATGCAATTTCCTGGTCCTTAGAAAATACTTGTCTAGGTTTTTTATAACCAATTGTCGGTAAATCTTGCGTTTCCTTATTTTTATATGCTTTTAACTTAATTATATAACGTGATAGTGTCGTACGTTTAATATTAAATTCCTTTGAAGCAGCATTGATACTTCGGTTTCCAGAAATTATTGTTCTTGCGGCATCATTAAATGTTTCGATAGATATAAAACCTCTTTCAGTTTTACGTTTATAATTTCTCATATCTAATAGAAATAAAAAACAAATATATAATAAAAGAAAATCTTAATCATAGTTTTGTTAATGAAAAACATTTTACTTACTTGTTATTTGTAAATGATACAAATTGATAATTGAAACTGATGTATTTTGTTAAGATAAATCTATTACTGTTTTATATTAAAAATTTATATATTTGAAGAAAATTTCAATTTTTGTAAAATGAGTGTACATTATAATATATAAAATAGCATTGTGAAATAAAAGCACATAATATATGAAGGTATATGCACTTAAACTTTGTAATTAAACAATTACGGTCACATACAAAAAGTAGTCACAAACGCCACAAACTTCACAAACACAAATCGTTCACATTTTTATATGTAAAATTTATAATTTTGAAGAAAATTTCAATTTTTGTAAAATTAATATATATTAAAACCACTTTTTAAGTAATAGTTTAAAAAAATAGAAACAAGTTCGCATTTACATGTATTTTGTTAAAAGTAACACAATTCGTTCACTTTTATTATATATAAAATTTATAGTTTTGGAAAAAATTACAAATTTTTTTAAAATTAATAATGGTTGTAACCACTTGTAAGAATAATTGAAAAAAATAATAAAAACAAGTTCACAAAAAACAATGTTTAAGTGCATATAACAACACATATTATGTGCTTTAACTTCACGACGCTGTATCGTACACTAAACTTTTTGTTTCCTATCATTTAATATATTCTGGTTTATAAAAAAAGGGGGAAACATCACAAACACATACGTGTTACTAAACATATATGTGATATATGTGGGATGTTATTAAGTATATGTTTTAATATTTAAAGAAGGGTGCGACTCCAACATATTTTACTGAATATATATATGTAAAACTTTTTATGTTTCCTATCATTTAATATATTCTGGTTTATAAAAAAGAGGGAAACATCATAAACACATACATGTTACTAAACATATATATGATATATGTGGTATGTTATTATGTATATGTTTTAATATTTAAACAAGGGTGCCACCCCAACACATCTTACTGAATATATATATATATATATATATATATATATATATATATATATATATATATATATATATATATATATATATATATATGTATGTAATATGTGTTATGTATATGTAGTTAAAATACAAATATTGATTTTTATTTTTCTTACGTATTTAGAAAGGTTTTTTATATGATATTGTATGTATACAGTATTGAAATGGCTTTTTATCTTATGATAATGTATGAAAAATATAGATTTAAAATACTAATGGAAGTAAAATATTTTAATACGTTAACAAAAGTCAGGTGAATGTATAATATTTTAACCAAAAGTAAGTTAAAGTATTGAAATATTGGTATATGTGAATGTTTTATTATGATTTTTCTAACTATTCATAAAAGTTGATAAAACGTACACCATAAATAACAAATTATAAATTTACTCTTAAACTATTATTTTTACATAAAAAATACTTATCCACATTTGTTTATTTTAAGAAAATACATCATAATTTTAAAAAAAGTTTTAATATTTATGAATTTTTAATAGTTTTGTATCTTATGATAATGTATGAAAAATGTAGATTTAAAATACTAATGGAAGTAAAATATTTTAATACGTTAACAAAAGTCAGGTGAATGTATAATATTTTAACCAAAAGTAAGTTAAAGTATTGAAATATTGGTATATGTGAATGTTTTATTATGATTTTTCTAACTATTCATAAAAGTTGATAAAACGTACACCATAAATAACAAATTATAAATTTACTCTTAAACTATTATTTTTACATAAAAAATACTTATCCACATTTGTTTATTTTAAGAAAATACATCATAATTTTAAAAAAAGTTTTAAAATATATGAATTCTTAAAAATTTTGTATCATTTACTATTAATATGTAAAAATTTTTTCTAAGTTCAAATATACATTGATTTTGTATGTAAGCGATGTTGTTGCAGTCATCTGACTTATATTGAGTACAAACATCGTCTTACGATGTGTGTTGTTACTGTACTATGTTTTATGTGTCTATATAAAAATCAAAAAAACTGAAAAAAAAATGAAAAATTTTAAAAAAAATTCTTATATTTTAATATAAACTTTAAAAAACTTCATTAATAATTATATATTTTATAGTTTTTATCATTTTTATAACAAATTAAAACAAAAAAATATAAAAAAAAGTAAAATTTACCACGCTGCAAAATCCAAAACTTATATATGATGATGGTACCTTTTTAAATATCGATGTGTGTAGTTGACTTAAACATTATGAACGGTTCGGTCAAAGTATATATAGCTATTATGTATGTGTGTAAGAGCATTACATTAATAGTTTTATTTTGACTAAGTTCTGTTCTTTTGAAAATATTATTTTTTATTTAAGATGATATTTTCAAATAATTTTAATTTACTATAGTAACATCGTAAAGGTACTTCGTCGAAAAATTATGAAAATATATAAAGTAAGTGTTTTGGTATTAAAAAAAATATGTGTTTTTATTTATTAAAAATTTTTATGATTTTTATTAATAATTCACATATATTTTTATTAACCCAAAACCATTTATATATAATTTTTATAATTTTTTAATATTATCCTATATTATGTCAAAGCAAGTCCATGGGCTATAGGTGTTAAGCCTTAGGCTCTTATGTGGACAAACAATTTTATAAAATAAATTTTTTAATAAATTTATAATGCAGAAACTCACTACATACCAAGCGCGAATGAAGTGTGTTATTCGAACGTTAAATAAATATATATTTTATATATTTAAAAATTGTCGCATACAATCTAGCGAAGAGTTATGAGCAAATGTTTGAATTATTTCAATAAAACTATATTACTTAAAATATATGGTAATAGTTTTTATTCAAATATGAATATTTTCAAAAAAGAATTTTTTTTATTTTTTTAAATATTAAAAATTTTAGAAAATATTTTTTATATAAAAAGTAACAAAAGAAATAAATTTATTTTTATTTCAATTTTTGTTATAATTTTTATATGTTTATATCAGTTTATGAAGAAATTTCATACTGATTAATAAATGAAAAACTTTTTAAAATATTTCTTTTTTTTTTAAATTGGAATAATTTTATTAAGTTTGGAACATACAGTTCCCTGGTTGATCCTGCCAGTAGTCATATGCTTGTCTCAAAGATTAAGCCATGCATGTCTCAGTACAAGCCATATTAAGGTGAAACCGCGAAAGGCTCATTATATCAGTTATGGTTCCTTAGATCGTACATACATTTACTTGGATAACTGTGGTAATTCTAGAGCTAATACATGCAAACAGAGTTCCGACCAGAGATGGAAGGAATGCTTTTATTAGATCAAAACCAATCGATGTTAACATATTTTTATAATATATTTTATGTTTTTTTATAATTTCATATATATATATTTAATATATGTGCATCGTAATAATTTGGTGACTCTGAATAACTTTTAGCTGATCGCACGGTCTTTATAGTACCGGCGACGCATCTTTCAAATGTCTGCCTTATCAACTGTCGATGGTAGGTTCTGCGCCTACCATGGTTGTAACGGGTAACGGGGAATCAGGGTTCGATTCCGGAGAGGGAGCCTGAGAAACGGCTACCACATCCAAGGAAGGCAGCAGGCGCGCAAATTACCCACTCCCGGCACGGGGAGGTAGTGACGAAAAATAACGATACGGGACTCATCCGAGGCCCCGTAATCGGAATGAGTACACTTTAAATCCTTTAACGAGGATCCATTGGAGGGCAAGTCTGGTGCCAGCAGCCGCGGTAATTCCAGCTCCAATAGCGTATATTAAAGTTGTTGCGGTTAAAAAGCTCGTAGTCGAATTTGTGTCCTACACTGTCGGTTCACCGCTCGCGGTGTTTAACTGGCATGTTTTGTGGGACGTCCTACCGGTGGTGAGGTATAAATTATATATTGTATAATATGGTTATAAATACTTGTATTTTTATTTAAATTTTTATTTTTATGGTAAGTTATTATTTATATTTTTACTTACTTGAAAAGTTTAAAGTATACTAGTTAAATTTTATATACTAATATGTACATTAAAGTATAATTTATCGTAAGTGTTAAAGTTATTTATTTTTTATAATTTAAATAATGGAGACAGCCTCCCAATTATAATCCTATCGCGGTGCTCTTAATTGAGTGTCGAGATGGGCCGGTACGTTTACTTTGAACAAATTAGAGTGCTTAAAGCAGGCTTTAAAATTTAAATAGTGCCTGAATATTGTGTGCATGGAATAATGGAATAGGACCTCGGTTCTATTTTGTTGGTTTTCGGAAGTTTTTCCGAGGTAATGATTAATACGGACAGATGGGGGCATTCGTATTGCGACGTTAGAGGTGAAATTCTTGGATCGTCGCAAGACGGACAGAAGCGAAAGCATTTGCCAAAAATGTTTTGATTGATCAAGAACGAAAGTTAGAGGTTCGAAGGCGATCAGATACCGCCCTAGTTCTAACCATAAACGATGCCAGCTAGCGATCCGCCAAAGTTCCTCCGATGACTTGGCGGGCAGCTTCCGGGAAACCAAAGCTTTTGGGTTCCGGGGGAAGTATGGTTGCAAAGCTGAAACTTAAAGGAATTGACGGAAAGGCACCACCAGGAGTGGAGCCTGCGGCTTAATTTGACTCAACACGGGAAACCTCACCAGGCCCGGACACCGGAAGGATTGACAGATTGAGAGCTCTTTCTTGATTCGGTGGGTGGTGGTGCATGGCCGTTCTTAGTTGGTGGAGCGATTTGTCTGGTTAATTCCGATAACGAACGAGACTCTAGCCTACTAAATAGACGTACTTTATTACCGGCATCTCAAGGCCCATCGGCTGTATTGTTACTGAATGTTATTTGTATATTTTGTTTTAATATATTTATAATATGTATGATTGATAATATTCATTTATGTTTTTTATTTCTTT
>JAPWDM010000001.1:113263675-113291315 GCA_035578155.1 Brachynemurus nebulosus
TATTAAATAATTATATCTATTATTATTATATGATAAAGCCCTTAAAAGTATTATTAGAAATACTTTTAAGGGCTTTTTAAATAACTAAATATTTAATAATAATTATATATTATTATTATTTAACAATGGCTAATACTAATTTAACCTATTAACTTTTATTTTATGTAGATTAATGTTTTTAACAATAAGTGTTACCAATTTAACCTATTAACTTTTATTTTATGTAGATTAATGTTTTTAACAATAAGTGTTACCAATTTAACCTATTAACTTTTATTTTATGTAGATTAATGTTTTTAACAATAAGTGTTACCAATTTAACCTATTAACTTTTATTTTATGTAGATTAATGTTTTTAACAATAAGTGTTACCAATTTAACCTATTAACTTTTATTTTATGTAGATTAATGTTTTTAACAATAAGTGTTACCAATTTAACCTGTTAGCTAATTTTATCTATTATTTATAGATGATAAAAAAAGGAAAACTTTTGACAACAACACATGGCGTTCCATAACTGGTCACCCATGAAAGTACTTACCATGCCCGAAGTTGCTTAACTTCGGTGATCGAACGAGAACCGGTGTTTTCAACATGGTATGATCGTTGTCTGATTGTGGATACGATATTTGTAAAAATATATAGTTTTATAAGTAATACCAGTAATAATAATGTATAATTCTAATTTCATTTATTAATAAATATTTTTTATTACTGTACTTAAAAGCTTTTTTTTTATTTTATATTTACCTCTAAATATACTTTCCACATCCAATTTATCCTATTAATTATCCATCCAATATATTCTTTATATTCAGAAGTTTTAAATGTTGTATAATAATATAAAAATAATACTTTATATTTCTTAATATATTTGTTAGTGAATAAAGGGTAAATAATATATAATAAAACATTATTTTTAATTTTATAATTTTTATTTTGAAAATAATATCTACATAATTAAAAAACTTTATTATTCAATTTTTATTTATAATATATATTTAAGTTTTTATATTTATATTTATCGTTGCTCAAATTACCTCGTACAAATTTCATTGCCCAAATAACCCCGGTCTACCGTATACAATTTTTATTTATAATATATATTTAAGTTTTTATATTTATATTTATCGTTGCTCAAATTACCTCGTACAAATTTCATTGCCCAAATGACCCCGGTCTACCCTACGTTATAAACAACTTTTATGAAAAGGATAAAAAATCAAAAAATACATTCTCATATACGAAGATTTCAATATTTTTACTTACATTACGTTAAAATATGTACACTAACTTGATTTACGTCCACGTATTTACAAATTTAATATCCATTTGTATTTTAGGTGTACAATATTCATACTATATTAGAAGAACCAAAATCACAAAAAATTCATATATTTCAAAACTTTTTTTTCAAAACAGGATGAATTTTGTTAAAACAAACGAATGTAGATTAGTTTTTTATACATAAAATTGATAGTTTAGGAGAAAATTAACATTTTGTTATTTATAATGTACGTTATAAACAACTTTTATGAAAAGTATAAAAAATCAAAAAATACATTCTCATATACGAAGATTTCAATATTTTTACTTACATTACGTTAAAATATTTACACTAACTTGACTTACGTTTACCTATTTACAAATTTCGTATCAATTTGTATTTTAGGTGTACAATATTCATACTAAATCACAAGAATCAAAATCACAAAAAATTCATATATTTCAAAATTTTTTTTCAAAACATGATGAATTTTGTTAAAATAAACGAACGTAGATTAGTTTTTTATACATAAAATTGATAGTTTAGGAGAAAATTAACATTTTGTTATTTATAATGTACGTTATAAACAACTATTATGAAAAGTAAAAAATCAAAAATTACATTCTCATATACGAAGATTTCAATATTTTTACTTACATTACGTTAAAATATGTACACTAACTTGATTTACGTTTACGTATTTACAAATTTCGTATCCATTTGTATTTTAGGTGTACAATATTCATACTATATCAGAAGAATCAAAATCACAAAAAATGCATATATTTCAAAATTTTTTTTCAAAACATGATGAATTTTGTTAAAATAAACGAATGTAGATTTGTTTTTTATACATAAAATTGATAGCTTAGGAGAAATTTAACATTTTGTTATTTATAATGTACGTTATAAACAACTTTTATGAAAAGTATAAAAAATCAAAAAAATACATTCTCATATACGAAGATTTCAATATTTTTACTTACATTACGTTAAAATATGTACACTAACTTGATTTACGTTTACGTATTTACAAATTTCGTATCCATTTGTATTTTAGGTGTACAATATTCATACTATATTAGAAGTATCAAAATCACAAAAAATTCATATATTTCAAAACTTTTTTTTCAAAACATGATGAATTTTGTTAAAACAAACGAATGTAGATTTGTTTTTTATACATAAAATTGATAGTTTAGGAGAAAATTAACATTTTGTTATTTATAATGTACGTTATAAACAACTTTTATGAAAAGTAAAAAAAATCAAAAAATACATTCTCATATACGAAGATTTCAATATTTTTACTTACATTACGTTAAAATATGTACACTAACTTAATTTACGTTTACGTATTTACAAATTTAATATCCATTTGTATTTTAGGTGTACAATATTCATACTATATTAGAAGAATCAAAATCACAAAAAATTCATATATTTCAAAACTTTTTTTTCAAAACATGATGAATTTTGTTAAAACAAACGAATGTAGATTAGTTTTTTATACATAAAATTGATAGTTTAGGAGAAAATTAACATTTTGTTATTTATAATGTACGTTATAAACAACTTTTATGAAAAGTATAAAAAATCAAAAAATACATTCTCATATACGAAGACTTCAATATTTTTACTTACATTACGTTAAAATATGTACACTAACTTGATTTACGTTTACGTATTTACCAATTTCGTATCCATTTGTATTTTAGGTGTACAATATTCATACTAAATCACAAGAATCAAAATCACAAAAAATTCATATATTTCAAAACTTTTTTTTTCAAAACATGATGAATTTTGTTAAAACAAACGAATGTAGATTAGTTTTTTATACATAAAATTGATAGTTTAGCAGAAAATTAACATTTTGTTATTTATAATGTACGTTATAAACAACTTTTATGAAAAGTATAAAAAATCAAAAAATACATTCTCATATACGAAGATTTCAATATTTTTACTTACATTACGTTAAAATATTTACACTAACTTCACTTACGTTTACCTATTTACAAATTTCGTATCAATTTGTATTTTAGGTGTACAATATTCATACTAAATCACAAGAATCAAAATCACAAAAAATTCATATATTTCAAAATTTTTTTTCAAAACATGATGAATTTTGTTAAAATAAACGAATATAGATTAGTTTTTTATACATAAAATTGATAGTTTAGGAGAAAATTAACATTTTGTTATTTATAATGTACGTTATAAACAACTTTTATGAAAAGTAAAAAATCAAAAAATACATTCTCATATACGAAGATTTCAATATTTTTACTTACATTACGTTAAAATATGTGCACTAACTTGATTTACGTTTACGTATTTACAAATTTCGTATCCATTTGTATTTTAGGTGTACAATATTCATACTATATCAGAAGAATCAAAATCACAAAAAATGCATATATTTCAAAATTTTTTTTCAAAACATGATGAATTTTATTAAAATAAACGAATGTAGATTTGTTTTTTATACATAAAATTGATAGTTTAGGAGAAATTTAACATTTTGTTATTTATAATGTACGTTATAAACAACTTTTATGAAAAGTATAAAAAATCAAAAAATACATTCTCATATACGAAGATTTCAATATTTTTACTTACATTACGTTAAAATATGTACACTAACTTGATTTACGTTTACGTATTTACAAATTTCGTATCCATTTGTATTTTAGGTGTACAATATTCATACTATATTAGAAGAATCAAAATCACAAAAAATTCATATATTTCAAAACTTTTTTTTCAAAACATGATGAATTTTGTTAAAACAAACGAATGTAGATTTGTTTTTTATACATAAAATTGATAGTTTAGGAGAAAATTAACATTTTGTTATTTATAATGTACGTTATAAACAACTTTTATGAAAAGTAAAAAAAAATCAAAAATTACATTCTCATATACGAAAATTTCAATATTTTTACTTACATTACGTTAAAATATGTACACTAACTTGATTTACGTTTACGTATTTACAAATTTCGTATCCATTTGTATTTTAGGTGTACAATATTCATACTATATTAGAAGAATCAAAATCACAAAAAAATCATATATTTCAAAACTTTTTTTTCAAAACATGATGAATTTTGTTAAAACAAACGAATGTAGATTTGTTTTTTATACATAAAATTGATAGTTTAGGAGAAAATTAACATTTTGTTATTTATAATGTACGTTATAAACAACTTTTATGAAAAGTAAAAAAAATCAAAAAATACATTCTCATATACGAAAATTTCAATATTTTTACTTACATTACGTTAAAATATGTACACTAACTTAATTTACGTTTACGTATTTACAAATTTAATATCCATTTGTATTTTAGGTGTACAATATTCATACTATATTAGAAGAATCAAAATCACAAAAAATTCATATATTTCAAAACTTTTTTTTCAAAACATGATGAATTTTGTTAAAGCAAACGAATGTAGATTAGTTTTTTATACATAAAATTGATAGTTTAGGAGAAAATTAACATTTTGTTATTTATAATGTACGTTATAAACAACTTTTATGAAAAGTATAAAAAATCAAAAAATACATTCTCATATACGAAGATTTCAATATTAGCGAATTTCCAAAACTGGAAATTTAGCTTTTACGCCAGGTGTCATGGTGCGACCTAAGCCCGGGACCATATCAGAAATATGTTTTGAGGTCCCTAGAATACGAAAATGATATTCACTAAAATTTATATATATATATATATATATATATATATATATATATATATATATATATATATATATATATATATATATATATATATGTGTATCCGCGCGATAACTCTCGAACGAAACGTCTAACGCTTATGAAATTTTGTGTGCGGACTGGATTCTGAATTGGCTTGGCTAAGTTCGTTAGCCAGAAACGTCGGATGCCCAGAAGTAGGTTTTCTGGCCATTTTTTATCATTCGATCCTATCATAAGGCAGTTCGATTTTTACATCGTTGAAAAGGAAAAAAAAATTATGAAGAAAATATTCTTATAATTTTCTTTCTATTTTAAGTATTTTTCGAGAAAATATAAATTTTCACTTTTATTCTTTCTTTGTTAGTCTAATAAGTAATTTATATTTATATCTCAGTTCTTTATGAAGTATAAAAATATTTCACTTTTTTATTAAAGAATTTTGTGAGAACAAGTGAAAACTATTCACATATATGTGATATAACACACATACATGTATAGAGTTTTGTTTCTCATTTATTGCATTATAATTAGCATGGTTCTATCCCATGTTAAAAAATGTAAATTAAACAGATTTTTTAAGCTAATGTAATGAAGAATTTTTTTTTTTTTTATTGAATTTTTAAGTAAACAAGGAATTGAAGATTATGTTATGATATAAATATTATTAAATATAAAACAAAACAAAATATGTACAATGTACATATGTATTTACGGAAAAATATTTTGAATCGATTTTGAAAATTTTGCCACTAATAATTAATAATATTAAAAAATTAAACCATTTCAAATGGATTTAAGGTATTTTATGTGAGGTCAAGGTTTTCGGGACCTAAAAAGGCCAGAAATTAATTAACCAATCGATTTTAAAAAATTTTTCACAGTTAGTAAGTTAAAGTATTTGAATTAATTAATTAAATGATGTCCGCAAGAAGCTTACGGACTGCCATAAGTTATATGAGATCCTTAGAACCCTTTTCTTACTGTTAGAGTACTAGACTTGTATGAGTTTCGCCAGGATTTACTGATCCCATAATTGTAAAAAATAAACTAAACGAACAACTTTAAAAATTTCTTCACTGTTACAGAGCTAAACTATTTTAGATAGATTTAGAATACATTATGTAAGGTCCGTCAGGGTCCACAGGACCCAAAAGTGTCAAATATAAATTAACTGACCGATTTTGAAAATTTTTTCACTGTTACAGAGCTAAACTATTTTAGATAAATATCGATTACGTTATGTAAGGTCCGCCTGGGTCCATAGGACCCAAAAGTGTCAAAAATAAACTGCCTGATCGATTTTGAAAATTTTTTCACTGTTACAGAGCTAAACTGTTTTAGATAAATATAGATTCCGTTATGTAAGGTCTGCCAGGGTCCATAGGATCCAGAAGTGTCAAAAATAAACTAACTGAACGATTTTGAAAATTTTTTCACTGTTACAGAGCTAAACTATTTTAGATAAATATAAATTACGTTATGTAAGGTCCACCAAGGTCCATAGAACCCAAAAGTGTCAAAAATAAACTAACTGACCGATTTTGAAAATTTTTTCACTGTTGCAGAGCTAAACTATTTTAGATAAGTATAGATTACGTTATGTAAGGTCTGCCAGGGTCCATAGGATCCAGAAGTGTCAAAAATAAACTAACTGACCGATTTTGAAAATTTTTTCACTGTTACAGAGCTAAACTATTTTAGATAAATATAGATTACGTTATGTAAGGTCTGCCAGGGTCCATGGGATCCAAAAGTGTCAAAAATAAACTAACCGACCGATTTTGAAAATTTTTTCACTGTTGGGGAGCTAAGCTATTTTAGATACATATAGATTACGTTTTGTAAGGTCTGAAGTGTCAGTAGGACCTAAAAGTGTCAAAAATAAAATAACTGACCGATTTTGAAACCTTTTTACTATTACCGAGGTAAACTATTTTAGATAGGTACAGGTTGTGTTATCTGAGATCCACAACTGTCCTGCGGATGCAAATGCGGCGTAGAATGCTACACAACGGGTTTTGAATATATATATATATATATATATATATATATATATATATATATATATATATATATATATATATATATATATATATATACATATATATTACATAAAGTCCGCCTAGAATATACGGTCGAGCTGATTTTTTAATGAGGTCCACCGGGATCTTGCAGATCCGAAAACGCCAGTAATAAGCTATCGAAAAGATGCTAAAAAATTTCTCACTGCTAGAGAACTAAATTATTTTAGATGGATACAAGTATGCTGCACAAAATTCGTTCGGGTTCTTGGGTCCCCAAAAATACCAAAACTAATTACCCAACCGATTTTAAAAATTCTTTTACTTTTAGAAAGCTAAACTATTTTAAATAGGTACAGGTCTTAGATGAGATCCGCCAGTGCCCAAGATTTGGAAATTCGTTATGTTATGCAGATGCTGCGACAGGGGTATTTTTACTTACATTACGTTAAAATATTTACACTAACTTGACTTACGTTTACCTATTTACAAATTTCGTATCAATTTGTATTTTAGGTGTACAATATTCATACTATATCACAAGAATCAAAATCACAAAAAATTCATATATTTCAATTTTTTTTTTCAAAACATGATGAATTTTGTTAAAATAAACGAATGTCGATTAGTTTTTTATACATAAAATTGATAGTTTAGGAGAAAATTAACATTTTGTTATTTATAATGTACGTTATAAACAACTTTTATGAAAAGTATAAAAAATCAAAAAATACATTCTCATATACGAAGATTTCAATATTTTTACTTACATTACGTTAAAATATGTACACTAACTTGATTTACGTTTACGTATTTACAAATTTAATATCCATTTGTATTTTAGGTGTACAATATTCATACTATATCAGAAGAATCAAAATCACAAAAAATTCATATATTTCAAAATTTTTTTTCAAAACATGATGAATTTTGTTAAAATAAACGAATGTAGATTTGTTTTTTATACATAAAATTGATAGTTTAGGAGAAAATTAACATTTTGTTATTTATAATGTACGTTATAAACAACTTGTATGAAAAGTATAAAAAATCAAAAAATACATTCTCATATACGAAGATTTCAATATTTTTACTTACATTACGTTAAAATATGTACACTAACTTGATTTACGTTTACGTATTTACAAATTTAATATCCATTTGTATTTTAGGTGTACAATATTCATACTATATCAGAAGAATCAAAATCACAAAAAATTCATATATTTCAAAATTTTTTTTCAAAACATGATGAATTTTGTTAAAACAAACGAATATAGATTTGCTTTTTATATATAAAATTGATAGTTTTGGAGAAAATTTCTATTTTGTTATTTATAATGTACGTTATAAACTACTTTTATGAAAAGTATAAAAAATCAAAAAATACAATCTCATATACGAAGATTTCAATATTTTTACTTACATTACGTTAAAATATGTACACTAACTTGATTTAGTCTTTTATGTGGGGTAATTTTTACATGATTAATTTACCTCTCTAATGTGTTTAGTTGGAAAAGAGTGACTTATTTAAGTCTTTTATGTGGGGTAATTTTTACATGATCAATTTACCTCTCTAATGTGTTTAGTTGGAAAAGAGTGACTTATTTAAGTCTTTTATGTGGGGTAATTTTTACATGATCAGTTTACCTCTCTAATGTTTTTAGTTGGAAAAAAGTGACTTATTTATGTCTTTTGTGTGGGGTAATTTTCTACTAACAAGTAAAGGTCCCGAGGCCGGACCTATCGATTTTGATGAAACTTAAATATGTCGTAGAACACTAAAAACTAAGGGACACGTATTTTTTTTTATCTGCGGAAAAACGGTTTGAAGGGGTGAAATCGCCCTCCAAAAATTGGGGCAAAAATTTAATTTTTCAAATATCTCGAAAACAGTAAGAGATAGAGCAAAAGTTTAAATTGGCGATATTGCTCTTTTTTAAAGAGCTATCCACTGATATGCAATTTGTTCATATTACATCAACAGGGGTGGTTGGGGGTTAAAATTTGGGGGTTAATTTTGCAAAAAGGGGGTGAAAAATAAACAATATAAAAATTTTGTTTACAGATTTGGAATCTACGTCAAGAAATCTAATTGACCTATTTTTGCTCAATGCCCTAATATTAAGTCTAGGGGTAGTTAACTAGAGGGTGGACTATGTCGAATAATCGTACTATTTGGGTATTTCAAGAAGTTCTTCTTCATGGGAAATAGCTTAAGACAATTAGAATAACGTAGAAATGAAATTCTCGAATTCAGAATTGTGTTTGAGCAACATTGGAGAGGGGGTGAGTCACCCCCTTAAATTACATACTAGTTTATATACACTAATTTTTGCTATTAACACACTGATAGTGGGTAAAATAATGTCACAAAAAGTGGTTCTGAAGTTGGACTATCATATGTAAGGCCTTTATTAGGTTTGTTTTTTAATGGATATTATAGTTTTCCTTATCGAAAATTACCGATACCGAAAATTACATAACCTAACCTAAAATAACGAAACATAATAAAAACCTTACATACGATAGTCTAACTTCAGAACCATCTATTGTGACATTATTACCCCCTGTTAGTGTGTTAATTACAAAAATTATTGTATGTAAACTAGTATGTAAACTAGTATGTAATTTAAGAGGGTGACTCACCCCCTCTCCAATGTTGCTCAAACTCAATTTTGAATTCGAGAATTTCATTTCTACGTTATTCTAATTGTCTTAAGCTATTTTCCATGAAGAAGAACTTCTTGAAATACCCAAATAGTACGATTATTCGACATAGTCACCCTCTAGTTAACTACCCCTAGACTTAATATTAGGATATTGAGCAAAAACAGGTCAATTAGATTTTTTGACGTAGATTTCAAATCTGTAAACAAAATTTTTATATTGTTTATTTTTCACCCCCTTTTTGCAAAATTAACCCCCAAATTTTAACCCCCAACCACCCCTGTTGATGTAATTTGAACAAATTGCATATCAATAGATAGCTCTTTAAAAAAGAGTAATATCGCCAATTTAAACTTTTGCTCTATCTCTTACTGTTTTCGAGATATTTGAAAAATTAGATTTTTACCCCAATTTTTGGAAGGCGATTTCACCCCTTCAAACCGTTTTTTCCGCAGATAAAAAAAAATACGTGTCCCTTAGTTTTTAGTGTTCTACAACATATTTAAGTTTCATCAAAATCGATAGGTCCGGCCTCGGGACCTTTACTTGTAAGTAATTTAATCTATTTACCTCTGTTGTGTGTTTAGTTGGAAAAGTGTAGAATAATTGAGTCTGATATTTTGGTCATTTCTATTGAATGGGGTTATTTTTTCATGTTCATTTTACCTCAATATACCTCAATAAAAGTATTAGTTGAACAATAACGGTAAAGATATTTTTTAATTTAAATAATTATTCTTATTATAATATGTAATTGAAGCGATTACTATAAGAATTTTATCTAATATTATCATTTTCCTATTCTTCCTATACTAATTTCAGTTGATGCTATTCAAATTTTCCCAAAAAATTGCCCAACTAACCCCGGTCTACCCTACTTACCTCTGTAGTGTGTTTAGTTGGAAAAGTGTAGAATAATTGAGTCTGATAATTTGGTCATTTCTATTGAATGGGGTTATTTTTTCATGTTCATTTTAGCTCAATAAAAGTATTAGTTGAACAATAACGGTAAAGATATTTTTTAATTTAAATAATTATTCTTATTATAATATGTAATTGAAGCGATTACTATAAGAATTTTATCTAATATTATCATTTTCCTATTCTTCCTATACTAATTTCAGTTGATGCTATTAAAATTTTCCCAAAAAATTGCCCAACTGACCCCGATCTACCCTAGTAAGGATTGGAGAGAACGGGAGCCTCCATCCCTCCAACCGACTTTTTGAGCGACCTCGGCTGGAGGCAAAATACCGAGGCGGTTCTAGAAGCCTCCGGCGGTGGGTGGAGCAAAACTTGGTCTCCAACCTAACGATATCTAGTGAAATTTTTTTCTAACCTAACAGAACCCAACGGAACTTGATCTAACCTAACGAAACCTAAGCGAACTTAGCTTAACCTAACAAATTTTTTTTCTAACCTAAGAACTGAAAAAATTCCCTAACAGATGGCGCAGCCACCTTCGAGCCTGTGAATTCGCTACTAGATGGCGCAGCCACCTTCGAGCCTGTGAATTCGCTACTAGATGGCGTTGCTAGTCTGGATTCCTATGTGTGTAAGTTTGAAAAATTGTCAATAGATTGCATCGAAAACCTTTTTTTTGATAGTTAAACTAGCCATTAAAAGATGACCTTGCTTTCATAATTTTATAATATTTTTATCTGAAAACAGGCTTAAACTGTCAGCTGACGTCACTAAAGGTAAACTGACATCAAACAGCGAAGATTTCTCTCTAATATGCAAAAATGAATTTTATCATATGATTGTATATTTTTATCTGAAAACAGGTTTAAACTTGTATAAATTGCCAGCTGACGTCACTAAAGGTAAACTGATATCAAATAGCGAAGATTTCTGTCTAATATGCGAAAATGAAGCAGCAGGTTTTAACCTGTATGGCTACATAAAGTGTGACAGCTGACGTTACCATACTATTTTTTCTGCTATAAAAAGGACGCGACAGAATTTCATCAGTTACAATTTTGTTCGAAACTTTAGTGAAAAAAACATTAAACCTTATTGTTGTGAATTTTCAATTGTTGTGTGTTAAGAGTTAATTGTTGCCAACAATGGTATCCATTACTGCTGGTGCTTCATCTGGAAACAGAGACTTAATTCAAAAAATGGCTGGAAATTTTGTGGATGAATTGAATCATCTTGGCGCTGTTAAACGATGGATTAAACTTTCTGATATGGAAATTGGAAAAATATATAAAATAATGGGAGCCAGTCAACTACCATCGAAATTCGATTCATCGAAAATGAAGACAATATTGGAATTGGAAATTGGATACATTTTGTTACCAGCGAGATTTGACAATTTGAACGAGCAGATGCTGGCATGGTTGCAAAGCAATCCAAAACTTGGTATTATGAATAATGGGCCAACTGGACTAACTCATAAATTGCAATTCAAAACCTTGGACTTTCTCGAAATCGTGGAGGATGCTGAATGGGGAATTTTGTAATTTATTCTCTTTAAAATGTATTATTTAATTGTACTATGTATTTTAAAAATTTCAATATTGTATCAATTTTTACATATATTTAATAAAAAATTATAAAAAAACAAAAAAAAAAAAAAAACAAAAAAAAAAAAAACAAAAAAAAAACAAAAAAAAAAAAAAAATTCGATTTTTTTCAATACCCATCGCTAGACATTGATTTATATTCTAGTTTTGATTATGCCAGATTAATAAATAAACATTATTTGGTGTTCAATAAAAAAAATTTAAAAATCGATTTTTCAAATCATGTCTCGTCTCTAAATCACAATTTTTGAACTAAGTATTAATCAATAATACATATGAGTAATATTTGATATGCATCGTATTATTAGGCTTTATGGTGAATAATTATAAAACAAAAAAAAGATTTAATATCCCCTGAAAACGAAAAATTTAATTTTTCACATGCTTAATAAAAATTATTTTTCAAGTTTAATAAAAATTATTCTTTATAAAATTGTCTATCAAATATTAGCCTTGCACATATAAGAAATGCTGATTTGCTAAAATATAAATCTTGGAATGTGGATACATAATGTTATAAGTCCAATACGTTCATACATATGTATATATGAATATTACATTGTAATACAGGTATTCGCTATATCTATATGAATTGTGTTTAAAAGCCAAAATTTATTTTCCTGAATTTTTTTTAAAGCTAATTTTCATATTTAGTTATATATTTTAAAAGCTTAATATTTAGTTTTTGTCTTAATATAATACTGCTTAGTAGAAAATTAGGCACCTATTGTTTTGTTTTCAAATTTACCTTTTTTGCAATTAAAGAAAATTTTAGTAACTATCGATACCTATATAAAACGATACCCATAAAAGACAAGCATGCTCTGATCTCAACAATTTTTCCCATGTTAAATTTGTATGTTCTTACTTCGCTGAAACTTATTATGTTTATATATTCCCCGCAATATTTTCTACCATAAACAATAGTTATAGCAAGCTAGGTAGGTATTGAATAAGTATTTTTTGTCTGTTAATTTATTGATGATAGAGAAAAAAAATTTATGTTTTTATAGACAGTGAAATACTTTTAAACTATTTTTTGCAGTTTAATTTTGTAAAAACACCCAAAAATTATCAGTCACAGACAAATATTTCTAAGCAAACGAATTGAAAATGTAATTTTATATCATAAGAATAATTCGTATATATAGGGTGGACAGTAAATAACTCTCATAATTTTTAAAGAGCGGATGAAAACTTTAATTTTGGATTACGAAATTTTTTTTTTTCCGGAGTTAAGCTGCATTCAATTAATTAACCCTTTCCTGCACAGCAGTTTTAGATCATTACTGTTCAAACGATACTTCAAATTAGCAAATCATTAATAATATGGGTGAATACTTATTGGCAAGAATTACATAGTTTACACATATGTTCTGTCGCATCAGAATGTTAGTAGGACAATGCGATTTAATTGCCTATATTCAGGAGCAAGCAAAAACATTACCTATTTTAATAGCTTAGAAAATACACATTACATAGTTCGTTGTAAGAACAATCATTTCGGTGATCTTTTTTAACGAATTACTAGAATTAAGGACTGTGGTATGTAAGAAATAACAACACTCACATAATTTTAAAATAATTAACATATAGCTATTGGAAAAGTTACAAAGATTTTTTTTAACAACTTATTAAATGCTGATAGCTTATTTTAATATCTCCTATAGGGCCTTAAGTATAACCCTTCACCCGAAATTTTTTCATCACCGTCGTAGGCGACTGTATTCTCGTCATCATCAGCTTCTCCTTCGCTCGCAGTATCTTCGCTATCGCTAGCAGATGTTTTTTCATCATCATTGGATACATATTTTAACACTGGTTCAATAATATCATGCTTTTCCAATTTCCGAGTTATCGAGATAATTCGCCTCCCAATGTCACTTTCCTTTAAATTATTAAAATAGCTTCGTTTTTTCTCGTTTTCGATATAATCCGCGAAGCTGGGATTTATAATATGACTCCTTTCCATTAAATCGCACTCAGTATTAACCGTTTCTTCTCCAGTTTGCGTCTGAGTCGCTAAACTTCTTAATTCATCAACTAAATGGTTCGAGTCATCAAAATATTCTTCTTCTTCATCAACAGGTTTCGAATGGCCATTATGAAGGTTAGCATTTTCATCATCATATTTGAAACGTTTAGCTCCGCCATTTGTTGAGTTAGATGTCGAAGGTTGTTCCTTTTCTCCTGAATTTTTATTTTCTTGTTCTTCATCCTTTGCGCATGCGTTCTGAAGCTCTTTGACCATTAATATGTCTAGAGCAGTTTGTAAGAGACCAGCCATCTTTGGAGTAAAACTTGTTTCTTTGTAGTTATCAGGCGATGGTAAATGCTTTTGTTCATCAGATCGATTATCTTCATCATTCGCCGATTGTAGAATATTATGCGAGTTTTTTAAAGCGTGGAATTTACGTCTGATTGCTTCTGCTGCAGCCATCATACTTTCATTAAAAGTATTCAAGTTTCTTTTAGATAGATCTGTATCAACTTCCTGCTGATTTTGAAATACTGGTGCTTTATCTTCCTTTTCTTCATTTCTTGCTTCAAATGTTAAATATTAAAATTAGCTTGTAAAATTTTGTATATATCTAAGTAATCTTGTAAGTTTGTTGACGGCCACGCGCCCGTATCCGGGCCACTTTCCCAGCCCAGGAGTGCTGATTGATTGGTTTCACCTTTTTCAATGTTGTGTGTGATCCACTTCAACAATTCGGCGTCTCCTTCTACACACTTTGGACTGAAATATAATCGTGGAACGCCATATTCTTCCACAAGCTTCAATATACGCTCCAGCAGTTTCGGACGAGCATACTCTATCGCTTTTCGCATCCACTTCGTAAGATAATGCGACAACATATCAAATCCATCTAGACTGTCTTCACCAATGTCCCATTCATCGAATGTAAGGTTGAACAGAATATCGAAAGTTTCCACAGTTGAGCCCCATTCAACCGCTAATTTTATTTTTTTAGGATGAAAAATTTGACGATCTCTTGATCCTATCGATTGGATCATCTCCAAATCAGATAATCGGATAGCTTTATCCAACATCTTATTCAACAATCGATTTTTGACTGTGGATTCCTCCATTGTTATAAGCTGTTGAAGATCTTCACTCATTGTTGTTTTTTCACTTGGTCTTGCTTCGCCGAAAAAAAATTCAAACTGCTCCGGCTCACCGTCATCATCATCATTATATGCTGCTCCATGGTGGTGGGGATATAATATCAAGTCTTTGCTATCAATCCAGCTCTTGACACTACTTGGGAAGCTGAGTTTAAACACCAAAAATACACCAAATTTACAACAAAATGCATCAAATGACACCAAAGTGCATCAAAATGACACCAAATGACATCAAAGAGCCACTCTCAAAAAAGAGCCACTCCCAAAAAAAGAGTCACTCCCAAAAAAAAGTCACTCCCAAAAAAAGAGTCACTCCCAAAAAAGAGTCACTCCCAAAAAAGAGAGTCACTCCCAAAAAAGAGTCACTCCCAAAAAAAGAGTCACTCCCAAAAAAAGAGTCACTCCCAAAAAAAAAGTCACTCCCAAAAAAGAGTCACTCCTAAAAAAAAGAGTCACTCCAAAAAAAAGAGTCACTCCCAAAAAAGAGTCACTCCCAAAAAAAGAGTCACTCCCAAAAAAAGAGTCACTCCAAAAAAAGACACACTCCCAAAAAAAGAGTCACTCCCAAAAAAAGAGTCACTCCAAAAAAAGAGTCACTCCAAAAAAAAGAGTCACTCCAAAAAAAAGAGTCACTCCAAAAAAAGAGTCACTCCCAAAAAAGAGTCACTCCCAAAAAAAGAGTCACTCCAAAAAAGAGTCACTCCCGAAAAAGAGTCACTTCAAAAAAAGTCACTCCTAAAAAAGAGTCACTCCCAAAAAAAAGAATCACTCCATAGGTATATAAGGCTCAACCCGCGGAATCTTTAGTCAGTCGAGTTCAGTTCAGCTATTCGTAAACACGTTGCAATCGTAATACTGTTAAGCTATGCATAGTTGTGAATTTTGTGGTAAGAAATTTTCGCAGAAGTTTAATCTCTCGCATCATTTAAGAACTAAACATAAGTCGTCTGAGAATGATAAAAAAAATGATGACAATGGAATAAGTCAATTTGAAAATTCCACGAATCGGTCAGTAAATAATGGGACACACGTGAACAGAGCGGAGAAGAGGAGACTTTCAATACAAAGTGAATCGTCAAAATCGAATGATGAAGATGATGATGATGGTGAAACCAATTATAGCTTTGAAGCAAGAAATGAAGAAAAGGAAGATAAAGCACCAGTATTTCAAAATCAGCAGGAAGATGATACAGATCTATCTACAAGAAACTTGAATACTTTTAATCAAAGTATGATGGCTGCAGCAGAAGCAATCAGACGTAAATTCCACGCTTTAAAAAACTCGCATAATATTCTACAATCGGCGAATGATGATGAAGATAATCGATCTGATGAACAAAAGCATTTACCATCGCCTGATAACTACAAAGAAACAAGTTTTACTCCAAAGATGGCTGGTCTCTTACAAACTGCTCTAGACATATTAATGGTCAAAGAGCTTCAGAACGCATGCGCAAAGGATGAAGAACAAGAAAATAAAAATTCAGGAGAAAAGGAACAACCTTCGACATCTAACTCAACAAATGGCGGAGCTAAACGTTTCAAATATGATGATGAAAATGCTAACCTTCATAATGGCCATTCGAAACCTGTTGATGAAGAAGAAGAATATTTTGATGACCCGAACCATTTAGTTGATGAACTAAGAAGTTTAGCGACTCAGACGCAAATTGGAGAAGAAATGGTTAATACTGTGTGCAATTTAATGGAAAGGAGTCATATTATAAATCCCAGCTTCGCGGATTATATCGAAAACGAGAAAAAACGAAGCCATTTTAATAATTTAAAGGAAAGTGACATTGGAAAGCGGATTATCTCAATAACTAGGGAATTGGAAAAGCATGATATTATTGAACCAGTGTTAAAATATGTATCCAATGATGATGAAAAAACATCTGCTAGCGATATCGAAGATACTGCGAGCGAAGGAGAAGCTGATGATGACGAGAATACAGTCGCCAACGATGGTGATGAAAAAATTTCGGGTGAAGGGTTATACTTAAGGCCCTATAGGAGATATTAAAATAAGCTATCAGCATTTAATAAGTTGTTAAAAAAAATCTTTGTAACTTTTCCAATAGCTATATGTTAATTATTTTAAAATTATGTGAGTGTTGTTATTTCTTACATACCACAGTCCTTAATTCTAGTAATTCGTTAAAAAAGATCACCGAAATGATTGTTCTTACAACGAACTATGTAATGTGTATTTTCTAAGCTATTAAAATAGGTAATGTTTTTGCTTGCTCCTGAATATAGGCAATTAAATCGCATTGCTCCATTGACGTTCTGACACAATAGTACGTATGTGCAAACTATGTAATTCTTGCCAATAAGTATTCACCCATATTATTACTGATTTGTTAAAAAATAAAGTATCGTTGAACAATAATGATCTAAAACTGCTGTGCAGGAAAGGGTTAATTAATGAATGCAGCTTAACTCCGGAAAAAAAAAATAAAATTTCGTAATCCAAAATTAAAATTTTCATCCGCTCTTTAAAAATTATGAGAGTTATTTACTGTCCACCCTATATATACGCATTTATTCTTATGATATAAAATTACATTTTCAATTCGTTTGCTTAGAAATATTTGTCTGTGACTGATAATTTTTAGGTGTTTTACAAAATTAAACTGCAAAAAATAGTTTAAAAGTATTTCACTGTCTATAAAAACATAAATTTTTTTTCTCTATCATCAATAAATTAACAAACAAAAAATACTTATTCAATACCTACCTAGCTTGCTATAACTATTGTTTATGGTAGAAAATATTGGGGGAATATATAAACATAATAAGTTTCAGCGAAGTAAGAACATACGAATTTAACATGGGAAAAAATTGTTGAGATCAGAGCATGCTTGTCTTTTATGGGTATCGTTTTATATAGGTATCGATAGTTACTAAAATTTTCTTTAATTGCAAAAAGGTAAATTTGAAAACAAAACAATAGGTGCCTAATTTCCTACTAAGCAGTACTATTTGTTAATAAATATTTCAACATTAGATTAATATTTATTTATAGTTATCTTAATAAATTTACTGCTATTGTCTTTTATTGACTTCTGAATATTATTTTGACGCGATATTATTTAAAATTTTGCTACATTTTTTAATAAATAAAACACATTTTTATAAATTATAATAATATACAATATATTGGAGTATGATAATATGAGAAAAAAAAAAACGCTTATTTAGCATTGATAAAATAATTTCGTATTTAAGATGAATTGCTATTACCACCGTCTATTACAAAAACTAGAGGTCACTTAATACCTATAGATATATTTAAATAATTTTTTAACAATAGCAAGTAATAAATTTTTTGATAAAAATAGCTATAAATTTTTTAGAGAAGTTATAAAATATTAAAAGAAAAATTTTCTTTAAATATATGGAACATTGTGCTATTAATTTAAGACTAAAAAAATTTAATGAGGAGAAATTAATGTTTCAAAACTCTTTTAAATTCTTGATATTACATATTCAGTTTTAAAAATATTAAGAAATATGATTTTTTACAATATATTGATATTGTAAAATATATGTTTTTTAACGGTGTAGAAACCCGTACTTTTAACAGAGTACTGTATATATGCGAAATATTATATTACTATATATATTTTAAAAAATTCGTTTTTATTTAATTGCTGATGATCAAATATTTTTACATTAAATGAGTAAATTCTTATGTATTTTATAACATGATATCGCGTGATTACAGTTATAGTAAAGTAATCATGAGTATTTATAAGTTATATATTTAAAAGTAAAATACACACTTAGATATTTATAACGTAAGTATGTAACAATTTTAGCTGATTTAGTTGATTAAAGATTTAGCTGATTAAATAACATCAAAGAATATGCACACAGATTTAAAAAAATGTACAGAGTGATACATTTATGTAAAATTTACGAGTATATATGGTGTACCATAATTGTAAATGGAATTTTTATATATACATCAAGTTTAAGGTATATCAAAAATTAGTTTGATTTCTTTTTAGGGGATCGGTGTAAATCAAAGATCGGTTTTTTTTCTTTAAATTTTTTTATTAAGTATGGTTTTAAACAAAAATAGGTACACAATGATCACTTTTTTAACTTGTAAAATTTATAATTATATTAAAAATTTGTGCATATGCAAGAAAGTGCTCTGTGAGGAATCAAAGATCACCAATTGAATTTATAATTTTTATTAAATATATGTAAAAATTGGTACAATATTGAAATTTTTAAAATACATAGTAATACATTTGGAAGAGAATAAATTACAAAATTCGCCATTCAGCATCCTCCACGATTTCAAGAAGATCCAACGTTTTGAATTGCAATTTATGAGTTAGTCCAATGGGTCCATTATTCATAATACCAAGTTTTGGATTGCTTTGCAACCATGCCAGCATCTGCTCGTTCAAATTGTCAAATCTCGCTGGTAACGAACTGTATCCAATTTCCAATTCCAATATTGTCTTCATTTTCGATGACTCGAATTTCGATGGTAGTTGACTTGCTCCCATTAATTTATATACTTTTCCAATTTCCATATCAGAAAGTTTAATCCATCGTTTAACAGCGCCAAGATGATTCAATTCATCCACAAAATTTCCAGCCATTTTTTGAATTAAGTCTCTGTTTCCAGATGAAGCACCAGCAGTAATGGATTCCATTGTTGGCAACAATTAACTCTTAACACACAACAATTGAAAATTCAGAACAATAAGATTTATTGGTTTTTTCACTAAAGTTTCGAACAAAATTGTAACTGATGAAATTTTGTCGCGCCCTTTTTATAGCAGAAAAAATAGTATGGTGACGTCAGCTGTCACACTTTATGTAGCCATACAGGTTAAAACCTGCTGCTTCATTTTCGCATATTATACAGAAATCTTCGCTATTTGATATCAGTTTACTTTTAGTGACGACAGCTGACAATTTATACAAGTTTAAACCTGTTTTCAGATAAAAATATACAATCATATGATAAAATTCATTTTTGCATATTAGAGAGAAATCTTCGCTGTTTGATATCAGTTTACCTTTAGTGACGTCAGCTGACAGTTTAAACCTGTTTTCAGATAAAAATATTATAAAATTATGAAAGCAAGGCCATCTTTTTTTAATGGCTAGTTTAACTATCAAAAAAAAAAGGTTTTCGATGCCATCTATTGACAATTTTTTCAAACCTACACACAGGAATCCAAACTACGAGCGCCATTTAGTAGCGAATTCATAGGCTCGAAGGTAGCTGCGCCATCTATTAGGGAATTTACAGGGCTCGAAGGGGGCTGCGCCATCTGTTAGTTAATTTTTCAGTTCTTAGGTTAGAAAAAATTTTGTTAGGTTAAGCTAAGTTCGCTTAGGTTTCGTTAGGTTAGGTCAAGTTCCATTTGGTTCTGTTAGGTTAGAAAAAATTTCACTAGATATCGTTAGGTTGGAGACCAAATTTTGCTCCACCCACCGCCGGAGCCTTCTAGAACCGCCTCGGTATTTTACCACCTGCCGAGGTCGCTCAAAAAGTCGGCAGGTGGGAAGGTGGTTCCAGAACTGTCCAATCCTTACTACTAATGCCGATTTCATCACAATTTTTCGATTTTTAACGCAATTTTGTCGAAAATTGTGTTTTCGGGTAAAATTCATATTTACGGTTTTACCCTCGCAAGCAGAACACCAAAAATCAAAATTTGTCGATGTAATCTTAAGTCGTTCATTTTTGCTTAAAATGTTTATTTCATATCAGCCTTACGATTTATAACGCAATTTTGAAGAAAATTATGTTTTTGGGTAAAGTTCCTATTCACGGTGTCACCCTTGCAAGCAGGATGCCAAAAATCCAAATTTACCGAAGTTATCTTAGATCGCTTTCTTTTGTTTAAAAATGCCGATTTCATCACAATTTTTCGATTATTAACGCAATTTTGTTGAAAATTGTGTTCTCGGGTAAAATTCATCATATTCACGGTTTTAACCTCGCAAGCAGAACACCAAAAATCAAAATTTGTCGATGTAATCTTAAATCGTCCATTTTTGCTTAAAAATGGTTATTTCATAACAGCTTTACGATTTATAACGCAATTTTGAAGAAAATTATGTTTTTGGGTAAAGTTCATATTCACGGTTTCACCCTTGCAAGCAGGATGCCAAAAATCCAAAGGGTATGACGGGATAAGAATGGCCGGTTGGCCCCCAGACGAGATTTTCAACGGCACTTTGGCTACTATAAGGGCAGCTGATAAGAAGTCTTGTGTGCAAGTTTTAGCCTCATATCTTGGGTAGTTTACAAGTTATTTGTGATAATATGTATTAAGGCCATGATTTTTTAAACCTTTATATCTCGTAAACTATTACAGATATTGAGATAAACTAAAAACCATTGAGTAGGTCTAAGTTAGTACTATAATATATATTTCTTTCGAATTTTTCCGTTAGTAAACAATCATAGAAAATTCGAGAAGAATAATAGAAAAACATTTTTTTAGTGGTTCCTTCAGAGTGACAATCACGAAAAAAGTCTCAAATATTGCACATTAGGTCCTGTTTAAGTACTGCAAGTTTAGTTAAAAACAAAGGGGTGGAACAGTGTCAAGAAGGAGAAACCTCGATCGAAGCCACCATCGGAAAGGTGAATTTCATCATTCCGTTATGTTTTTTATGCCGTCGGCACAAGATTAATTAAGAACCTGGTGATGTTTTAACGATATGTACTGATGTACCTATCATACTTCCAAATATACAGTGTGTTCAAGGTCATGTGAAGCCAATATATAAATATGTAAAAATAATGGTTGGTAGGATAGCGGTCATATTTCTTGACCGATACAGCTGCTATTTGGTATTGTGAGTGTTTATGTCAAGTTCTAGGCTAAATTCATAGATGGAGTTGATTATCAATATTGGATGAATTCAAAATGGTGACTTTTCATTATCAATGAATTTATTATTATATTATTAAATTATTGCCAGTTTGAAACTATTCAGCGAAAAGAGATCGTCTACAAACAGCTTAAACATTGACCCCAATTATAACTATAATAAAATTAAGCTGTCATCCGATAAAAAGGTAACCGCTGCCACAACTCTCATACTTCGGTATACATTTCGGAATTTGCCTGCGATACTATGATTGTATATCTATCTAAAGTTAATGATAAGTAGCTATTAACTAAAACTGAAATTTACCTCGTAGATAGGTACAATTGATTGAATAGTTTCTCAAATGACAATAATTTTAAACTTAAAATTCTCAATATTTTGAAACTATCCCATATTGACAATCAACTCCATCTATGAATTTAGCCTAGAACTTGACATAAACACTCACAATACCAAATAGCAGCTGTATCGGTCAAGAAATATGACCGCTATCCTACCAACCATTATTTTTACATATTTATATATTGGCTTCACATGACCTTGAACACACTGTATATTTGGAAGTCATGATAGGTATATCAGTACATATCGTTAAAACATCACCAGGTTCTTAATTATTCTTGTGACGACGGCATAAAAACATAACGGAATAATGAAATTCACCTTTCCGATGGTGGCTTCGATCGAGGTTTCTCCTTTTTGGCACTGTTCCACCCCTTTGTTTTTAACTAAACTTGCAGTACTTAAACAGGACCTAATGTGCAATATTTGAGACTTTTTTCGTGATTGCCACTCTGAAGGAACCACTAAAAAAATGTTTTTCTATTATTCTTCTCGAATTTGCTATGATTGTTTACTAACGGAAAAATTCGAAAGAAATATATATTATAGTACTAACTTAGACCTACTCAACGGTTTTTAGTTTATCTCAATATCTGTAATAGTTTACGAGATATAAAGGTTTAAAATATCATGGCCTTAATACATATTATCACAAATAACTTCTAAACTACCCAAGATATGAGGCTAAAACTTGCTCACAAGACTTCTTATCAGCTGCCCTTATAGTAGCCAAATGCCGTTGAAAATCGCGTCTGGGGGCCAACCGGCCATTCTTATCCCGTCATACCCTTTACCGAAGTTATCTTAGATCGCTTTCTTTTGTTTAAAAATGCCGGGATCATAACAATTTTTCGATTTTTAACGCTATTTTCTTGAAAATTGTGTTTTCGGGTAAAATTCATATTCACGGTTTTACCCTCGCAAGCAGAACACCAAAAATCAAAATTTGTCGATATAATATTAAATCGTTCATTTTTGCTTAAAAATGTTTATTTCATAACAGCTTTACGATTTATAACGCAATTTTGAAGAAAATTATGTTTTTGGGTAAAATTCATATTCACGGTTGTCACCCTTGCAAGCAGAATGCCAAAAATCCAAATTTACCGAAGTTATCTTAGATCGCTTTCTTTTGTTTAAAAATGCCGATTTCATCACAATTCTTCGATTTTTAACGCAATTTTGTTGAAAATTGTGTTTTCGGGTAAAATTTATATTCACGGTGTTACCCTCGCAAGCAGAACACCAAAAATCAAAATTTGTCGATGTAATCTTAAATCGCTCATTTTTCCTTAAAAATGTTTATTTCATAACAGCTTTAGGATTTACAACGCAATTTTTTGAAACTTGTGTTTTTGGGTAAAATTCATATTCACGGTGTCACCCTTGCAAGCAGAATGCCAAAAATCCAAATTTACCGAAGTTATCTTAGATCGCTTTCTTTTGTTTAAAAATGCCGATTTCATCACAATTTTTCGAATTTTAACGCAATTTTGTTGAAAATTGTGTTCTCGGGTAAAATTCATCATATTCACAGTTTTACCCTCGCAAGCAGAACACCAAAAATCAAATTTGTCGATGTAATCTTAAATCGTTCATTTTTGCTTAAAAATGTTTATTTCATTACAGCTTTAGGATTTATAACGCAATTTTGTTGAAACTTGTGTTTTTGGATAAAATTCATATTCACGGATTCACCCTTGCAAGCAGAATGCCAAAAATCAAAATTTGTCGATGTAATCTTAAATCAAATCGTTCATTTTTGCTTAAAAATGTTTATTTCATAACAGCTTTACGATCTATAACGCAATTTTGAACAAAATTATGTTTTTGGGTAAAGTTCATATTCACGGTGTCACCCTTGCAAGCAGGATGCCAAAAATCCAAATTTACCGAAGTTATCTTAGATCGCTTTCTTTTGTTTAAAATTGCCGATTTCATCACAATTTTTCGAATTTTAACGCAATTTTGTTGAAAATTGTGTTTTCGGGTAAAATTCATATTCACGGTTTTACCCTCGCAAGAAGAACACCAAAAATCAAAATTTGTCGATGTAATCTTAAATCGTTCATTTTTGCTTAAAAATGTTTATTTCATAACAGCTTTACGATTTATAACGCAATTTTGAAGAAAATTATGTTTTTAGGTAAAATTCATATTCACGGTGTCACCCTTGCAAGCAGAATGCCAAAAATTCAAATTTACCGAAGTTATCTTAGATCGCTTTCTTTTGTTTAAAAATGCCGATTTCATCACAATTTTTCGAATTTTAACGCAATTTTGTTGAAAATTGTGTTCTCGGGTAAAATTCATCATATTCACGGTTTTAACCTCGCAAGCAGAAAACCAAAAATCAAAATTTGTCGATGTAATCTTAAAACGTTCATTTTTCCCTTAAAATGTTTATTTCATAACAGCTTTAAGATTTATAACGCAATTTTGTTGAAACTTGTGTTTTTGGGTAAAATTCATATTCACGGTGTCACCCTTGCAAGCAGAATGCCAAAAATCCAAATTTACCGAAGTTATCTTAGATCGCCGACTTTTGTTTAAAAATGCTGATTTCATCACAATTTTTCGATCTTTAACGCAATTTTGTCGAAAATTGTGTTTTCGGGTAAAATTCATATTCACGGCTTTACCCTCGCAAGCAGAACACCAAAATCAAATTTGTCGATGTAATCTTAAATCGTTCATTTTTGCCTAAAAATGCTTATTTCATAACAGCTTTAGGATTTATAACGCAATTTTGTTGAAACTTGTGTTTTTGGATAAAATTCACATTCACGGATTCACCGTTGCAAGCAGAATGCCAAAAATCCAAATTTACCGAAGTTATCTTAGATCGCTTTCTTTTGTTTAAAAATGCCGATTTCATCACAATTTTTCGATTTTTAACGCAATTTTGTTGAAAATTGTGTTTTCTGGTAAAATTCATATTCACGGTTTTTTCCCTCGCAAGCAGAACACCAAAAATCAAAATTTGTCGATGTAATCTTAAATCGTTCACTTTTGCTTAAAAATGTTTATTTCATAACAGCTTTACGATTTATAACGCAATTTTGAAGAAAATTATGTTTTTGGGTAAAATTCATATTCACGGTGTCACCCTTGCAAGCAGAATGCCAAAAATCCAAATTTACCGAAGTTATCTTAGATCGCTTTCTTTTGTTTAAAAATGCCGATTTCATCACAATTTTTCGATTTTTAACGCAATTTTGTTGAAAATTGTGTTTTCGGGTAAAATTCATATTCATGGTTTTACCCTCGCAAGCAGAACACCAAAAATCAAAATTTGTCGATGTAACCTAAAATCGTTCATTTTTGCTTAAAAATGTTTATTTCAAAACAGCTTTACGATTTATAACGCAATTTTGAAGAAAATTATGTTTTTGGGTAAAATTCATATTCACGGTGTCACCCTTGCAAGCAGAATGCCAAAAATCCAAATTTACCGAAGTTATCATAGATCGCTTTCTTTTGTTTAAAAATGCCGATTTCATCACAATTTTTCGATTTTTAACACAATTTTGTTGAAAATTGTGTTTTCGGTTAAAATTCATATTCACGGCTTTACCCTCGCAAGCAGAACACCAAAAATCAAAATTTGTCGATGTAATCTTAAATCGTTCATTTTTGCTTAAAAATGTTTATTTCATAACAGCTTTAGGATTTATAACGCAATTTTGTTGAAACTTGTGTTTTTGGATAAAATTCATATTCACGGATTCACCCTTGCAAGCAGAATGCCAAAAATCAAAATTTGTCGATGTAATCTTAAATCGTTCATTTTTGCTTAAAATGTTTATTTCATAACAGCTTTACGATTTATAACGCAATTTTGAAGATAATTATGTTTTTGGGTAAAATTCATATTCACGGTGTCACCCTTGCAAGCAGAATGCCAAAAATCCAAATTTACCGAAGTTATCTTAGATCGCTTTCTTTTGTTTAAAAATGCCGATTTCATCACAATTTTTCGATTTTTTAATGCAATTTTGTTGAAAATTGTGTTTTCGGGTAAAATTCATATTCACGGATTCACCCTTGCAAGCAGAATACCAAATATCAAAATTTGTCGACGTAATCTTAAATCGTTCATTTTTGCTTAAAAATGTTTATTTCATAACAGCTTTACGATTTATAACGCAATTTTGAAGAAAATTATGTTTTTGGGGTAAAATTCATATTCACGGTGTCACCCTTGCAAGCAGAATGCCAAAAATCCAAATTTACCGAAGTTATTTTAGATCGCTTTCTTTTGTTTAAAAATTCCGATTTCATCACAATTTTTCGATTTTTAACGCAATTTTGTTGAAAATTGTGTTTTCGAGTAAAATTCATATTCACGGTTTTACCGTCGCAAGCAGAACAGCAAAAATCAAAATTTGTCGATGTAATCTTAAATCGTTCATTTTTGCTTAAAAATGTTTATTTCATAACAGCTTTACGATTTATAACGCAATTTTGAAGAAAATTATGTTGTTGGGTAAAGTTCATATTCACGGTGTCACCCTTGCAAGCAGAACACCAAAAATCAAAATTTGTCGATGTAATCTTAAATCGTTCATTTTTGCTTAAAAATGTTTATTTCATAACAGCTTTACGATTTATAACGCAATTTTGAAGAAAAATTATGTTTTTGGGTAAAATTCATATTCACGGTGTCACCCTTGCAAGCAGAAAGCCAAAAATCCAAATTTACCGAAGTTATCTTAGATCGCCTTCTTTTGTTTAAAAATGCTGATTTCATCACAATTTTTCGATCTTTAACGCAATTTTGTCGAGAATTGTGTTTTCGGGTAAAATTCATATTCACGGTTTTACCGTCGCAAGCAGAACAGCAAAAATCAAAATTTGTCGATGTAATCTTAAATCGTTCATTTTTGCTTAAAAATGTTTATTTCATAACAGCTTTAGGATTTATAACGCAATTTTGTTGAAACTTGTGTTTTTGGATAAAATTCATATTCACGGATTCACCCTTGCAAGCAGAATGCCAAAAATCAAAATTTGTCGATGTAATCTTAAATCGTTCATTTTTGCTTAAAAATGTTTATTT
>JAPWDM010000001.1:113291815-113339315 GCA_035578155.1 Brachynemurus nebulosus
TACCGAAGTTACCTTAGATCGCCTTCTTTTGTATAAAAATGCTGATTTCATCACAATTTTTCGATCTTTAACGCAATTTTGTCGAAAATTGTGTTTTCGGGTAAAATTCATATTCACGGTTTTACCCTCGCAGGCAGAACACCAAAAATCAAAATTTGTTGATGTAATCTTAAATCGTTATTTTTGCTTAAAAATGTTTATTTCATAACAGCTTTAGGATTTATAACGCAATTTTGTTTAAACTTGTGCTTTTGGGTAAAATTCATATTCACGGTGTCACCCTTGCAAGCAGAATGCCAAAAATCCAAATTTACCGAAGTTATCTTAGATCGCCTTCTCTTGTATAAAAATGCTGATTTCATGACAATTTTTCGATTTTTAACGCAATTTTGTTGAAAATTGTGTTTTCGGGTAAAATTCATATTCACGGTTTTACCCTCGCAAGCAGAACACCAAATATCAAAATTTGTTGATGTAATCTTAAATCGTTCATTTTTGCTTAAAAATGTTTATTTCAAAACAGCTTTAGGATTTATAACGAAATTTTGTTGAAACTTGTGTTTTTGGGTAAAATTCATATTCACGGTGTCACCGTTGCAAGCAGAATGCCAAAAATCCAAATTTACCGAAGTTATCTTAGATCGCCTTCTTTTGTATAAAAATGCTGATTTCATCACAATTTTTCGATCTTTAACGCAATTTTGTCGAAAATTGTGTTTTCAGGTAAAATTCATATTCACGGCTTTACCCTCGCAAGCAGAACACCAAATATCAAAATTTGTCGATGTTATCTTAAATCGTTCATTTTTGCTTAAAAATGTTTATTTCAAAACAGCTTCAGGATTTATAACGCAATTTTGTTGAAACTTGTGTTTTTGGATAAAATTCACATTCACGGATTCACCCTTGCAAGCAGAATGCCAAAAATCCAAATTTACCGAAGTTATCTTAGATCGCCTTCTTTTGTTTAAAAATTCTGATTTCATCGCAATTTTTCGATCTTTAACACAATTTTGTCGAAAATTGTGTTCTCGGGTAAAATTCATATTCACGGCTTTACCCTCGCAAGCAGAACACCAAATATCAAAATTTGTCGATGTTATCTTAAATCGTTCATTTTTGCTTAAAAATATTTATTTCATAACAGCTTTAGGATTTATAACGCAATTTTGTTGAAACTTGTGTTTTTGGATAAAATTCATATTCACGGATTCACCCTTGCAAGCAGAATGCCAAAAATCCAAATTTACCGAAGTTATCTTAGATCGCTTTCTTTTGTTTAAAAATGCCGATTTCATGACAATTTTCGATTTTTAACGCAATTTTGTCGAAAATTTTGTTTTCGGGTAAAATTCACATTCACGGCTTTACCTTCGCAAGCAGAACACCAAATATCAAAATTTGTCGATGTAATCTTAAATCGTTCATTTTTGCTTAAAAATGTTTATTTCATAACAGCTTTAGGATTTATAACGCAATTTTGTTGAAACTTGTGTTTGGATAAAATTCATATTCACGGATTCACCCTTGCAAGCAAAATGCCAAAATCCAAATTTACCGAAGTTATCTTAGATCGCCTTCTTTTGTTTAAAAATGCTGATTTCATCACAATCTTTCGATTTTTAACGCAATTTTGTTGAAAATTTTGTTTTCGGGTAAAATTCATATTCACGGTTTTACCCTCGCAAGCAGAACACCAAAAATCAAAATTTGTCGATGTAATCTTAAATCGTTCATTTTTGCTTAAAAATGTTTATTTCATAACAGCTTTAGGATTTAAAACGCAATTTTGTTGAAACTTGTGTTTTTGGATAAAATTCATAATCACGGTTTCACCCTTGCAAGCAGAATGCCAAAAATCCACATTTACCGAAGTTATCTTAGATCGCCTTCTTTTGTTTAAAAATGCTGATTTCATCACAATTTTTCGATCTTTAACGCAATTTTGTCGAAAATTGTGTTTTCGGGTAAAATTCATATTCACGGTTTTACCCTCGCAAGCAGAACACCAAATATCAAAATTTGTTGATGTAATCTTAAATCGTTCATTTTTGCTTAAAAATGTTTATTTCATAACAGCTTTAGGATTTATAACGCAATTTTGTTGAAACTTGTGCTTTTGGGTAAAATTCATATTCACGGTGTCACCCTTGCAAGCAGAATGCCAAAAATCCAAATTTACCGAAGTTATCTTAGATCGCCTTCTTTTGTATAAAAATGCTGATTTCATCACAATTTTTCGATCTTTAACGCAATTTTGTCGAAAATTGTGTTTTCGGGTAAAATTCATATTCACGGCTTTACCCCCGCAAGCAGAACACCAAATATCAAAATTTGTCGATATTATCTTAAATCGTTCATATTTGCTTAAAAATGTTTATTTCATAACAGCTTTAGGATTTATAACGCAATTTTGTTGAAACTTGTGTTTTTGGATAAAATTCATATTCACGGATTCACCCTGGCAAGCAGAATGTCAAAAATCCAAATTTACCGAAGTTACCTTAGATCGCCTTCTTTTGTATAAAAATGCTGATTTCAACACAATTTTTCGATCTTTAACGCAATTTTGTCGAAAATTTTGTTTTCGATTAAAATTCATATTCACGGCTTTACCTTCGCAAGCAGAACACCAAATATCAAAATTTGTCGATATTATCTTAAATCGTTCATATTTGCTTAAAAATGTTTATTTCATAACAGCTTTAGGATTTATAACGCAATTTTGTTGAAACTTGTGTTTTTGGATAAAATTCATATTCACGGATTCACCCTTGCAAGCAGAATGTCAAAAATCCAAATTTACCGAAGTTACCTTAGATCGCCTTCTTTTGTATAAAAATGCTGATTTCATCACAATTTTTCGATCTTTAACGCAATTTTGTCGAAAATTGTGTTTTCGGGTAAAATTCATATTCACGGTTTTACCCTCGCAAGCAGAACACCAAAAATCAAAATTTGTTGATGTAATCTTAAATCGTTTATTTTTGCTTAAAAATGTTTATTTCATAACAGCTTTAGGATTTATAACGCAATTTTGTTTAAACTTGTGCTTTTGGGTAAAATTCATATTCACGGTGTCACCCTTGCAAGCAGAATGCCAAAAATCCAAATTTACCGAAGTTATCTTAGATCGCCTTCTCTGGTATAAAAATGCTGATTTCATCACAATTTTTCGATCTTTAACGCAATTTTGTCGAAAATTGTGTTTTCGATTAAAATTCATATTCACGGCTTTACCTTCGCAAGCAGAACACCAAATATCAAAATTTGTCGATATTATCTTAAATCGTTCATATTTGCTTAAAAATGTTTATTTCATGACAGCTTTAGGATTTATAACGCAATTTTGTTGAAACTTGTGTTTTTGGATAAAATTCATATTCACGGATTCACCCTTGCAAGCAGAATGCCAAAAATCCACATTTACCGAAGTTATCTTAGATCGCCTTCTTTTGTTTAAAAATGCTGATTTCATGACAATTTTTCGATTTTTAACGCAATTTTGTTGAAAATTGTGTTTTCGGGTAAAATTCATATTCACGGTTTTACCCTCGCAAGCAGAACACCAAATATCAAAATTTGTTGATGTAATCTTAAATCGTTCATTTTTGCTTAAAAATGTTTATTTCAAAACAGCTTTAGGATTTATAACGAAATTTTGTTGAAACTTGTGTTTTTGGGTAAAATTCATATTCACGGTGTCACCGTTGCAAGCAGAATGCCAAAAATCCAAATTTACCGAAGTTATCTTAGATCGCCTTCTTTTGTATAAAAATGCTGATTTCATCACAATTTTTCGATCTTTAACGCAATTTTGTCGAAAATTGTGTTTTCGGGTAAAATTCATATTCACGGCTTTACCCTCGCAAGCAGAACACCAAATATCAAAATTTGTCGATGTTATCTTAAATCGTTCATTTTTGCTTAAAAATGTTTATTTCAAAACAGCTTCAGGATTTATAACGCAATTTTGTTGAAACTTGTGTTTTTGGATAAAATTCACATTCACGGATTCACCCTTGCAAGCAGAATGCCAAAAATCCAAATTTACCGAAGTTATCTTAGATCGCCTTCTTTTGTTTAAAAATTCTGATTTCATCGCAATTTTTCGATCTTTAACACAATTTTGTCGAAAATTGTGTTCTCGGGTAAAATTCATATTCACGGCTTTACCCTCGCAAGCAGAACACCAAATATCAAAATTTGTCGATGTTATCTTAAATCGTTCATTTTTGCTTAAAAATATTTATTTCATAACAGCTTTAGGATTTATAACGCAATTTTGTTGAAACTTGTGTTTTTGGATAAAATTCATATTCACGGATTCACCCTTGCAAGCAGAATGCCAAAAATCCAAATTTACCGAAGTTATCTTAGATCGCTTTCTTTTGTTTAAAAATGCCGATTTCATGACAATTTTTCGATTTTTAACGCAATTTTGTCGAAAATTGTGTTTTCGGGTAAAATTCATATTCACGGTTTTACCCTCGCAAGCAGAACACCAAATATCAAAATTTGTTGATGTAATCTTAAATCGTTCATTTTTGCTTAAAAATGTTTATTTCAAAACAGCTTTAGGATTTATAACGAAATTTTGTTGAAACTTGTGTTTTTGGGTAAAATTCATATTCACGGTGTCACCGTTGCAAGCAGAATGTCAAAAATCCAAATTTACCGAAGTTACCTTAGATCGCCTTCTTTTGTATAAAAATGCTGATTTCATCACAATTTTTCGATCTTTAACGCAATTTTGTCGAAAATTTTGTTTTCGGGTAAAATTCACATTCACGGCTTTACCTTCGCAAGAAGAACACCAAATATCAAAATTTGTCGATGTAATCTTAAATCGTTCATTTTTGCTTAAAAATGTTTATTTCATAACAGCTTTAGGATTTATAACGCAATTTTGTTGAAACTTGTGTTTTGGATAAAATTCATATTCACGGATTCACCCTTGCAAGCAAAATGCCAAAAATCCAAATTTACCGAAGTTATCTTAGATCGCCTTCTTTTGTTTAAAAATGCTGATTTCATCACAATCTTTCGATTTTTAACGCAATTTTGTTGAAAATTTTGTTTTCGGGTAAAATTCATATTCACGGTTTTACCCTCGCAAGCAGAACACCAAAAATCAAAATTTGTTGATGTAATCTTAAATCGTTTATTTTTGCTTAAAAATGTTTATTTCATAACAGCTTTAGGATTTATAACGCAATTTTGTTTAAACTTGTGTTTTTGGGTAAAATTCATATTCACGGTGTCACCGTTGCAAGCAGAATGCCAAAAATCCAAATTTACCGAAGTTATCTTAGATCGCCTTCTTTTGTATAAAAATGCTGATTACATCACAATTTTTCGATCTTTAACGCAATTTTGTCGAAAATTGTGTTTTCGATTAAAATTCATATTCACGGCTTTACCTTCGCAAGCAGAACACCAAATATCAAAATTTGTCGATATTATCTTAAATCGTTCATATTTGCTTAAAAATGTTTATTTCATAACAGCTTTAGGATTTATAACGCAATTTTGTTGAAACTTGTGTTTTTGGATAAAATTCATATTCACGGATTCACCCTTGCAAGCAGAATGTCAAAAATCCAAATTTACCGAAGTTACCTTAGATCGCCTTCTTTTGTATAAAAATGCTGATTTCATCACAATTTTTCGATCTTTAACGCAATTTTGTCGAAAATTTTGTTTTCGGGTAAAATTCACATTCACGGCTTTACCTTCGCAAGCAGAACACCAAATATCAAAATTTGTCGATGTAATCTTAAATCGTTCATTTTTGCTTAAAAATGTTTATTTCATAACAGCTTTAGGATTTATAACGCAATTTTGTTGAAACTTGTGTTTTGGATAAAATTCATATTCACGGATTCACCCTTGCAAGCAAAATGCCAAAAATCCAAATTTACCGAAGTTATCTTAGATCGCCTTCTTTTGTTTAAAAATGCTGATTTCATCACAATCTTTCGATTTTTAACGCAATTTTGTTGAAAATTTTGTTTTCGGGTAAAATTCATATTCACGGTTTTACCCTCGCAAGCAGAACACCAAAAATCAAAATTTGTTGATGTAATCTTAAATCGTTTATTTTTGCTTAAAAATGTTTATTTCATAACAGCTTTAGGATTTATAACGCAATTTTGTTTAAACTTGTGCTTTTGGGTAAAATTCATATTCACGGTGTCACCCTTGCAAGCAGAATGCCAAAAATCCAAATTTACCGAAGTTATCTTAGATCGCCTTCTCTTGTATAAAAATGCTGATTTCATCACAATTTTTCGATCTTTAACGCAATTTTGTCGAAAATTGTGTTTTCGATTAAAATTCATATTCACGGCTTTACCTTCGCAAGCAGAACACCAAATATCAAAATTTGTCGATATTATCTTAAATCGTTCATATTTGCTTAAAAATGTTTATTTCATGACAGCTTTAGGATTTATAACGCAATTTTGTTGAAACTTGTGTTTTTGGATAAAATTCATATTCACGGATTCACCCTTGCAAGCAGAATGCCAAAAATCCACATTTACCGAAGTTATCTTAGATCGCCTTCTTTTGTTTAAAAATGCTGATTTCATGACAATTTTTCGATTTTTAACGCAATTTTGTTGAAAATTGTGTTTTCGGGTAAAATTCATATTCACGGTTTTACCCTCGCAAGCAGAACACCAAATATCAAAATTTGTTGATGTAATCTTAAATCGTTCATTTTTGCTTAAAAATGTTTATTTCAAAACAGCTTTAGGATTTATAACGAAATTTTGTTGAAACTTGTGTTTTTGGGTAAAATTCATATTCACGGTGTCACCGTTGCAAGCAGAATGCCAAAAATCCAAATTTACCGAAGTTATCTTAGATCGCCTTCTTTTGTATAAAAATGCTGATTTCATCACAATTTTTCGATCTTTAACGCAATTTTGTCGAAAATTGTGTTTTCGGGTAAAATTCATATTCACGGCTTTACCCTCGCAAGCAGAACACCAAATATCAAAATTTGTCGATGTTATCTTAAATCGTTCATTTTTGCTTAAAAATGTTTATTTCAAAACAGCTTCAGGATTTATAACGCAATTTTGTTGAAACTTGTGTTTTTGGATAAAATTCACATTCACGGATTCACCCTTGCAAGCAGAATGCCAAAAATCCAAATTTACCGAAGTTATCTTAGATCGCCTTCTTTTGTTTAAAAATTCTGATTTCATCGCAATTTTTCGATCTTTAACACAATTTTGTCGAAAATTGTGTTCTCGGGTAAAATTCATATTCACGGCTTTACCCTCGCAAGCAGAACACCAAATATCAAAATTTGTCGATGTTATCTTAAATCGTTCATTTTTGCTTAAAAATATTTATTTCATAACAGTTTTAGGATTTATAACGCAATTTTGTTGAAACTTGTGTTTTTGGATAAAATTCATATTCACGGATTCACCCTTGCAAGCAGAATGCCAAAAATCCAAATTTACCGAAGTTATCTTAGATCGCTTTCTTTTGTTTAAAAATGCCGATTTCATGACAATTTTTCGATTTTTAACGCAATTTTGTCGAAAATTTTGTTTTCGGGTAAAATTCACATTCACGGCTTTACCTTCGCAAGCAGAACACCAAATATCAAAATTTGTCGATGTAATCTTAAATCGTTCATTTTTGCTTAAAAATGTTTATTTCATAACAGCTTTAGGATTTATAACGCAATTTTGTTGAAACTTGTGTTTTGGATAAAATTCATATTCACGGATTCACCCATGCAAGCAAAATGAAAAAAATCCAAATTTACCGAAGTTATCTTAGATCGCCTTCTTTTGTTTAAAAATGCTGATTTCATCACAATCTTTCGATTTTTAACGCAATTTTGTTGAAAATTTTGTTTTCGGGTAAAATTCATATTCACTGTTTTACCCTCGCAAGCAGAACACCAAAAATCAAAATTTGTCGATGTAATCTTAAATCGTTCATTTTTGCTTAAAAATGTTTATTTCATAACAGCTGTAGGATTTATAACGCAATTTTGTTGAAACTTGTGTTTTTGGATAAAATTCACATTCACGGATTCACCCTTGCAAGCAGAATGCCAAAAATCCAAATTTACCGAAGTTATGTTAGATCGCTTTCTTTTGTTTAAAAATGCCGATTTTATGACAATTTTTCGATTTTTAACGCAATTTTGTTGAAAATTGTGTTTTCGGGTGAAATTCATATTCACGGTTTTACCCTCGCAAGCAGAACACCAAATATCAAAATTTGTCGATGTATTCTTAAATCGTTCATTTATGCTTAAAAATGTTTATTTCATAACAGCTTTAGGATTTAAAACGCAATTTTGTTGAAACTTGTGTTTTTGGATAAAATTCATAATCACGGTTTCACCCTTGCAAGCAGAATGCCAAAAATCCACATTTACCGAAGTTATCTTAGATCGCCTTCTTTTCTTTAAAAATGCTGATTTCATCACAATTTTTCGATCTTTAACGCAATTTTGTCGAAAATTGTGTTTTCGGGTAAAATTCATATTCACGGTTTTACCCTCGCAAGCAGAACACCAAATATCAAAATTTGTTGATGTAATCTTAAATCGTTCATTTTTGCTTAAAAATGTTTATTTCATAACAGCTTTAGGATTTATAACGCAATTTTGTTGAAACTTGTGCTTTTGGGTAAAATTCATATTCACGGTGTCACCCTTGCAAGCAGAATGCCAAAAATCCAAATTTACCGAAGTTATCTTAGATCGCCTTCTTTTGTATAAAAATGCTGATTTCATCACAATTTTTCGATCTTTAACGCAATTTTGTCGAAAATTGTGTTTTCGGGTAAAATTCATATTCACGGCTTTACCCCCGCAAGCAGAACACCAAATATCAAAATTTGTCGATATTATCTTAAATCGTTCATATTTGCTTAAAAATGTTTATTTCATAACAGCTTTAGGATTTATAACGCAATTTTGTTGAAACTTGTGTTTTTGGATAAAATTCACATTCACGGATTCACACTTGCAAGCAGAATGCCAAAAATCCAA
Organism: Brachynemurus nebulosus; assembly: GCA_035578155.1. Lineage (NCBI taxonomy): Eukaryota > Metazoa > Arthropoda > Insecta > Neuroptera > Myrmeleontidae > Brachynemurus > Brachynemurus nebulosus. Next base: position 113,300,853 of record JAPWDM010000001.1, read on the forward strand.
ATTTACCGAAGTTATCTTAGATCGCTTTCTTTTGTTTAAAAATGCCGATTTCATGACAATTTTTCGATTTTTAACGCAATTTTGTTGAAAATTGTGTTTTCGGGTAAAATTCATATTCACGGTTTTACCCTCGCAAGCAGAACACCAAATATCAAAATTTGTTGATGTAATCTTAAATCGTTCATTTTTGCTTAAAAATGTTTATTTCAAAACAGCTTTAGGATTTATAACGAAATTTTGTTGAAACTTGTGTTTTTGGGTAAAATTCATATTCACGGTGTCACCGTTGCAAGCAGAATGCCAAAAATCCAAATTTACCGAAGTTCTCGTAGATCGCCTTCTTTTGTATAAAAATGCTGATTTCATCACAATTTTTCGATCTTTAACGCAATTTTGTCGAAAATTGTGTTTTCGGGTAAAATTCATATTCACGGCTTTACCCTCGCAAGCAGAACACCAAATATCAAAATTTGTCGATGTTATCTTAAATCGTTCATTTTTGCTTAAAAATGTTTATTTCAAAACAGCTTCAGGATTTATAACGCAATTTTGTTGAAACTTGTGTTTTTGGATAAAATTCACATTCACGGATTCACCCTTGCAAGCAGAATGCCAAAAATCCAAATTTGCCGAAGTTATCTTAGATCGCCTTCTTTTGGTTAAAAATTCTGATTTCATCGCAATTTTTCGATCTTTAACACAATTTTGTCGAAAATTGTGTTCTCGGGTAAAATTCATATTCACGGCTTTACCCTCGCAAGCAGAACACCAAATATCAAAATTTGTCGATGTTATCTTAAATCGTTCATTTTTGCTTAAAAATATTTATTTCATAACAGCTTTAGGATTTATAACGCAATTTTGTTGAAACTTGTGTTTTTGGATAAAATTCATATTCACGGATTCACCTTTGCAAGCAGAATGCCAAAAATCCAAATTTACCGAAGTTATCTTAGATCGCTTTCTTTTGTTTAAAAATGCCGATTTCATGACAATTTTTCGATTTTTAACGCAATTTTGTTGAAAATTGTGTTTTCGGGTAAAATTCATATTCACGGTTTTACCCTCGCAAGCAGAACACCAAATATCAAAATTTGTCGATGTATTCTTAAATCGTTCATTTTTGCTTAAAAATGTTTATTTCATAACAGCTTTAGGATTTAAAACGCAATTTTGTTGAAACTTGTGTTTTGGATAAAATTCATATTCACGGATTCACCTTTGCAAGCAAAATGCCAAAAATCCAAATTTACCGAAGTTATCTTAGATCGCCTTCTTTTGTTTAAAAATGCTGATTTCATCACAATCTTTCGATTTTTAACGCAATTTTGTTGAAAATTTTGTTTTCGGGTGAAATTCATATTCACGGTTTTACCCTCGCAAGCAGAACACCAAATATCAAAATTTGTCGATGTATTCTTAAATCGTTCATTTATGCTTAAAAATGTTTATTTCATAACAGCTTTAGGATTTAAAACGCAATTTTGTTGAAACTTGTGTTTTTGGATAAAATTCATAATCACGGTTTCACCCTTGCAAGCAGAATGCCAAAAATCCACATTTACCGAAGTTATCTTAGATCGCCTTCTTTTGTTTAAAAATGCTGATTTCATCACAATTTTTCGATCTTTAACGCAATTTTGTCGAAAATTGTGTTTTCGGGTAAAATTCATATTCACGGTTTTACCCTCGCAAGCAGAACACCAAATATCAAAATTTGTTGATGTAATCTTAAATCGTTCATTTTTGCTTAAAAATGTTTATTTCATAACAGCTTTAGGATTTATAACGCAATTTTGTTGAAACTTGTGCTTTTGGGTAAAATTCATATTCACGGTGTCACCCTTGCAAGCAGAATGCCAAAAATCCAAATTTACCGAAGTTATCTTAGATCGCCTTCTTTTGTATAAAAATGCTGATTTCATCACAATTTTTCGATCTTTAACGCAATTTTGTCGAAAATTGTGTTTTCGGGTAAAATTCATATTCACGGCTTTACCCCCGCAAGCAGAACACCAAATATCAAAATTTGTCGATATTATCTTAAATCGTTCATATTTGCTTAAAAATGTTTATTTCATAACAGCTTTAGGATTTATAACGCAATTTTGTTGAAACTTGTGTTTTTGGATAAAATTCACATTCACGGATTCACACTTGCAAGCAGAATGCCAAAAATCCAAATTTACCGAAGTTATCTTAGATCGCTTTCTTTTGTTTAAAAATGCCGATTTCATGACAATTTTTCGATTTTTAACGCAATTTTGTTGAAAATTGTGTTTTCGGGTAAAATTCATATTCACGGTTTTACCCTCGCAAGCAGAACACCAAATATCAAAATTTATGATGTAATCTTAAATCGTTCATTTTTGCTTAAAAATGTTTATTTCAAAACAGCTTTAGGATTTATAACGAAATTTTGTTGAAACTTGTGTTTTTGGGTAAAATTCATATTCACGGTGTCACCGTTGCAAGCAGAATGCCAAAAATCCAAATTTACCGAAGTTCTCGTAGATCGCCTTCTTTTGTATAAAAATGCTGATTTCATCACAATTTTTCGATCTTTAACGCAATTTTGTCGAAAATTGTGTTTTCGGGTAAAATTCATATTCACGGCTTTACCCTCGCAAGCAGAACACCAAATATCAAAATTTGTCGATGTTATCTTAAATCGTTCATTTTTGCTTAAAAATGTTTATTTCAAAACAGCTTCAGGATTTATAACGCAATTTTGTTGAAACTTGTGTTTTTGGATAAAATTCACATTCACGGATTCACCCTTGCAAGCAGAATGCCAAAAATCCAAATTTGCCGAAGTTATCTTAGATCGCCTTCTTTTGGTTAAAAATTCTGATTTCATCGCAATTTTTCGATCTTTAACACAATTTTGTCGAAAATTGTGTTCTCGGGTAAAATTCATATTCACGGCTTTACCCTCGCAAGCAGAACACCAAATATCAAAATTTGTCGATGTTATCTTAAATCGTTCATTTTTGCTTAAAAATATTTATTTCATAACAGCTTTAGGATTTATAACGCAATTTTGTTGAAACTTGTGTTTTTGGATAAAATTCATATTCACGGATTCACCTTTGCAAGCAGAATGCCAAAAATCCAAATTTACCGAAGTAATCTTAGATCGCTTTCTTTTGTTTAAAAATGCCGATTTCATGACAATTTTTCGATTTTTAACGCAATTTTGTTGAAAATTGTGTTTTCGGGTAAAATTCATATTCACGGTTTTACCCTCGCAAGCAGAACACCAAATATCAAAATTTGTCGATGTATTCTTAAATCGTTCATTTTTGCTTAAAAATGTTTATTTCATAACAGCTTTAGGATTTAAAACGCAATTTTGTTGAAACTTGTGTTTTGGATAAAATTCATATTCACGGATTCACCCTTGCAAGCAAAATGCCAAAAATCCAAATTTACCGAAGTTATCTTAGATCGCCTTCTTTTGTTTAAAAATGCTGATTTCATCACAATCTTTCGATTTTTAACGCAATTTTGTTGAAAATTTTGTTTTCGGGTAAAATTCATATTCACGGTTTTACCCTCGCAAGCAGAACACCAAAAATCAAAATTTGTTGATGTAATCTTAAATCGTTTATTTTTGCTTAAAAATGTTTATTTCATAACAGCTTTAGGATTTATAACGCAATTTTGTTTAAACTTGTGTTTTTGGGTAAAATTCATATTCACGGTGTCACCGTTGCAAGCAGAATGCCAAAAATCCAAATTTACCGAAGTTATCTTAGATCGCCTTCTTTTGTATAAAAATGCTGATTACATCACAATTTTTCGATCTTTAACGCAATTTTGTCGAAAATTGTGTTTTCGATTAAAATTCATATTCACGGCTTTACCTTCGCAAGCAGAACACCAAATATCAAAATTTGTCGATATTATCTTAAATCGTTCATATTTGCTTAAAAATGTTTATTTCATAACAGCTTTAGGATTTATAACGCAATTTTGTTGAAACTTGTGTTTTTGGATAAAATTCATATTCACGGATTCACCCTTGCAAGCAGAATGTCAAAAATCCAAATTTACCGAAGTTACCTTAGATCGCCTTCTTTTGTATAAAAATGCTGATTTCATCACAATTTTTCGATCTTTAACGCAATTTTGTCGAAAATTTTGTTTTCGGGTAAAATTCACATTCACGGCTTTACCTTCGCAAGCAGAACACCAAATATCAAAATTTGTCGATGTAATCTTAAATCGTTCATTTTTGCTTAAAAATGTTTATTTCATAACAGCTTTAGGATTTATAACGCAATTTTGTTGAAACTTGTGTTTTGGATAAAATTCATATTCACGGATTCACCCTTGCAAGCAAAATGCCAAAAATCCAAATTTACCGAAGTTATCTTAGATCGCCTTCTTTTGTTTAAAAATGCTGATTTCATCACAATCTTTCGATTTTTAACGCAATTTTGTTGAAAATTTTGTTTTCGGGTAAAATTCATATTCACGGTTTTACCCTCGCAAGCAGAACACCAAAAATCAAAATTTGTTGATGTAATCTTAAATCGTTTATTTTTGCTTAAAAATGTTTATTTCATAACAGCTTTAGGATTTATAACGCAATTTTGTTTAAACTTGTGCTTTTGGGTAAAATTCATATTCACGGTGTCACCCTTGCAAGCAGAATGCCAAAAATCCAAATTTACCGAAGTTATCTTAGATCGCCTTCTCTTGTATAAAAATGCTGATTTCATCACAATTTTTCGATCTTTAACGCAATTTTGTCGAAAATTGTGTTTTCGATTAAAATTCATATTCACGGCTTTACCTTCGCAAGCAGAACACCAAATATCAAAATTTGTCGATATTATCTTAAATCGTTCATATTTGCTTAAAAATGTTTATTTCATGACAGCTTTAGGATTTATAACGCAATTTTGTTGAAACTTGTGTTTTTGGATAAAATTCATATTCACGGATTCACCCTTGCAAGCAGAATGCCAAAAATCCACATTTACCGAAGTTATCTTAGATCGCCTTCTTTTGTTTAAAAATGCTGATTTCATGACAATTTTTCGATTTTTAACGCAATTTTGTTGAAAATTGTGTTTTCGGGTAAAATTCATATTCACGGTTTTACCCTCGCAAGCAGAACACCAAATATCAAAATTTGTTGATGTAATCTTAAATCGTTCATTTTTGCTTAAAAATGTTTATTTCAAAACAGCTTTAGGATTTATAACGAAATTTTGTTGAAACTTGTGTTTTTGGGTAAAATTCATATTCACGGTGTCACCGTTGCAAGCAGAATGCCAAAAATCCAAATTTACCGAAGTTATCTTAGATCGCCTTCTTTTGTATAAAAATGCTGATTTCATCACAATTTTTCGATCTTTAACGCAATTTTGTCGAAAATTGTGTTTTCGGGTAAAATTCATATTCACGGCTTTACCCTCGCAAGCAGAACACCAAATATCAAAATTTGTCGATGTTATCTTAAATCGTTCATTTTTGCTTAAAAATGTTTATTTCAAAACAGCTTCAGGATTTATAACGCAATTTTGTTGAAACTTGTGTTTTTGGATAAAATTCACATTCACGGATTCACCCTTGCAAGCAGAATGCCAAAAATCCAAATTTACCGAAGTTATCTTAGATCGCCTTCTTTTGTTTAAAAATTCTGATTTCATCGCAATTTTTCGATCTTTAACACAATTTTGTCGAAAATTGTGTTCTCGGGTAAAATTCATATTCACGGCTTTACCCTCGCAAGCAGAACACCAAATATCAAAATTTGTCGATGTTATCTTAAATCGTTCATTTTTGCTTAAAAATATTTATTTCATAACAGTTTTAGGATTTATAACGCAATTTTGTTGAAACTTGTGTTTTTGGATAAAATTCATATTCACGGATTCACCCTTGCAAGCAGAATGCCAAAAATCCAAATTTACCGAAGTTATCTTAGATCGCTTTCTTTTGTTTAAAAATGCCGATTTCATGACAATTTTTCGATTTTTAACGCAATTTTGTCGAAAATTTTGTTTTCGGGTAAAATTCACATTCACGGCTTTACCTTCGCAAGCAGAACACCAAATATCAAAATTTGTCGATGTAATCTTAAATCGTTCATTTTTGCTTAAAAATGTTTATTTCATAACAGCTTTAGGATTTATAACGCAATTTTGTTGAAACTTGTGTTTTGGATAAAATTCATATTCACGGATTCACCCATGCAAGCAAAATGAAAAAAATCCAAATTTACCGAAGTTATCTTAGATCGCCTTCTTTTGTTTAAAAATGCTGATTTCATCACAATCTTTCGATTTTTAACGCAATTTTGTTGAAAATTTTGTTTTCGGGTAAAACTCATATTCACTGTTTTACCCTCGCAAGCAGAACACCAAAAATCAAAATTTGTCGATGTAATCTTAAATCGTTCATTTTTGCTTAAAAATGTTTATTTCATAACAGCTGTAGGATTTATAACGCAATTTTGTTGAAACTTGTGTTTTGGATAAAATTCACATTCACGGATTCACCCTTGCAAGCAGAATGCCAAAAATCCAAATTTACCGAAGTTATGTTAGATCGCTTTCTTTTGTTTAAAAATGCCGATTTTATGACAATTTTTCGATTTTTAACGCAATTTTGTTGAAAATTGTGTTTTCGGGTGAAATTCATATTCACGGTTTTACCCTCGCAAGCAGAACACCAAATATCAAAATTTGTCGATGTATTCTTAAATCGTTCATTTATGCTTAAAAATGTTTATTTCATAACAGCTTTAGGATTTAAAACGCAATTTTGTTGAAACTTGTGTTTTTGGATAAAATTCATAATCACGGTTTCACCCTTGCAAGCAGAATGCCAAAAATCCACATTTACCGAAGTTATCTTAGATCGCCTTCTTTTCTTTAAAAATGCTGATTTCATCACAATTTTTCGATCTTTAACGCAATTTTGTCGAAAATTGTGTTTTCGGGTAAATTCATATTCACGGTTTTACCCTCGCAAGCAGAACACCAAATATCAAAATTTGTTGATGTAATCTTAAATCGTTCATTTTTGCTTAAAAATGTTTATTTCATAACAGCTTTAGGATTTATAACGCAATTTTGTTGAAACTTGTGCTTTTGGGTAAAATTCATATTCACGGTGTCACCCTTGCAAGCAGAATGCCAAAAATCCAAATTTACCGAAGTTATCTTAGATCGCCTTCTTTTGTATAAAAATGCTGATTTCATCGACAATTTTTCGATCTTTAACGCAATTTTGTCGAAAATTGTGTTTTCGGGTAAAATTCATATTCACGGCTTTACCCCCGCAAGCAGAACACCAAATATCAAAATTTGTCGATATTATCTTAAATCGTTCATATTTGCTTAAAAATGTTTATTTCATAACAGCTTTAGGATTTATAACGCAATTTTGTTGAAACTTGTGTTTTTGGATAAAATTCACATTCACGGATTCACACTTGCAAGCAGAATGCCAAAAATCCAAATTTACCGAAGTTATCTTAGATCGCTTTCTTTTGTTTAAAAATGCCGATTTCATGACAATTTTTCGATTTTTAACGCAATTTTGTTGAAAATTGTGTTTTCGGGTAAAATTCATATTCACGGTTTTACCCTCGCAAGCAGAACACCAAATATCAAAATTTGTTGATGTAATCTTAAATCGTTCATTTTTGCTTAAAAAATGTTTATTTCAAAACAGCTTTAGGATTTATAACGAAATTTTGTTGAAACTTGTGTTTTTGGGTAAAATTCATATTCACGGTGTCACCGTTGCAAGCAGAATGCCAAAAATCCAAATTTACCGAAGTTCTCGTAGATCGCCTTCTTTTGTATAAAAATGCTGATTTCATCACAATTTTTCGATCTTTAACGCAATTTTGTCGAAAATTGTGTTTTCGGGTAAAATTCATATTCACGGCTTTACCCTCGCAAGCAGAACACCAAATATCAAAATTTGTCGATGTTATCTTAAATCGTTCATTTTTGCTTAAAAATGTTTATTTCAAAACAGCTTCAGGATTTATAACGCAATTTTGTTGAAACTTGTGTTTTTGGATAAAATTCACATTCACGGATTCACCCTTGCAAGCAGAATGCCAAAAATCCAAATTTGCCGAAGTTATCTTAGATCGCCTTCTTTTGGTTAAAAATTCTGATTTCATCGCAATTTTTCGATCTTTAACACAATTTTGTCGAAAATTGTGTTCTCGGGTAAAATTCATATTCACGGCTTTACCCTCGCAAGCAGAACACCAAATATCAAAATTTGTCGATGTTATCTTAAATCGTTCATTTTTGCTTAAAAATATTTATTTCATAACAGCTTTAGGATTTATAACGCAATTTTGTTGAAACTTGTGTTTTTGGATAAAATTCATATTCACGGATTCACCTTTGCAAGCAGAATGCCAAAAATCCAAATTTACCGAAGTTATCTTAGATCGCTTTCTTTTGTTTAAAAATGCCGATTTCATGACAATTTTTCGATTTTTAACGCAATTTTGTTGAAAATTGTGTTTTCGGGTAAAATTCATATTCACGGTTTTACCCTCGCAAGCAGAACACCAAATATCAAAATTTGTCGATGTATTCTTAAATCGTTCATTTTTGCTTAAAAATGTTTATTTCATAACAGCTTTAGGATTTAAAACGCAATTTTGTTGAAACTTGTGTTTTGGATAAAATTCATATTCACGGATTCACCTTTGCAAGCAAAATGCCAAAAATCCAAATTTACCGAAGTTATCTTAGATCGCCTTCTTTTGTTTAAAAATGCTGATTTCATCACAATCTTTCGATTTTTAACGCAATTTTGTTGAAAATTTTGTTTTCGGGTAAAATTCATATTCACGGTTTTACCCTTGCAAGCAGAACACCAAAAATCAAAATTTGTCGATGTAATCTTAAATCGTTCATTTTTGCTTAAAAATGTTTATTTCATAACAGCTTTAGGATTTATAACGCAATTTTGTTGAAACTTGTGTTTTTGGATAAAATTCAAATTCACGGATTCACACTTGCAAGCAGAATGCCAAAAATCCAAATTTACCGAAGTTATCTTAGATCGCTTTCTTTTGTTTAAAAATGCCGATTTCATGACAACATTTCGATTTTTAACGCAATTTTGTTGAAAATTGTGTTTTCGGTTAAAATTCATATTCACGGTTTTACCCTCGCAAGCAGAACACCAAATATCAAAATTTGTCGATGTATTCTTAAATCGTTCATTTTTGCTTAAAAATGTTTATTTCATAACAGCTTTAGGATTTAAAACGCAATTTTGTTGAATCTTGTGTTTTTGGATAAAATTCATATTCACGGTGTCACCCTTGCAAGCAGAATGCCAAAAATCCAAATTTACCGAAGTTATCTTAGATCGCTTTCTTTTGTTTAAAAATGCCGATTTCATGACAATTTTTCGATTTTTAACGCAATTTTTTTGAAAATTGTCTTTTCGGGTAAAGTTCATATTCACGGTTTTACCCTCGCAAGCAGAACACCAAATATCAAAATTTGTCGATGTAATCTTAAATAGTTCATTTTTGCTTAAAAATGTTTATTTCATAACAACTTTAGGATTTGTAACGCAATTTGGTTGAAATTTGTGTTTTTGGATAAAATTCATATTCACGGATTCACCCTTGCAAGCAGAATGCCAAAAATCAAAATTTACCGAAGTTATCTTAGATCGCTTTCTTTTGTTTAAAAATGCCGATTTCATCTCAATTTTTCGATTTTTAACGCAATTTTGTTGAAAATTCTGTTTTCGGGTAAAATTAATATTCACGGTTTTACCCTCGCAAGCAGAACACCAAAAATCAAAATTTGTCGATGTAATCTTAAATCGTTCATTTTTGCTTAAAAATGTTGATTTCACAACAGCTTTAGGATTTATAACGCAATTTTGTTGAAACTTGTGTCTTTGGATAAAATTCATACTCACGGATTCACCCTTGCAAGCAGAATGCCAAAAATCCAAATTTACCGAAGTTACCTTAGATCGCCTTCTTTTGTATAAAAATGCTGATTTCATCACAATTTTTCGATCTTTAACGCAATTTTGTCGAAAATTTTGTTTTCGCGAAAAATTCACATTCACGGCTTTACCTTCGCAAGCAGAACACCAAATATCAAAATTTGTCGATGTAATCTTAAATCGTTCATTTTTGCTTAAAAATGTTTATTTCAAAACAGCTTTAGGATTTATAACGCAATTTTGTTGAAACTTGTGCTTTTGGGTAAAATTCATATTCACGGTGTCACCGTTGCAAGCAGAATGCCAAAAATCCAAATTTACCGAAGTTATCTTAGATCGTCTGCTTTTGTATAAAAATGCTGATTTAATCACAATTTTTCGATCTTTAACGCAATTTTGTCGAAAATTATGTTTTCGGGTAAAATTCATATTCACGGCTTTACCCTCGCAAGCAGAACACCAAATATCAAAATTTGTCGATGTTATCTTAAATCGTTCATTTTTGCTTAAAAATGTTTATTTCATAACAGCTTTAGGATTTATAACGCAATTTTGTTGAAACTTGTGTTTTTGGATAAAATTCATATTCACGGATTCACCCTTGCAAGCAGAATGCCAAAAATCCAAATTTACCGAAGTTATCTTAGATCGCCTTCTTTTGTATAAAAATGCTGATTTAATCACAATTTTTCGATCTTTAACGCAATTTTGTCGAAAATTATGTTTTCGGGTAAAATTCATATTCACGGCTTTACCCTCGCAAGCAGAACACCAAATATCAAAATTTGTCGATGTTATCTTAAATCGTTCATTTTTGCTTAAAAATGTTTATTTCATAACAGCTTTAGGATTTATAACGCAATTTTGTTGAAACTTGTGTTTTTGGATAAAATTCATATTCACGGATTCACCCTTGCAAGCAGAATGCCAAAAATCCAAATTTACCGAAGTTATCCTAGATCGCTTTCTTTTGTTTAAAAATGCCGATTTCATCTCAATTTTTCGATTTTTAACGCAATTTTGTTGAAAATTGTGTTTTCGGGTAAAGTTCATATTCACGGTTTTACCCTCGCAAACAGAACACCAAATATCAAAATTTGTCGATGTAATCTTAAATCGTTCATTTTTGCTTAAAAATGTTTATTTCACAACAGCTTTAGGATTTATAACGCAATTTTGTTGAAACTTGTGTTTTTGGGTAAAATTCATATTCACGGTGTCACGCTTGCAAGCAGAATGCCAAAAATCCAAATTTACCGAAGTTATGTTAGATCGCCTTCTTTTGTATAAAAATGCTGATTTCATCACAATTTTTCGATTTTTAACGCAATTTTGTTGAAAATTGTGTTTTCGGGTAAAATTCATATTCACGGTTTTACCCTCGCAAGCAGAACACCAAATATCAAAATTTGTTGATGTAATCTTAAATCGTTCATTTTTGCACAAAAATGTTTATTTCATAACAGCTTTAGTGTTTATAACGCAATTTTGTTGAAACTTGTGTCTTTGGGTAAAATTCATATTCACGGTGTCACCATTGCAAGCAGAATGCCAAAAATCCAAATTTACCGAAGTTATCTTAAATCGCCTTCTTTTGTTTAAAAATGCCGATTTCATCACAATTTTTCGATTTTTAACGCAATTTTGTTGAATATTGTGTTTTCGGGTAAAATTCATATTCACGGTTTTACCCTCGCAAGCAGAACACCAAAAATCAAAATTTGTCGATGTAATCTTAAATCGTTCATTTTTGCTTAAAAAGGCTTATTTCATAACAGCTTTAGGATTTATAACGCAATTTTGTTGAAACTTGTGTTTTTGGATAAAATTCATTTTCACGCATTCACCCTTGCAAGCAGAATGCCAAAAATCCAAATTTACCGAAGTTATCTTAGATCGCCTTCTTATGTTTAAAAATGCTGATTTCATCAAATTTTTCGATCTTTAACGCAATTTTGTCGAAAATTGTGTTTTCGGGTAAAATTCATATTCACGGCTTTACCCTCGCAAGCAGAACACCAAATATCAAAATTTGTCGATGTAATCTTAAATCGTTCATTTTTGCTTAAAAATGTTTATTTCATAACAGCTTCAGGATCTATAACGCAATTTTGTTGAAACTTGTGTTTTTGGATAAAATTCACATTCACGGATTCACCCTTGCAAGCAGAATGCCAAAAATCCAAATTTACCGAAGTTATCTTAGATCGCCTTCTTTTGTTTAAAAATGCCGATTTCATCACAATTTTTCGATTTTTAACGCAATTTTGTTGAAAATTGTGTTTTTGGGTAAAATTCATATTCACGGTGTCACCCTTGCAAGCAGAATGCCAAATATCAAAATTTGTCGATGTTATCTTAAATCGTTCATTTTTGCTTAAAAATGTTTATTTCATAACAGCTTTAGGATTTATAATGCAATTTTGTTGAAACTTGTGTCTTTGGATAAAATTCATATTCACGGATTCACCCTTGCAAGCAGAATGCCAAAAATCCAAATTTACCGAAGTTACCTTAGATCGCCTTCTTTTGTATAAAAATGCTGATTTCATCACAATTTTTCGATCTTTAACGCAATTTTGTCGAAAATTTTGTTTTCGCGAAAAATTCACATTCACGGCTTTACCTTCGCAAGCAGAACACCAAATATCAAAATTTGTCGATGTAATCTTAAATCGTTCATTTTTGCTTAAAAATGTTTATTTCAAAACAGCTTTAGGATTTATAACGCAATTTTGTTGAAACTTGTGCTTTTGGGTAAAATTCATATTCACGGTGTCACCGTTGCAAGCAGAATGCCAAAAATCCAAATTTACCGAAGTTATCTTAGATCGCCTTCTTTTGTTTAAAAATGCCGATTTCATCACAATTTTTCGCTTTTTAACGCAATTTTGTTGAAAATTGTGTTTTTGGGTAAAATTCATATTCACGGTGTCACCCTTGCAAGCAGAATGCCAAAAATCCAAATTTACGGAAGTTAACTTAGATGGCCTTCTTTTTTTAAAAATGCGGATTTCATCACAATTTTTCGATTTTTAACGCAATTTTGTTGAAAATTGTGTTTTCGGGTAAAATTCATATTCACGGTTTTACCCTCGCACGCAGAACACCAAAAATCAAAATTTGTCGATGTAATCTTAAATCGTTCATTTTTGCTTAAAAATCTTTATTTCATAACAGCTTTAGGATTTATAACGCAATTTTGTTGAAACTTGTGTTTTTGGATAAAATTCATATTCACGGATTCACCCTTGCAAGCAGAATGCCAAAAATCCAAATTTACCGAAGTTATCTTAGATCGCCTTCTTTTGTATAAAAATGCTGATTTAATCACAATTTTTCGATCTTTAACACAATTTTGTCGAAAATTATGTTCTCGGGTAAAATTCATATTCACGGCTTTACCCTCGCAAGCAGAACACCAAATATCAAAATTTGTCTATGTTATCTTAAATCGTTCATTTTTGCTTAAAAATGTTTATTTCATAACAGCTTTAGGATTTATAACGCAATTTTGTTGAAACTTGTGTTTTTGGATAAAATTCATATTCACGGATTCACCCTCGCAAGCAGAATGCCAAAAATCCAAATTTACCGAAGTTATCCTAGATCGCTTTCTTTTGTTTAAAAATGCCGATTTCATCTCAATTTTTCGATTTTTAACGCAATTTTGTTGAAAATTGTGTTTTCGGGTAAAGTTCATATTCACGGTTTTACCCTCGCAAACAGAACACCAAATATCAAAATTTGTCGATGTAATCTTAAATCGTTCATTTTTGCTTAAAAATGTTTATTTCATAACAACTTTAGGATTTGTAACGCAATTTTCTTGAAACTTGTGTTTTTGGATAAAATTCATATTCACGGATTCACCCTTGCAAGCAGAATGCCAAAAATCCAAATTTACCGAAGTTATCTTAGATCGCCTTCTTTTGTATAAAAATGCTGATTTAATCACAATTTTTCGATCTTTAACGAAATTTTGTCGAAAATTATGTTTTCGGGTAAAATTCATATTCACGGTTTTACCCTCGCAAGCAGAACACCAAAAATCAAAATTTGTCGATGTAATCTTAAATCGTTCATTTTTGCTTAAAAATGTTTATTTCACAACAGCTTTAGGATTTATAACGCAATTTTGTTGAAACTTGTGTTTTTGGGTAAAATTCATATTCACGGTGTCACGCTTGCAAGCAGAATGCCAAAAATCCAAATTTACCGAAGTTATCTTAGATCGCCTTCTTTTGTATAAAAATGCTGATTTCATCACAATTTTTCGATTTTTAACGCAATTTTGTTGAAAATTGTGTTTTCGGGTAAAATTCATATTCACGGTTTTACCCTCGCAAGCAGAACACCAAATATCAAAATTTGTTGATGTAATCTTAAATCGTTCATTTTTGCACAAAAATGTTTATTTCATAACAGCTTTAGTGTTTATAACGTAATTTTGTTGAAACTTGTGTCTTTGGGTAAAATTCATATTCACGGTGTCACCCTTGCAAGCAGAATGCCAAAAATCCAAATTTACCGAAGTTATCTTAGATCGCCTTCTTTTGTATAAAAATGCTGATTTCATCACAATTTTTCGATCTTTAACGCAATTTTGTCGAAAATTGTGTTTTCGGGTAAAACTCATATTCACGGCTTTACCCTCGCGAGCAGAACACCAAATATCAAAATTTGTCGATGTAATCTTAAATCGTTCATTTTTGCTTAAAATGTTTATTTCATAACAGCTTTAGGATTTATAAAGCAATTTTGTTGAAACTTGTGTTTTTGGGTAAAATTCATATTCACGGATTCACCCATGCAAGCAGAATGCCAAAAATCCAAATTTACCGAAGTTATCCTAGATCGCTTTCTTTTGTTTAAAAATGCCGATTTCATCTCAATTTTTCGATTTTTAACGCAATTTTGTTGAAAATTGTGTTTTCGGGTAAAGTTCATATTCACGGTTTTACCCTCGCAAACAGAACACCAAATATCAAAATTTGTCGATGTAATCTTAAATCGTTCATTTTTGCTTAAAAATGTTTATTTCATAACCAACTTTAGGATTTTGTAACGCAATTTTCTTGAAACTTGTGTTTTTGGATAAAATTCATATTCACGGATTCACCCTTGCAAGCAGAATGCCAAAAATCCAAATTTACCGAAGTTATCTTAGATCGCCTTCTTTTGTATAAAAATGCTGATTTAATCACAATTTTTCGATCTTTAACGAAATTTTGTCGAAAATTATGTTTTCGGGTAAAATTCATATTCACGGTTTTACCCTCGCAAGCAGAACACCAAAAATCAAAATTTGTCGATGTAATGTATTTTTTTAATAATCGGTTCATTTTTGCTTAAAAATGTTTATTTCACAACAGCTTTAGGATTTATAACGCAATTTTGTTGAAACTTGTGTTTTTTGGGTAAAATTCATATTCACGGTGTCACGCTTGCAAGCAGAATGCCAAAAATCCAAATTTACCGAAGTTATCTTAGATCGCCTTCTTTTGTATAAAAATGCTGATTTCATCACAATTTTTCGATTTTTAACGCAATTTTGTTGAAAATTGTGTTTTCGGGTAAAATTCATATTCACGGTTTTACCCTCGCAAGCAGAACACCAAATATCAAAATTTGTTGATGTAATCTTAAATCGTTCATTTTTGCACAAAATGTTTATTTCATAACAGCTTTAGTGTTTATAACGTAATTTTGTTGAAACTTGTGTCTTTGGGTAAAATTCATATTCACGGTGTCACCCTTGCAAGCAGAATGCCAAAAATCCAAATTTACGAAGTTATCTTAGATCGCCTTCTTTTGTATAAAAATGCTGATTTCATCACAATTTTTCGATCTTTAACGCAATTTTGTCGAAAATTGTGTTTTCGGGTAAAACTCATATTCACGGCTTTACCCTCGCGAGCAGAACACCAAATATCAAAATTTGTCGATGTAATCTTAAATCGTTCATTTTTGCTTAAAAATGTTTATTTCATAACAGCTTTAGGATTTATAAAGCAATTTTGTTGAAACTTGTGTTTTTGGGTAAAATTCATATTCACGGTGTCACCCTTGCAAGCAGAATGCCAAAAATCCAAATTTACCGAAGTTAACTTAGATCGCCTTCTTTTTTTAAAAATGCCGATTTCATCACAATTTTTCGATTTTTAACGCAATTTTGTCGAAAATTGTGTTTTCGGGTAAAATTCATATTCACGGCTTTACCCTCGCAAGCAGAACAGCAAAAATCAAAATTTGTCGATGTAATCTTAAATCGTTCATTTTTGCTTAAAAAGGCTTATTTCATAACAGCTTTAGGATTTATAACGCAATTTTGTTGAAACTTGTGTTTTTGGATAAAATTCATATTCACGGATTCACCTTTGCAAGCAGAATGCCAAAAATCCAAATTTACCGAAGTTATCTTAGATCGCCTTCTTTTGTTTAAAAATGCCGATTACATCTCAATTTTTTGATTTTTAACGCAATTTTGTTGAAAATTGTGTTTTCGGGTAAAATTCATATTCACGGTTTTACCCTCGCAAGCAGAACACCAAAAATAAAAATTTGTCGATGTAATCTTAAATCGTTCATTTATGCTTAAAAATGTTTATTTCATAACAGCTTTAGGATTTATAACGCAATTTTGTTGAAACTTGTGATTTTGGATAAAATTCATATTCACGGATTCACCCTTGCAAGCAGAATGCGAAAAATCCAAATTTACCGAAGTCATCTTAGATCGCTTTCTTTTGTTTAAAATTGCCGACTTCATCTCAATTTTTCGATTTTTAACGCAATTTTGTTGACAATTGTGTTTTCGGGTAAAATTCATATTCATGGTTTTACCCTCGCAAGCAGAACACCAAAAATCAAAATTTGTCGATGTAATCTTAAATCGTTCATTTTTGCTTAAAAATGTTTATTTCATAACAGCTTTAGGATTTATAAAGCAATTTTGTTGAAACTTGTGTTTTTGGATAAAATTCATATTCACGGATTCACCCTTGCAAGCAGAATGCCAAAAATCCAAATTTACCGAAGTTATCTTAAATCGCCTTCTTTTGTTTAACAATGCCGATTTCATCACAATTTTTCGATTTTTAACGCAATTTTGTTGAATATTGTGTTTTCGGGTAAAATTCATATTCACGGTTTTACCCTCGCAAGCAGAACACCAAAAATCAAAATTTGTCGATGTAATCTTAAATCGTTCATTTTTGCTTAAAAAGGCTTATTTCATAACAGCTTTAGGATTTATAACGCAATTTTGTTGAAACTTGTGTTTTTGGATAAAATTCATTTTCACGCATTCACCCTTGCAAGCAGAATGCCAAAAATCCAAATTTACCGAAGTTATCTTAGATCGCCTTCTTATGTTTAAAAATGCTGATTTCATCAAATTTTTCGATCTTTAACGCAATTTTGTCGAAAATTGTGTTTTCGGGTAAAATTCATATTCACGGCTTTACCCTCGCAAGCAGAACACCAAATATCAAAATTTGTCGATGTAATCTTAAATCGTTCATTTTTGCTTAAAAATGTTTATTTCATAACAGCTTCAGGATTTATAACGCAATTTTGTTGAAACTTGTGTTTTTGGATAAAATTCACATTCACGGATTCACCCTTGCAAGCAGAATGCCAAAAATCCAAATTTACCGAAGTTATCTTAGATCGCCTTCTTTTGTTTAAAAATGCCGATTTCATCACAATTTTTCGATTTTTAACGCAATTTTGTTGAAAATTGTGTTTTTGGGTAAAATTCATATTCACGGTGTCACCCTTGCAAGCAGAATGCCAAAAATCCAAATTTACGGAAGTTAACTTAAATGGCCTTCTTTTTTTAAAAATGCGGATTTCATCACAATTTTTCGATTTTTAACGCAATTTTGTTGAAAATTGTGTTTTCGGGTAAAATTCATATTCACGGTGTTACCCTCGCACGCAGAACACCAAAAATCAAAATTTGTCGATGTAATCTTAAATCGTTCATCTTTGCTTAAAAATCTTTATTTCATAACAGCTTTAGGATTTATAACGCAATTTTATTGAGACTTGTGTTTTTGGATAAAATTCATATTCACGGTGTCACCCTTGCAAGCAGAATGCCAAAAATCCAAATTTACCGAAGTTAACTTAGATCGCCTTCTTTTGTTTAAAAATGCTGATTTCATCACAATTTTTCGATCTTTAACGCAATTTTGTCGAAAATTGTGTTTTCGGGTAAAATTCATATTCACGGCTTTACCCTCGCAAGCAGAACACCAAATATCAAAATTTGTCGATGTAATCTTAAGTCGTTCATTTTTGCTTAAAAATGTTTATTTCATAACAGCTTTAGGATTTATAACGCAATTTTGTTGAAACTTGTGTTTTTGGATAAAATTCATTATCACGGATTCACCCTTGCAAGCAGAATGCCAAAAATCCAAATTTACCGAAGTTATCTTAGATCGCCTTCTTTTTTTAAAAATGCCGATTTCATCACAATTTTTCGATTTTTAACGCAATTTTGTTGAAAATTGTGTTTTCGGGTAAAATTCATATTCACGGGTTTACCCTCGCAAGCAGAACACCAAATATCAAAATTTGTCGATGTAATCTTAAATCGTTCATTTTTGCTTAAAAATGTTTATTTCATAACAGCTTTAGGATTTATAAAGCAATTTTGTTGAAACTTGTGTTTTTGGGTAAAATTCATATTCACGGTGTCACCCTTGCAAGCAGAATGCCAAAAATCCAAATTTACAGAAGTTAACTAAGATCGCCTTCTTTTTTTAAAAATGCCGATTTCATCACAATTTTTCGATTTTTAACGCAATTTTGTCGAAAATTGTGTTTTCGGGTAAAATTCATATTCACGGCTTTACCCTCGCAAGCAGAACACCAAATATCAAAATTTGTCGATGTAATCTTAAATCGTTCATTTTTGCTTAAAAATGTTTATTTCATAACAGCTTTAGGATTTATAAATCAATTTTGTTGAAACTTGTGTTTTTGGGTAAAATTCATATTCACGGTGTCACCCTTGCAAGCAGAATGCCAAAAATCCAAATTTACCGAAGTTAACTTAGATTGCCTTCTTTTTTTAAAAATGCCGATTTCATCACAATTTTTCGATTTTTAACGCAATTTTGTTGAAAATTGTGTTTTCGGGTAAAATTCATATTCACGGTTTTACCCTCGCAAGCAGAACACCAAATATCAAAATTTGTCCATGTAATCTTAAGTCGTTCATTTTTGCTTAAAAATGTTTATTTCATAACAGTTTTAGGATATATAACGCAATTTT
The DNA here is from genome assembly GCA_035578155.1 of Brachynemurus nebulosus. Taxonomy (NCBI): domain Eukaryota; kingdom Metazoa; phylum Arthropoda; class Insecta; order Neuroptera; family Myrmeleontidae; genus Brachynemurus; species Brachynemurus nebulosus. Next base: position 113,320,120 of record JAPWDM010000001.1, read on the forward strand.
GTTGAAACTTGTGTTTTTGGATAAAATTCATTATCACGGATTCACCCTTGCAAGCAGAATGCTAAAAATCCAAATTTACCGAAGTTATCTTAGATCGCCTTCTTTTGTTTAAAAATGCCGATTCAATCTCAATTTTTTGATTTTTAACGCAATTTTGTTGAAAATTTTGTTTTCGGGTAAAATTCATATTCACGGTTTTACCCTCGCAAGCAGAACACCAAAAATAAAAATTTGTCGATGTAATCTTAAATCGTTCATTTAAAATTCATATTCACGGTTTTACCCTCGCAAGCAGAACACTAAATATCAAAATTTGTCGATGTATTCTTAAATCGTTCATTTTTGCTTAAAAATGTTTATTTCATAACAGCTTTAGGATTTAAAACGCAATTTTGTTGAAACTTGTGTTTTTGGATAAAATTCATATTCACGGTTTCACCCTTGCAAGCAGAATGCCAAAAACCAAATTTACCGAAGTTATCTTAGATCGCCTTCTTTTGTTTAAAAATGCTGATTTCATCACAATTTTTCGATCTTTAACGCAATTTTGTCGAAAATTGTGTTTTCGGGTAAAATTCAGATTCAAGGTTTTACCGTCGCAAGCAGAACACCAAATATCAAAATTTGTCGATGTAATCTTAAATCGTTAATTTTTGCTTAAAAATGTTTATTTCATAACAGCTTTAGGATTTATAACGCAATTTTGTTGAAACTTGTGTTTTTGGATAAAATTCACATTCACGGATTCACACTTGCAAGCAGAATGCCAAAAATCCAAATTTACCGAAGTTATCTTAGATCGCTTTCTTTTGTTTAAAAATGCCGATTTCATGACAATTTTTCGATTTTTAACGCAATTTTGTTGAAAATTGTGTTTTCGGATAAAATTCATATTCACGGTTTTACCCTCGCAAGCAGAACACCAAATATCAAAATTTGTCGATGTTATCTTAAATCGTTCATTTTGCTTAAAATGTTTATTTCAAAACAGCTTTAGGATTTATAACGAATTTTGTTGAAACTTGTGTTTTTGGGTAAAATTCATATTTACGGTGTCACCGTTGCAAGCAGAATGCCAAAAATCCAAATTGACCGAAGGTTATCTTAGATCGCCTTCTTTTGTATTAAAATGCTGATTTCATCACAATTTTTCGATCTTTAACGCAATTTTGTCGAAAATTGTGTTTTCGGGTAAAATTCATATTCACGGCTTTACCCTCGCAAGCAGAACACCAAATATCAAAATTTGTCGATGTTATCTTAAATCGTTCATTTTTGCTTAAAAATGTTTATTTCAAAACAGCTTCAGGATTTATAACGCACTTTTGTTGAAACTTGTGTTTTTGGATTAAAATTCACATTCACGGATTCACACTTGCAAGCAGAATGCCAAAAATCCAAATTTACCGAAGTTATCTTAGATCGCCTTCTTTTGTATAAAAATGCTGATTTCATCACAATTTTTCGATCTTTAACGCAATTTTGTCGAAAATTGTGTTTTCGGGTAAATTCATATTCACGGCTTTACCCTCGCAAGCAGAACACCAATATCAAAATTTGTCGATGTTATCTTAAATCGTTCATTTTTGCTTAAAAATGTTTATTTCAAAAACAGCTTCAGGATTTATAACGCAATTTTGTTGAAAACTTGTGTTTTTGGATAAAATTCACATTCACGGATTCACCCTTGCAAGCAGAATGCCAAAAATCCAAATTTACCGAAGTTATCTTAGATCGCCTTCTTCTTGTATAAAAATGCTGATTTAATCACAATTTTTCGATCTTTAACGAAATTTTGTCGAAAATTATGTTTTCGGGTAAAATTCATATTCACGGTTTTACCCTCGCAAGCAGAACACCAAAAATCAAAATTTGTCGATGTAATCTTAAATCGTTCATTTTTGCTTAAAAATGTTTATTTCACAACAGCTTTAGGATTTATAACGCAATTTTGTTGAAACTTGTGTTTTTGGGTAAAATTCATATTCACGGTGTCACGCTTGCAAGCAGAATGCCAAAAATCCAAATTTACCGAAGTTATCTTAGATCGCCTTCTTTGTATAAAAATGCTGATTTCATCACAATTTTTCGATTTTTAACGCAATTTTGTTGAAAATTGTGTTTTCGGGTAAAATTCATATTCACGGTTTTACCCTCGCAAGCAGAACACCAAATATCAAAATTTGTTGATGTAATCTTAAATCGTTCATTTTTGCACAAAAATGTTTATTTCATAACAGCTTAGTGTTTATAACGTATTTTGTGAAACTTGTGTCTTTGGGTAAAATTCATATTCACGGTGTCACCCTTGCAAGCAGAATGCCAAAAAATCCAAATTTACCGAAGTTATCTTAGATCGCCTTCTTTTGTATAAAAATGCTGATTTCATCACAATTTTTTCGATCTTTAAACGCAATTTTGTCGAAAATTGTGTTTTCGGGTAAAACTCATATTCACGGCTTTACCCTCGCGAGCAGAACACCAAATATCAAAATTGTCGATGTATCTTAAATCGTTCATTTTTGCTTAAAAATGTTTTATTTCATAACAGCTTTAGGATTTATAAAGCAATTTTGTTGAAACTTGTGTTTTTGGGTAAAATTCATATTCACGGTGTCACCCTGCAAGCAGAATGCCAAAAATCCAAATTTACCGAAGTTAACTTAGATCGCCTTCTTTTTTTAAAATGCCGATTTCATCACAATTTTTCGATTTTTAACGCAATTTTGTCGAAAATTGGTGTTTTCGGGTAAAATTCATATTCACGGCTTTACCCTCGCAAGCAGAACAGCAAAAATCAAAATTTGTGTCGATGTAATCTTAAATCGTTCATTTTTGCTTAAAAAGGCTTATTTCATAACAGCTTTAGGATTTATAACGCAATTTTGTTGAAACTTGTGTTTTTGGATAAAATTCATATTCACGGATTCACCTTTGCAAGCAGAATGCCAAAAATCCAAATTTACCGAAGTTATCTTAGATCGCCTTCTTTTGTTTAAAAATGCCGATTACATCTCAATTTTTTGATTTTTAACGCAATTTTGTTGAAAATTGTGTTTTCGGGTAATAATTCATATTCACGGTTTTACCCTCGCAAGCAGAACACCAAAAATAAAAATTTGTCGATGTAATCTTAAATCGTTCATTTATGCTTAAAAATGTTTATTTCATAACAGCTTTAGGATTTATAACGCAATTTTGTTGGAAACTTGTGATTTTGGATAAATTCATATTCACGGATTCACCCTTGCAAGCAGAATGCGAAAAATCCAAATTTACCGAAGTCATCTTAGATCGCTTTCTTTTGTTTAAAATTGCCGACTTCATCTCAATTTTTCGATTTTAACGCAATTTTGTTGACAATTGTGTTTTCGGGTAAAATTCATATTCATGTTTTACCCTCGCAAGCAGAAACACCAAAAATCAAAATTTGTCGATGTAATCTTAAATCGTTCATTTTTGCTTAAAAACTGTTTATTTCATAACAGCTTTAGGATTTATAAAGCAATTTTGTTTGAAACTTGTGTTTTTGGATAAAATTCATATTCACGGATTCACCCTTGCAAGCAGAATGCCAAAAATCCAAATTTACCGAAGTTATCTTAAATCGCCTTCTTTTGTTTAACAATGCCGATTTCATCACAATTTTTCGATTTTTAACGCAATTTTGTTGAATATTGTGTTTTCGGGTAAAATTCATATTCACGGTTTTACCCTCGCAAGCAGAACACCAAAAATCAAAATTTGTCGATGTAATCTTAAATCGTTCATTTTTGCTTAAAAAGGCTTATTTCATAACAGCTTTAGGATTTATAACGCAATTTTGTTGAAACTTGTGTTTTTGGATAAAATTCATTTTCACGCATTCACCCTTGCAAGCAGAATGCCAAAAATCCAAATTTACCGAAGTTATCTTAGATCGCCTTCTTATGTTTAAAAATGCTGATTTCATCAAATTTTTCGATCTTTAACGCAATTTTGTCGAAAATTGTGTTTTCGGGTAAAATTCATATTCACGGCTTTACCCTCGCAAGCAGAACACCAAATATCAAAATTTGTCGATGTAATCTTAAATCGTTCATTTTTGCTTAAAAATGTTTATTTCATAACAGCTTCAGGATTTATAACGCAATTTTGTTGAAACTTGTGTTTTTGGATAAAATTCACATTCACGGATTCACCCTTGCAAGCAGAATGCCAAAAATCCAAATTTACCGAAGTTATCTTAGATCGCCTTCTTTTGTTTAAAAATGCCGATTTCATCACAATTTTTCGATTTTTAACGCAATTTTGTTGAAAATTGTGTTTTTGGGTAAAATTCATATTCACGGTGTCACCCTTGCAAGCAGAATGCCAAAAATCCAAATTTACGGAAGTTAACTTAAATGGCCTTCTTTTTTTAAAAATGCGGATTTCATCACAATTTTTCGATTTTTAACGCAATTTTGTTGAAAATTGTGTTTTCGGGTAAAATTCATATTCACGGTGTTACCCTCGCACGCAGAACACCAAAAATCAAAATTTGTCGATGTAATCTTAAATCGTTCATCTTTGCTTAAAAATCTTTATTTCATAACAGCTTTAGGATTTATAACGCAATTTTGTTGAGACTTGTGTTTTTGGATAAAATTCATATTCACGGTGTCACCCTTGCAAGCAGAATGCCAAAAATCCAAATTTACCGAAGTTAACTTAGATCGCCTTCTTTTGTTTAAAAATGCTGATTTCATCACAATTTTTCGATCTTTAACGCAATTTTGTCGAAAATTGTGTTTTCGGGTAAAATTCATATTCACGGCTTTACCCTCGCAAGCAGAACACCAAATATCAAAATTTGTCGATGTAATCTTAAGTCGTTCATTTTTGCTTAAAAATGTTTATTTCATAACAGCTTTAGGATTTATAACGCAATTTTGTTGAAACTTGTGTTTTTGGATAAAATTCATTATCACGGATTCACCCTTGCAAGCAGAATGCCAAAAATCCAAATTTACCGAAGTTATCTTAGATCGCCTTCTTTTTTTAAAAATGCCGATTTCATCACAATTTTTCGATTTTTAACGCAATTTTGTTGAAAATTGTGTTTTCGGGTAAAATTCATATTCACGGGTTTACCCTCGCAAGCAGAACACCAAATATCAAAATTTGTCGATGTAATCTTAAATCGTTCATTTCTGCTTAAAAATGTTTATTTCATAACAGCTTTAGGATTTATAAAGCAATTTTGTTGAAACTTGTGTTTTTGGGGTAAAATTCATATTCACGGTGTCACCCTTGCAAGCAGAATGCCAAAAATCCAAATTTACAGAAGTTAACTTAGATCGCCTTCTTTTTTAAAAATGCCGATTTCATCACAATTTTTCGATTTTTAACGCAATTTTGTCGAAAATTGTGTTTTCGGGTAAAATTCATATTCACGGCTTTACCCTCGCAAGCAGAACACCAAATATCAAAATTTGTCGATGTAATCTTAAATCGTTCATTTTTGCTTAAAAATGTTTATTTCATAACAGCTTTAGGATTTATAACGCAATTTTGTTGAAACTTGTGTTTTTGGGTAAAATTCATATTCACGGTGTCACCCTTGCAAGCAGAATGCCAAAAATCCAAATTTACCGAAGTTAACTTAGATTGCCTTCTTTTTTTAAAAATGCCGATTTCATCACAATTTTTCGATTTTTAACGCAATTTTGTTGAAAATTGTGTTTTCGGGTAAAATTCATATTCACGGTTTTACCCTCGCAAGCAGAACACCAAATATCAAAATTTGTCCATGTAATCTTAAGTCGTTCATTTTTGCTTAAAAATGTTTATTTCATAACAGCTTTAGGATATATAACGCAATTTTGTTGAAACTTGTGTTTTTGGATAAAATTCATTATCACGGATTCACCCTTGCAAGCAGAATGCTAAAAATCCAAATTTACCGAAGTTATCTTAGATCGCCTTCTTTTGTTTAAAAATGCCGATTCAATCTCAATTTTTTGATTTTTAACGCAATTTTTGTTGAAAATTTTGTTTTCGGGTAAAATTCATATTCACGGTTTTACCCTCGCAAGCAGAACACCAAAAATAAAAATTTGTCGATGTAATCTTAAATCGTTCATTTAAAATTCATATTCACGGTTTTACCCTCGCAAGCAGAACATTAAATATCAAAATTTGTCGATGTATTCTTAAATCGTTCATTTTTGCTTAAAAATGTTTATTTCATAACAGCTTTAGGATTTAAAACGCAATTTTGTTGAAACTTGTGTTTTTGGATAAAATTCATATTCACGGTTTCACCCTTGCAAGCAGAATGCCAAAAACCAAATTTACCGAAGTTATCTTAGATCGCCTTCTTTTGTTTAAAAATGCTGATTTCATCACAATTTTTCGATCTTTAACGCAATTTTGTCGAAAATTGTGTTTTCGGGTAAAATTCAGATTCAAGGTTTTACCGTCGCAAGCAGAACACCAAATATCAAAATTTGTCGATGTAATCTTAAATCGTTAATTTTTGCTTAAAAATGTTTATTTCATAACAGCTTTAGGATTTATAACGCAATTTTGTTGAAACTTGTGTTTTTGGATAAAATTCACATTCACGGATTCACACTTGCAAGCAGAATGCCAAAAATCCAAATTTACCGAAGTTATCTTAGATCGCTTTCTTTTGTTTAAAAATGCCGATTTCATGACAATTTTTCGATTTTTAACGCAATTTTGTTGAAAATTGTGTTTTCGGGTAAAATTCATATTCACGGTTTTACCCTCGCAAGCAGAACACCAAATATCAAAATTTGTTGATGTAATCTTAAATCGTTCATTTTTGCTTAAAAATGTTTATTTCAAACAGCTTTAGGATTTATAACGAAATTTTGTTGAAACTTGTGTTTTTGGGTAAAATTCATATTTACGGTGTCACCGTTGCAAGCAGAATGCCAAAAATCCCAAATTGACCGAAGTTATCTTAGATCGCCTTCTTTTGTATAAAAATGCTGATTTCATCACAATTTTTCGATCTTTAACGCAATTTTGTTGAAAATTGTGTTTTCGGGTAAAATTCATATTCACGGTTTTACCCTCGCAAGCAGAACACCAAATATCAGAATTTGTCGATGTATTCTTAAATCGTTCATTTTTGCTTAAAAATGTTTATTTCATAACAGCTTTAGGATTTAAAACGCAATTTTGTTGAATCTTGTGTTTTTGGATAAAATTCATATTCACGGTGTCACCCTTGCAAGCAGAATGCCAAAAATCCAAATTTACCGAAGTTATCTTAGATCGCTTTCTTTTGTTTAAAAATGCCGATTTCATGACAATTTTTCGATTTTTAACGCAATTTTTTTGAAAATTGTCTTTTCGGGTAAAGTTCATATTCACGGTTTTACCCTCGCAAGCAGAACACCAAATATCAAAATTTGTCGACGTAATCTTACATAGTTCATTTTTGCTTAAAAATGTTTATTTCATAACAACTTTAGGATTTGTAACGCAATTTTGTTGAAACTTGTGTTTTTGGATAAAATTCATATTCACGGATTCACCCTTGCAAGCAGAATGCCAAAAATCAAAATTTACCGAAGTTATCTTAGATCGCTTTCTTTTGTTTAAAAATGCCGATTTCATCTCAATTTTTCGATTTTTAACGCAATTTTGTTGAAAATTCTGTTTTCGGGTAAAATTAATATTCACGGTTTTACCCTCGCAAGCAGAACACCAAGTATCAAAATTTGTCGATGTAATCTTAAATCGTTCATTTTTGCTTAAAAATGTTTATTTCAAAACAGCTTTAGGATTTATAACGCAATTTTGTTGAAACTTGTGCTTTTGGGTAAAATTCATATTCACGGTGTCACCGTTGCAAGCAGAATGCCAAAAATCCAAATTTACCGAAGTTATCTTAGATCGCCTTCTTTTGTATAAAAATGCTGATTTAATCACAATTTTTCGATCTTTAACGCAATTTTGTCGAAAATTATGTTTTCGGGTAAAATTCATATTCACGGCTTTACCCTCGCAAGCAGAACACCAAATATCAAAATTTGTCGATGTTATCTTAAATCGTTCATTTTTGCTTAAAAATGTTTATTTCATAACAACTTTAGGATTTGTAACGCAATTTTGTTGAAACTTATGTTTTTGGATAAAATTCATATTCACGGATTCACCCTTGCAAGCAGAATGCCAAAAATCCAAATTTACCGAAGTTATCCTAGATCGCTTTCTTTTGTTTTAAAAATGCCGATTTCATCTCAATTTTTCGATTTTTAACGCAATTTTGTTGAAAATTGTGTTTTCGGGTAAAGTTCATATTCACGGTTTTACCCTCGCAAGCAGAACACCAAATATCAAAATTTGTCGATGTAATCTTAAATCGTTCATTTTTGCTTAAAAATGTTTATTTCATAACAACTTTAGGATTTGTAACGCAATTTTCTTGAAACTTGCGTTTTTGGATAAAATTCATATTCACGGATTCACCCTTGCAAGCGGAATGCCAAAAATCCAAATTTACCGAAGTTATCTTAGATCGCCTTCTTTTGTATAAAAATGCTGATTTAATCACAATTTTTCGATCTTTAACGAAATTTTGTCGAAAATTATGTTTTCGGGTAAAATTCATATTCACGGTTTTACCCCCCTCGCAAGCAGAACACCAAAAATCAAAATTTGTCGATGTAATCTTAAATCGTTCATTTTTGCTTAAAAATGTTTATTTCACAACAGCTTTAGGATTTATAACGCAATTTTGTTGAAACTTGTGTTTTTGGGTAAAATTCATATTCACGGTGTCACGCTTGCAAGCAGAATGGCAAAAATCCAAATTTACCGAAGTTATCTTAGATCGTCTTCTTTTGTATAAAAATGCTGATTTCATCACAATTTTTCGATTTTTAACGCAATTTTGTTGAAAATTGTGTTTTCGGGGTAAAATTCATATTCACGGTTTTACCCTCGCAAGCAGAACACCAAATATCAAAATTTGTTGATGTAATCTTAAATCGTTCATTTTTGCACAAAAGTGTTTATTTCATAACAGCTTTAGTGTTTATAACGCAATTTTGTTGAAACTTGTGTCTTTGGGTAAAATTCATATTCACGGTGTCACCCTTGCAAGCAGAATGCCAAAAATCCAAATTTACCGAAGTTATCTTAGATCGCCTTCTTTTGTATAAAAATGCTGATTTCATCACAATTTTTCGATCTTTAACGCAATTTTGTCGAAAATTGTGTTTTCGGGTAAAACTCATATTCACGGCTTTACCCTCGCAAGCAGAACACCAAATATCAAAATTTTTCGATGTAATCTTAAATCGTTCATTTTGCTTAAAAATGTTTATTTCATAACAGCTTTAGGATTTATAACGCGATTTTGTTGAAACTTGTGTTTTTGGATAAAATTCATATTCACGGATTCACCCTTGCAAGCAGAATGCCAAAAATCCAAATTTACCGAAGTTAACTTAGATCGCTTTTCTTTTGTTTAAAAATGCCGATTTCATCACAATTTTTCGATTTTTAACGCAATTTTGTTGAAAATTGTGTTTTCGGGTAAAATTCATATTCACGGTTTTACCCTCGCAAGCAGAACACAAAATATCAAAATTTGTCGATGTAATCTTAAATCGTTCATTTTTCCTTAAAAATGTTTATTTCATAACAGCTTTAGTATTTATAACGCAATTTTGTTGAAACTTGTGTTTTTGGATAAAATTCATATTCACGGATTCACCCTTGCAAGCAGAATGCCAAAAATCCAAATTTACCGAAGTTATCTTAGATCGCTTTCTTTTGTTTAAAAATGCCGATTTCATCAAAACTTTTCGATTTTTAACGCAATTTTGTTGAAAATTGTGTTTTCGGGTAAAATTCATATTCACGGTTTTACCCTCGCAAGCAGAACACCAAATATCAAAATTTGTCGATGTAATATTAAACCGTTCATTTTTGCTTAAAAATGTTTATTTCATAACAGCTTTCCGATTTATAACGCAATTTTGTTGAAAATTGTGTTTTCGGGTAAAATTCATATTCACGGTTTTACCCTCGCAAGCAGAACACCAAAAATCAAAATTTGTCGATGGAATCTTAAGTCGTTCATTTTTGTTTGAAAATGGTTATTTCATAACAGCTTTAGGATTTATAACGCAATTTTGTTGAAACTTGTGTTTTTGGATAAAATTCATATTCACGGATTCACCCTTGCAAGCAGAATGCCAAAAATCCAAATTTACCGAAGTTATCCTAGATCGCTTTCTTTTGTTTAAAAATGCCGATTTCATCTCAATTTTTCGATTTTTAACGCAATTTTGTTGAAAATTGTGTTTTCGGGTAAAGTTCATATTCACGGTTTTACCCTCGCAAGCAGAACACCAAATATCAAAATTTGTCGATGTAATCTTAAATCGTTCATTTTTGCTTAAAAATGTTTATTTCATAACAACTTTAGGATTTGTAACGCAATTTTCTTGAAACTTGCGTTTTTGGATAAAATTCATATTCACGGATTCACCCTTGCAAGCAGAATGCCAAAAATCCAAATTTACCGAAGTTATCTTAGATCGCCTTCTTTTGTATAAAAATGCTGATTTAATCACAATTTTTCGATCTTTAACGAAATTTTGTCGAAAATTATGTTTTCGGGTAAAATTCATATTCACGGTTTTACCCTCGCAAGCAGAACACCAAAAATCAAAATTTGTCGATGTAATCTTAAATCGTTCATTTTTGCTTAAAAATGTTTATTTCACAACAGCTTTAGGATTTATAACGCAATTTTGTTGAAACTTGTGTTTTTGGGTAAAATTCATATTCACGGTGTCACGCTTGCAAGCAGAATGGCAAAAATCCAAATTTACCGAAGTTATCTTAGATCGTCTTCTTTTGTATAAAAATGCTGATTTCATCACAATTTTTCGATTTTTAACGCAATTTTGTTGAAAATTGTGTTTTCGGGTAAAATTCATATTCACGGTTTTACCCTCGCAAGCAGAACACCAAATATCAAAATTTGTTGATGTAATCTTAAATCGTTCATTTTTGCACAAAAGTGTTTATTTCATAACAGCTTTAGTGTTTATAACGCAATTTTGTTGAAACTTGTGTCTTTGGGGTAAAGTTCATATTCACGGTGTCACCCTTGCAAGCAGAATGCCAAAAATCCAAATTTACCGAAGTTATCTTAGATCGCCTTCTTTTGTATAAAAATGCTGATTTCATCACAATTTTTCGATCTTTAACGCAATTTTGTCGAAAATTGTGTTTTCGGGTAAAACTCATATTCACGGCTTTACCCTCGCAAGCAGAACACCAAATATCAAAAATTTTTCGATGTAATCTTAAATCGTTCATTTTTGCTTAAAAATGTTTATTTCATAACAGCTTTAGGATTTATAAAGCGATTTTGTTGAAACTTGTGTTTTTGGATAAAATTCATATTCACGGATTCACCCTTGCAAGCAGAATGCCAAAAATCCAAATTTACCGAAGTTAACTTAGATCGCTTTCTTTTGTTTAAAAATGCCGATTTCATCACAATTTTTCGATTTTTAACGCAATTTTGTTGAAAATTGTGTTTTCGGGTAAAATTCATATTCACGGTTTTACCCTCGCAAGCAGAACACAAAATATCAAAATTTGTCGATGTAATCTTAAATCGTTCATTTTTCCTTAAAAATGTTTATTTCATAACAGCTTTAGTATTTATAACGCAATTTTGTTGAAACTTGTGTTTTTGGATAAAATTCATATTCACGGATTCACCCTTGCAAGCAGAATGCCAAAAATCCAAATTTACCGAAGTTATCTTAGATCGCTTTCTTTTGTTTAAAAATGCCGATTTAATTTTTCGATTTTTAACGCAATTTTGTTGAAAATTGTGTTTTCGGGTAAAATTCATATTCACGGTTTTACCCTCGCAAGCAGAACACCAAATATCAAAATTTGTCGATGTAATATTTAACCGTTCATTTTTGCTTAAAAATGTTTATTTCATAACAGCTTTCCGATTTATAACGCAATTTTGTTGAAAATTGTGTTTTCGGGTAAAATTCATATTCACGGTTTTACCCTCGCAAGCAGAACACCAAAAATTAAAATTTGTCGATGGAATCTTAAGTCGTTCATTTTTGTTTGAAAATGGTTATTTCATAACAGCTTTAGGATTTATAACGCAATTTTGTTGAAACTTGTGTTTTTGGATAAAATTCATATTCACGGATTCACCCTTGCAAGCAGAATGCCAAAAGTCCAAATTTACCGAAGTTATCTTAGATCGCTTTCTTTTGTTTAAAAATGCCAATTTCATCAAATTTTTTTCGATTTTTAACGCAATAATGTTGTAAATTGTGTTCTCGGGTAAAATTCATATCCACGATTTTACCCTCCCAAGAAGAACACCAAAAATCAAAATTTGTCGATGTTATCTTAAATCGTTCATTTTTGCTTAAAAATGTTTATTTCTTAACAGCTTTAGGATTTATAACGCAATTTTGTTGCAACTTGTGTTTTTGGATAAAATTCATATTCACAGATTCACCCTTGCAAGCAGAATGCCAAAAATCCAAATTTACCGAAGTTATCTTAGATCGCTTTCTTTTGTTTAAAAATGCCGATTTCATCTCAATTTTTCGATTTTTAAGGCAATTTTGTTGAAAATTGTGTTTTCGGGTAAAATTCATATTCACGGTTTTACCCTCGCAAGCAGAACACCAAATATCAAAATTTGTCGATGTAATATTAAACCGTTCATTTCTGCTTAAAAATGTTTATTTCATAACAGCTTTCCGATTTATAACGCAATTTTGTTGAAAATTGTGTTTTCGGGTAAAATTCATATTCACGGCGTTACCCTCGCAAGCAGAACACCAAATATCAAAATTTGTCGATGTAATCTTAAATCCTTAATTTTTGCTTGAAAATGTTTATTTCCTAACAGCTTTAGATTTATAACGCAATTTTGTTGAAACTTGTGTTTTTGGATAAAATTCATATTCACGGATTCACCCTTGCAAGCAGAATGCCAAAAATCCAAATTTACCGAAGTAAGCTTAGATAGCTTTCTTTTGTTTACAAATGCCGCTTTCATCACAATTTTTCGATTTTTAACGCAATTTTGTTGCAAATTGTGTTCTCGGGTAAAATTCATATCCACGATTTTAACCTCGCAAGCAGAACACCAAAAAAAAAAATTTGTCGATGGAATCTTAAGTCGTTCATTTTTGTTTGAAAATGGTTATTTCATAACAGCTTTAGGATTTATAACGCAATTTTGTTGAAACTTGTGTTTTTGGATAAAATTCATATTCACGGATTCACCCTTGCAGGCAGAATGCCAAAAATCCAAATTTTCCGAAGTTATCTTAGATCGCTTTCTTTTGTTTAAAAATGCTGATTTCATCTCAATTTTTTGATTTTTAACGCAATTTTGTTGAAAATTTTGTTTTCGGGTAAAATTCATATTCACGGTTTTACCCTCGCAAGCAGAACACCAAAAATCAAAATTTGTCCATGTAATATTAAATCGTTCATTTTTGCTTAAAAATGTTTATTTCATAACAGCTTTAGCATTTATAACGCAATTTTGTTGAATCTTGTGTTTTTGGATAAAATTCATATTCACGGTTTCACTCTTGCAAGCAGAATGCCAAAAATCCAAATTTACCGAAGTTATCTTAGATCGCTTTCTTTTGTTTAAAAATTCCGATTTCATAAAATTTTTTCGATTTTTAACGCAATAATATTGCAAATTGTGTTCTCGGGTAAAGTTCATATCCACGATTTTACCCTCGCAAGAAGAACACCAAATATCAAAATTTGTGGGTGTAATCTGAGATCGTTCATTTTTGTTTAAAAATGTTTATTTCATAACAGCTTTACGATTTGTAACGCAATTGTGTTGCAAATTGTGTTCTCCGGTAAAATTCGTATCCACGATTTTACCTTCGCAAGCAGAACACCAAATATCAAAATTTGTCGATGTAATCTTAGATCGTTCATTTTTGCTTAAAAATGTTTATTTCATAACAGCTTTACGATTTATAACGCAATTTTTTTGAAAATTGTGTTTTTGGGTAAAATCCATATTCACGGTTTCACCCTTGCAAACAGAATGCCAAAAATCCAAATTTACCGAAGTTATCTTAGATCGCTTTCTTTTGTTTAAAAATGCCAATTTCATCACAATTTTTCGATTTTTAACGCAATTTTGTTGCAAATTGTGTTCTCGGGTAAAATTCATATCCACGATTTTACCCTCGCTAGCAGAACACCAAATATCAAAATTTGTCGATGTAATCTTAGAACGTTCATTTTTGCTTAAAAATGTTCATTTTATAACAGCTAAGTCATTTTAAAACAAAAATATGTGATTTCACTTCACATCGAGAAATTGTGATTTTTCGGTCTTAGGTATAGGATAATTGGATATGGCATTGCAAAACCAATTTTTTCCAAAAAAGAAATTTTTGATCAAAATGCGTTAAAAATCGCATATTTGTGATGAAAAAGTCATTTAAAAAAAAAAATTATTGATCTCAGTTCACTACGAGAAATTGTGGCTTTTCGGTCTTAGATATAGGATAATTGGATACGCCATTGCAAAACCAATTTTTTCCGAAAAATAAATTTTTGATCAAAAAGCGTTAAAAATTGCATATTTTTGATGAAAAAGTCATTTTTAAAAAAAAGTTATTGATCTCAGTTCACTATGAGAAATTGTGATTTTTCGGTTTTTGGTATAGGATAATTGGATATGGCATTGCAAAACTTGCGTTAAAGATTGCATATTTGTGATGAAAAAGTCATTTTTAAAAAAAAATATTTATCTCAGTTCACTACGAGAAATAGTGATTTTTCGGTTTTTGGTATAGGATAATTATGGCATTGCAAAACCAATTTTTTTCGAAAAAGAAATTTTTGATCAAAGTGCGTTAAAAATCGCTTATTTGTGATGAAAAAGTCATTTTCAAACAAAAATACGTGATTTCACTTCACATCGAGGAATTGTGATTTTGCGGTCTTAGATAAGTGTTATGGCATGTGGTATTAGGTAGGTGATTTGGGATTGCAAAACCAATTTTTTCGAAAAGTGGATTTTTGATCTAAATGCGTTATAAATCGCATATTTGTAATGAAATAGTCATTTTTAAACAAAAATATGTGATTTCAGTTCACATTGAGAAATTGTGGTTTGTTACGTTCTAGATATAGCATAATTGGATATGGCATAGCAAAACCAATTTTTCCCGAAAAAGAAATTTTTGATCAAAATGCGTTAAAAATGGCATATTTGTTATGAAAAGTCATTTTTAAACAAAAATATGTGATTTCACTTCACATCGAGAAATTGTGATTTTTCGGTTTTAGGTAAGTGTTATGGCATAGGGATTGCAAAAACCAATTTTTTCGAAACGTGGATTTTTGATCAAAATGCATTAAAAATTGCATATTTGTGATGAAAAAGTCATTTTTAAAAAAAAATTGTTGCTCTCAGTTCACTATGAGAAATTGTGATTTTTCGTACTTAGGTATAGTATAATGGGATATGGATGGCATTGCAAAACCAATATTTTCCAAAAAAGAAATTTTTGATCAAGATGCGTTAAAAATCGCATATTTGTGATGAAAAAGTCATTTTTAAACAAAAATATGTGATTTCACATCACAGTGAGAAATTGTGATTTTTCGGTCTTAGGTAGGTGATATTGGATTGCAAAAACCGATTTTTTCCCAAAAGGAGATTTTTGATCAAAATGCGTTAAAAACCCAATATTTGTGATGAAAAAGTCATTTTTAAATAAAAATTACTGATTTCAGTTGACTACGAGAAATTGTGATTTTTCGGTCTTAGGTAGGTGTTATGGCATATGACATTATGTAGGTGATTTGAGATAGCAAAAACCAATTTTGTCGAAAAGTGGATTTTTGATCAAAATGCGTTAAAAATCGCATATTTGCGATGAAAAAGTCATTTTTAAACAAAAATACGTGATTTCACTTCACATCAAGAAATTGTGGTTTTTCTGTCTTTAGTAGGAGTTATGACTATGGCATTAGGTAGGCGATTTGTGACTGCAAAAACCAATTTTTTCCGAAAAAGAAATTTTTGATCAAAATGCGTTAAAAATCGCATATTTGTGATGAAAAAGTAATTTTTAAACAAAAATATGTGATTTTACTTCACATCGAGAAATTGTGATTTTTCGGTTTTAGGTAAGTGTTATGGCATAGGGATTGCAAAAACCAATTTTTTCGAAACGTGGATTTTTGATCAAAATGCATTAAAAATTGCATATTTGTGATGAAAAAGTCATTTTTAAAAAAAAATTGTTGCTCTCAGTTCACTATGAGAAATTGTGATTTTTCGTACTTAGGTATAGTATAATGGGATATGGATGGCATTGCAAAACCAATATTTTCCAAAAAAGAAATTTTTGATCAAGATGCGTTAAAAATCGCATATTTGTGATGAAAAAGTCATTTTTAAACAAAAATATGTGATTTCACATCACAGTGAGAAATTGTGATTTTTCGGTCTTAGGTAGGTGATATTGGATTGCAAAAACCGATTTTTTCCCAAAAGGAGATTTTTGATCAAAATGCGTTAAAAACCCAATATTTGTGATGAAAAAGTCATTTTTAAATAAAAATTACTGATTTCAGTTGACTACGAGAAATTGTGATTTTTCGGTCTTAGGTAGGTGTTATGGCATATGACATTATGTAGGTGATTTGAGATAGCAAAAACCAATTTTGTCGAAAAGTGGATTTTTGATCAAAATGCGTTAAAAATCGCATATTTGCGATGAAAAAGTCATTTTTAAACAAAAATACGTGATTTCACTTCACATCAAGAAATTGTGGTTTTTCTGTCTTTAGTAGGAGTTATGACTATGGCATTAGGTAGGCGATTTGTGACTGCAAAAACCAATTTTTTCCGAAAAAGAAATTTTTGATCAAAATGCGTTAAAAATCGCATATTTGTGATGAAAAAGTAATTTTTAAACAAAAATATGTGATTTTACTTCACATCGAGAAATTGTGGTTTTTCGGTCTTAGGTATAGGAAAATCGGATATGGCATTGCAAAACCACTTTTTCCGAAAAGAAATTTTTGATCAAAATGCGTTGAAAATCGCATATTTGTGATGGAAAAGTCATTTTTAAACAAAAATATGTGATTTCACTTCACATCGAGAAATTGTGGTTTTTCGGTCTTAGGTATGGGATAATGGGATATGGCATTGCAAAACCAATTTTTTCTGAGAAGAAATTTTTGCTCAAAATGCGTTAAAAATCGCATATTTATGATGGAAAAGTCATTTTTAAACAAAAATATGTGATTTCACTTCACAGCGAGAAGTTGTGATTTTTCCGTCTTAGGTAGGTGATATGGCACATGGGATTACGCAGGTGATTTGTGATTGCAAAAACCTATTTTTCTGACTATTTTATTAAATAACTATTATTGATCTCAGTTCGCTACGAGAAATTGGGATTTTTCGGTCTTAAGTAGGTGGTATGCGATTGCAAAAACCAATTTTTTCCGAAAAGGGGATTTTTGATCAAAATGCGTTAAAAATCCAATATTTGTGATGAAAAAGTTATTTTTAAACAAAAATGTGTGATATCACTTCACATCGAGAAAGTGTGGTTTTTCGGTCTTATGTATGGGATAATGGGATATGGCATTGCGAAACCAATCGTTTCCGAAAAAGAAATTTTTGATCAAAATGCCTAAAAATCACATACTTGAGAAGAAAAAGTCGTTTTTAAACAAAAATTATTGATCGTAGTTCGCTACGAGAAATTGTGATTTTTCGGTCTTAGGTAGGTGATATGGCATATGGCATTAGCTAGGTGATTTGGGATTGCAAAAACCAATTTTTTCCAAAAAGTGGATTTTTGATCAAAATCCGTTAAAGATCGCATATGTGTGATAAAAAAGTCATTTTTAAACAAAAATTATTGATCTCAGTTCACTACGGGAAATTGTGATTTTTCGGTCGTAGATATGGGATAATGGGATATGGCATTGCAAAACACATTTTTTCCGAAAAAGAAATTTTTGATCAAAATGCGTTAAAAATTGCATATTTGTGTTGGAAAAGTCATTTTTAAACAAAAATATATGATTTCACTTCACATCGAGAAATTGTGGTTTTTCGGTCTAAGGTAGGTGATATGGCATATGGTATTACAGTAGCCGTCCCAAGATAGTCACTTCCGAGATAGTCACATTTCGAGTGAAATAGACATACACATACGTCATTCACATACTATGTTTGCTCTTGTCTATACGCACATATGCGTCACATGTATTATTTTCTTACTCAGGAAATTACATACCCCGTGTACCTGCTGTGTGGTACCTTGTGAGGTAGCTACCGTGTAATGTGCGTAATGTGTGTCGTGTGTGATACATATGTACATATATTAGTCTATGTAGACTTCTAGAGTGAAGACATTGGTCCGTACAAACATGATGACCAATTTTTTATAGTGGGCTCTAGCACACACTACGTCTACACACTACAAGGGTCTCGTAGACTAAAAATTTTTAAATTTTATTGCATACATATATGCACATATTCTACATATGTAATATGCAAAATGCGAATGCAAAATGAGTAACGTAAAATTCTAGAATATTCTAATCGTCAACTAGCAGAGATATCAAAAAACAAACTTCACTATTGAATTGGTCACTAAAAATGAGATTAAGCAGCACAGTCTGATAAAAATTCTAGAATGTTCTATTTGTTAACTAGCAAAGATATCGGAAAGTCAATTACAGCTTTAATTGGTCATTGAAAAAGAGGCCAAACAGCCTATCTTGATAAATGTTCTGGAATATTCTATTCGTAAACTAGCAAAGACATCCAAACACAGACGTCGCCATTGAATTGGTCACCTAAAAAGAGACCAAATAGCACATTTTGGTAAATGTTCTAGAATATTCTAATTGTCAAGTAGCAAAAATATTGAAAAATTGATTGCACCATTTGACTGTCCAACCAAAATTAAACTAATATAAACTAAATGTTCCATTTTGGCCGACATTCTAGAATTATCTGTTCGTCATCCAAAATAGAATATTCTAAAACATTTATCAAAATGTGATATTTCGTCTTTTTTATGACCAGTTAAATGGTACAACCGGTTTTTTCGATATCTTTGTTAGTTGACGAATAGAACATTCTAGAA